>JAVJAQ010003055.1:2700000-3300000 GCA_032362365.1 Zygogramma bicolorata | reverse complement strand
CTCAATTGAACAAAATTTAACAAAGGAACTGTATTTAAATAATGCTGGAAACTACTCTCTAATTTACCTCTAATCTAACCTCTAATCATCGAAATCGTCGAAGCGAATCCTGATAAATTTGATATTGGATATTGTATTCCGACAAGATGAAGCAACAAGTAAGAAACTATTTGGATAATATTTTTCCCGCTCGTTGGATTGGCCGTCGAGGCCCAACGGTAAGGCCAGCCCGCTTGCCAGATTTGACATCTTGAGTCTTTTTAATAGGGCTAAAGATGTACGAAAATAGACCTGCTTCAATATCGAATATATGGCAGAAAATAATTAATATTTGTAGTAATATCGACGTTACTATATATGTTCGAAAATGTTTGGTGTGAATTATCGGTTAAGCGTTTCTTATGTCAAGAAGTTCAAGGCAACCATTTCGAGCACCTTCTGAACTGAACTCGACTCATTTCCTCAAATTATGAACTTAAACTTCGATATATTCAAGCAATTATTAATATTGTGCCGCCATTTTGTAATAGGTGAAGATATTGACTTTATATTCTAGGGTTGTGAAGTATTCGTCAGGAGCTTCAGAAAGATGTATCACGAGACCTTCCTTTCCATTTTTTATTTTTTCCAGATAGCACCCAGTCGCCATATTGAAAATTTCATCTGTCAATGTTACTCCAAAATTTAATATTCATGCATCAATTTCAATATATCAAGTTTCAATTTTTTGAGTTGATCCATTCAGAGAATAAAAGGTGGGAGTCATTAAAGAAAAAAACTGTATTGAGAAAATACTGATTTTAAAATATCGGCTAGCAGATACAGCGTCACATGTTTTCGATTCCTTCAGTCGATACCAAATCACATACAGACCTCTCAACTCGTATTTATATAGATCCAAACATATAATAATAATAATAATAATCACTTTATTCCATAATACCGTGTGGAACGACTATGTATAAATAAATAAAAAAAAACAATTATATAAATCTAAAACACAATAAAATGCTTTCTCTGATAAATACTGCTTGAATTTCAGTTTGAATTGGTTATTTGGCAGTTTTCTGAATTCTTTGGGAACATTGTTCAAAATTCTTAAAACTTGATTAAGAACATTTTTCTGAACTTGGGCATATCTTGTTTGTTGTAATTTAAGTTTTGTATATCTGGCGTTGTAAAGATTTACTGTTTCATATTTCTCCATGAATTCTCCATAATTTTTCCTTGCAAAATATGCACATTCATATATGTATATACATGGCAGAGTGGGTATTCCCTGTTCCTTGAAGACTTCCTTGCAACTGTCTCTTCTTTCAAGGTGAAAGATACTTCTTATGCAGGATTTTTGTATTTTGAAAATTCTGGTGATTTCGACAGAATTTCCACAAAATATAATTCCATACTTCATTCTGGAATATATATAAGCGTAATATGCTTTGATGGCTGCATTTTGGTTAACGAATATTTAATTGTTCGCAATGCAAATGTAAATGACCGAAGTTTCTTTGTCAAGCTGTTAATATGTTCTTTCCAATTTAGCTGGGCATCAATTCCAATACCAAGAAATTTTTGTATGTTGACATGTTTCAATTGTTTTATTCTTATGGGTAATTTTCAGTGTCGGTTCCTTTCTAAAAATTGAACTTGATAGCACTTGACTTTGGAATATGCAATTTGAAATTATTTGCACTATACCATTTTTCCAGAATTTCGAGAGTTCCAAGAATTGTTTCTAACAAATTGTCATTGGATTGTTTCCGTATTATTGATGAATTATCATCAGCAAACATATTCACCATTTGAGATACTGCTTGAAGCAAATCATTGGTATACAAGAGGAATAAAATCGGTCCAAAAATCGATCCTTGAGGTACTCCACGTTCAACTGTCATCCATTTTGATTTGTACTTTTGAACTCCTTCAGTGGCTGCAACACATTGACGTCGCCCTAGTAGATATGATTTTAAGACATTGAAAATATTGCCTCTGAATCCCATTATTTCTAATTTTGCCAGTAAAATTTCATGGTCTACATTATCAAAAGCCTTCGATAAATCGATTATTTTCATGTTTTCATTTCACATATATATATCGACTTTGGGAGTCGAAAACGCATACATATTGAGTACAGTACAGTTAAATGAGTGAGTCTCCACTGTAGTTGCCTTGTTGTCTAACACGCAAGAATTCCAGTGCATGGATATCCGAAAGGTCGTCAAAGACAAATATTCCGTGGTTATCCATATACCACTGACCAAGAAATCCAAAGGATATCCCTGTTCTGAATCTTATTCTAGAGACTTTCATTAAAAAACAAACTGGACATCCAATGTACTGGACCTCATAGGGAGATTTATTGAGGACATGGTCTCTTCTAGGACCTTCTGGACATGAATGTGCTGATGATAATAAACTGTGGATGATGGAAAAATCAAAATTCTACAGACACAAGGATCACTTCTGACCTCCATCACCTCTCTAACTACTCGGAATGTCTTTTCCTCAAAATGAAATATCTTGAATCTCTTACCTGTATGTTGAAAAATAGGGGAAGCATTGATATGGGCAGGGTATTCCCTCGAAGTTCATCGGCAGGAGATATTTTAATGATGGTGTCCAAAAGATGCAGTAGCACTGAAGCCAACTGAAGATGTTTGTTCGATAGTTCTTGTTTCATGAGTCCCAGGACATCTGTGGCAACGACTTCTATCGGAACATTTCCATTGTCGTCTGTAAAAATCAAATAGACATTAAATTTTTTTTTTAATCATTCTGTGAAACATTCGCATAGATTGTAATCAGCTGAGCTGATAAGGGCGACGTTAGATATGTATTCATTCCTATTCCCGTGGACGCAATTCAAGGCCCTCTGTTGTCTTGTTAGAATTGAGGTTTTCTGTTCCCTTTTCAATTTCAATTTAGGACAATGTAGGACGTATTGTAAATCCCCCAGTCATTTCGGTAGACCGTGGAATTGGTGCCATATTACACAAATGGGAAGTCTAGGTATGGATCTTTCGTGTATACCTTATATTTTATTTTTCATGTAGCTATCTCTTGAGTTGTATCATCGTGTTATTATTTTTATATGCAGATTCAGACGAAAGGGAAGCCCTGTAATGTTCAAAGAACACCGAGGGACAGGAGATACTAATTAACATTCATTTTGAAGTTTGTAAGCCTCAGGGAAAAACCTCTCTCGGCAAGGAGTTCCAAAGCTCAGCTGTTCTATTGAAAAAAGATCCCTGAGCAAGAGAGGTCTCCAAATTCACTACAAAGAGGTCATGATCAAAATTCTTCACTTTGAATAGACCATATTATATATTCCTGTTATATGCTCACTGTATTTCTTTCAATATTCATTCATTGGTATTATCATTATGATTACACTGATACACTGTACATAACATTAGCCTTGTATTTTGTGATTTATATTCGTTTTTATGTGCCACCAAGATTTTTACAAGTATCCAGTCATCAATTTTTCAATCATGAAATTTTTTTTTTTTCGAAACTATCAAACACATCACCTTTTTACCTAAAACTAATGACTGGATCGACGGCGGTATCAGAGGTTGTTCCAACCTGGTCAGGAAGGTGTACAGAGCCTGAGAGGCTTCCAGTCTCCAGCCGGCGTCTAGCATGCTCCTTATGGTCCTTACGTCACCCTTGCATATGGCCGCCAGGAGTTCCTGAACTACGCCCTGGTGAAGAGCGGCCCCAGCTCTGAACAGCCAGCCGTGGCCTATTATGTTCACACCTGGAACATTCAGATGTAACAATTTTTGAATATTTGTACAGTGACCGCGAAAAAGTCTTAGAGAAAACATTTTTATTATTAATATTATTTTATAGAATTTTATTCGTTTTTCATAACCCATAATGAAATTTCCGAATTTCATATTTTTTTCTTATGAGAGGGACGTCAAAAATGTGAACTTCTACTAAAAGAAAACGTAACAAAACGAAATTTGTCTTTGTATTTCTTTGATATTTTGAGATATTGATGCCTTTCATGTGAAAATGTTGACTGTAAAAAATAAAATTGTAGCTAGAGCTGTCCATACCGGGAAAAAATTTTCTTCCATTTTCCTTGTAATAGGTACTGACCTCTGTAATATATACTTTCTCCTTCAATGCATTCAAAATTGTGGGATTCTATCGTCTCAATCGAATTCACTAAATAATTTTTTATTTTCTTGGTGCAAAAGGAATCATAATTTGAACAAACCTTCGAACATGTACCAACATCTGTAAATCATTTGGAATAATTGTCAACAATTTCATCACATGTAACTTGTAGAAATTGGTATTATTTTGAGGTTTGTTGTTAACTTTATGCAAGAAAATCAGCCATCAGATAATAAATTCTCTTGAGGAGTTGAATTTATACAGAAATACGAAGAAATTGTGAAGGATTCCACAAATTTCCGTGTAGTAGAAAGTGCATATTTACGTATAGCTAATAACAGGTCAGTGTATACTACAGGAAAAAATGCTTCTTTTTTGAATGCAGTGTTCGCAAATTACATTTCCTAGTGAAAGTTTCCCACATTGCACAAAATGAGCTACTTTGTACTTGGATAAAACAGTTTCTAACGTCCCTCATATACAATATGAAAAAAAAAATGTCTTTTTCATTTTGGGCTATCGAATTCACGAGGAAAAAATGTATGTCTCGCGCAAGATAAATCTACCCCTATATTTTTTAGAACCTTTATAAAATATACCATTATTGAACTTATCTTCCACCCTAAGGAAAACATTTCGTATATCACTCTTGAAATTAAAAATCGAGCTATTTTCATATGAAAATCCAAAGGAATAGAAGTGCTTTGCACCAAAATAGGACGAATTACTGGTAAGGAAAATCATTTTCATTCTGGCATCAGATCAACAAAAGTATTTTCTGTGCCGAATATTACATGGAGGCCTTGTCAAGATCACGAGATCCAAATCGGTAGAAAAGAAAATTCTGTAAAATAATAAAATGGAACATGATTGTTGATATTCTGTAAAGGGGAAAATTCATTGAAAAAAATGGCTATGTTGACGTGTCCAGAATTGCACTCGACCAAAGCGAGCTTCCTTTTATTTTTTATCCTTCTAATGAAGACTCATATTTTTTATAATAACTATTGTTAAAGAAAAATCCCATATGGTGCGTACTACGTGTATATCAACAATATCCGCAGCTTTCTGAAAAATTATCGACTGGACGAATTTTCATTATTGATGAACTGTGTCTTTGAAAAAATAATTCAGTTGAATTCAAACTCGAAAACTCAAGTTTTTATCCGAGTTCAGGCCCATTTCAACCAAAAACCTTTCTTTAATTACAATCAGCGTTTAAATATGCATAATAATATTGCACTTGTATAGATTTCAATATGGAGTCTTAATTTTTTTAGATCGTGGTAGGTTACTAACCCGAAAAAACTACGAACAGATGTGTATATAACTAAAAAAAAACAATAATACAAATATCTGCTTTCATCGAACTCAAAAATATTGTTCAAAAACCCAAAGTTTACACTTTTTTTCCTTAACATAACATATATTTCTGTTTTTTTTTCGAAATAATATTTGGAACCTCGTTAACTTCGTTTTTTACTCTCAAATGGTGACCCTCAGGAGTAAAAACGACTTGTCACAAAGATAACGACTTTCCAATATCAATCCTTAACAAAATCTGTTCAGATATATATGTTGGCAATAAGAGCAGAAAACTGGCGTCATTTCGGATTATTGATTTATATTCACGAGTTATATGAGAGTAAATTTTTTTGTTCTTTCTGTGTTTAATATGAAACGAAACTCAAATTTTTACTCTGGAATTATTGTTTTCCATTGCATAAATACCCTTAATAGTGGGTACTCTGAAAAATTACATTTTTCTGTGTTCTTTTCTTCTGCGTTGCAGAAAATAGTTCGTACTTACACACTAATACTTACTTACTTGACCTTAAAGACGCCACAACTTCTTGCACAGCTGCTAAACTCCTGTCAGATATGATATCCTTTTCGCCAAAGCATCGAAAACCTCTCAGGCTAAATAGATAAAATTTCATTTAGTCAACAATTTTTCTAGTGCATTTAAGAGGTGTTCATTTTGCCTCCTGAAGCACTAACTTGGAAATTGCATTTCCATTATATTTTATTTCGCATTCGTACCAAGAAAATTATTAATATTGGATTCAACAAAATATTTTAAAAGAAGCAGATATTTGAAATTTCATTTCTGAATCAAAGGAATGGAGAAAAAAATCATGCGTGTGAAATAGTTGCAGATAATTTAAACTTGTACATGGGATATTGTTGTTGTCATATTTTATTTTTGATGCTATTAGAATCATTCAATAATTATCCACATTGCTTCGATATCGGAGTACAAATCGATACATATTTCAAACAATTAATAAAATTGCAACCAAAGCAATATGCAAATTCCAAGGTGATTACGCACAGTTATTACGTGCTACATGCAATCCATTCGACTAAGAATTATTATTGAGACTGAAAATTATAATTTTCTTCAAACAGGTTACTGTGCATTTTTCGACATCACCAATTTTTCCATTAGTCAGCTACCATGAAAGCATTTCAATTTCTTTCTACTTGCTTTCGAACTCAAAAACGCTCTCGTTATAATTATTTCAAATAAACAAATCGAAACCTGCGTAATATTCTGACTAACAATCGTTTTCTTTTTCACTTATCAATCTAAAAAGAAAAGGATATCTCAAATCAATTAGGCATTCCAGATACTTGTCAAAAATGTCAAATAAACCGAAATGAACCAATCGGCGGCATCTGCCCCCCAGGAACTTTCGTTTGTTTTCTTTTTTATAAGTGTGTGATTGGTTAGAACTGGTATTTGCCCCCCAGACATAACCTGATCTGGAATGCCTAATAGCTCTGTACCACGAAAATGTTTGACAGAATTTAGATGCAAGATATAGATTTTTGTTTTCATAGCCTACGTGCTGAAATGAAAATGACTAAATATTCCTGTCTTTTCTCATTCATTTTGAAGTCTTGGCGATAGATATTCCATATTCTAGCCATCGCTGACTTTGAAAAGAAAAGGGCCATTTGTGGACAATGGACATCTAAACTTGTTAAATTATATATGTATTGTGAAGATAAAGTTTTATTTCTGATTTCAATCAACGACGAAATTCTTTTGAAGTTATATAACTTGCACAATAAAATGAATAATGGAAAATTATTTCAATTGTTGGGGAAAAAGGAGGTCTTATCTTTGTTACGCGATTATGAAGTCTGGTGGTGGACAAATATGAACACGAGAGATTTGGGAAAGGGCAAGTTTCTAATAACTAAAGGAAAATATGCTCTCTCAAAAATCAAACAAGAGCGATTGGAAATTTTTTATATATGATTCACAAATATGTAACTTTTTCTTGATCAATTCGTATAGCAAGCTCAAGGTATAAATGGAAAGCATTCATAGAAAATTTTCACGCCTAGTAAAAATAGAGAGTTTGTAGAAAAATCTCACTTGCCCCTAGAGACAATGTATCTCTTGATATCCTCAGCAATGGATGAATTATGGAACACTTAACCTAGATACACTAAATATTTCCGAATATTCCCATCGTACATTAAAAATCCCATATGAAGCGGGACATTTTCGATCAATTACAGCGATAAATTCCCGGCGGGACATTTTCGGGCTGGTAAATACCCGGTAGGTATCGAAAAATACCCGCTCGGTCCGTGTTTCTATAGTAACGATTGTTAAAATGTAAATTTGTCATCTTAACAGGCATAAATACTTTATTTTAAACGTCGTTGTTTTAACTCCGGAAATATTCTACCGAATTACACTCGTGCATCAAAATGAACCTGACAATTTTCCATCTAAGCAGTTGTCACGAAAAAAACTGCATTAGGTTATTTTCATATTCTGCTAAAAGAGCCTTCCTCCTTCGCAGTCGGGCGGGCTCTTTCGACAAAATATGAAAATAAACTCATGCAGTTTTTAGACAACATGCTTTCATGGAAAATTATCGTTAATTTTGGACCACTTGTGTAATTACTCCCGATAAAGTTAATTTTTGGCTAGTCTGCCATCAATTTAATTGACATTCAGGTGACATTCATTTCCTTTACTACCAAATTGAGCCATTGCTTTAATGATATTTCAGATACTTCGATACTTTTTTGTGTAGAAATTTCCTATAAATACTACGTATTTGATATTATTGATATTGATATACGAATTGAAGAAGAAAAAGTTATTTCTATGTTAATCAGTGCCCGGCGCGCCCTATAGACAGGAAAGTAGCTGTTTTATATGGACACTTTCATCCTTTTTGTGAATGAATCAAACATGAAGTGTTTGTTCAGATTTCTTTATTTTACTATTTTTTGCTCTGTATTTTCCTATAACCTACAATATTAGTTTCACGAACTTCATTCTTTTCACAAAAATAGGACTCTTAGTAGAGATCATCAAGCCTAACCCCAAACTGGTATTACTCGCACTAGACGAGCATTTCGCTAACAAGGTGAGCATCTTCAGGAGAAGAAATCAGAATCAATACTGAGTATCATTTTTTTTTTCTCCTTATGATGCTAACCTTGTTAGAGAAACGGGCATCGAGTACAAGTAATATCAGTTTCGTTTAGGGTAATTGATCTCTAGAAAAAGTTGCTTTCAGTTTTGGTGCTTACAAATTCATCGTGCTAAACATTCTATGTCAAAACACGGCGCTCTCTTTCTATTCGGAACTTATAGCCCTCAGAATTTCAGAAAAGGGCATATTGCATCTTCTTTCTTGCACAATATTAAAATCAATACAGTCATATTTTGAGTTGGCAAGGAGTCCTTTTCAATCTCATTCTACCTTTTTTTTCACCTTTCTCTTCTATTATTTCAATTTATCAAGCAAAAAGTCGATTTGTAATTCTGGGTCGATGAAAGTTCTTTACTTCCCGGAGAAAGGATATAAAGTTTAACAACATAAAAGTCTCGGGAATGCAAACTGAATGTTCTGTAGAATAAGATTAATTTGCTGGGAAATTTCTTCGAAGAAAGTCGAATGATGTTCATTTTTTTCCCTTCTATAAACTTTGCAAGTTTCTTGGGAACAGAAAGTTATTATTATCATCAAATAATTTTTCATCAGGACTCGAGTAAATGAGCAATTAATGGCGGCACCCCAGTGGAAAATTCAATATGATCCTATCTTTCAGGTGTCTAACATTTGTTAATGATGTGTCCAGCTTATTTCATTTTCAGGGGGGAACCCCTGAGAACACCAAAAAAATAATTTTCAATGATAGCTCCATCCTTATCTTTTCATTGGAACCTATTGGGTTCATTCAACAGGTTTCAAAAAGTAACTATCGGTGAAATAAGGAATACGAAACCTTTCAAATTCGTGTTTAACAAGCTGGGTTCAGAATTGTTTTTTTTTCACCTGTATCTTGAGACACTATACTGAAATCAAATGGATTTGATAAAAAAAAATTAGTATTGTAAACTAAAATTATTCACTTGTGAATAAAGATCACGTATTCCAGGAGTAAACTTGCGAAACTTGAAATTCAATTTATATATTTCAGGAGGTTGGAATATAATACCTATAGATTTTCGGAGATGAATAGAACGAATATCAATATTTTTATCTTGTTATTGAAATCTGCCAAAAACTGAAATATGTACAATAGTCAGACGAATATCCCGTTGAAAGCATGTAACTGCGATGAAAAATGTTCACCTACTGACCCAGATTCTTTGGAAGGCCAGTATTAAACTTCGAAATTTGTATCTTCGTCCGAACTTTGCTAATTCCTCTTTTGAAAGATTGACATTCAATGTTTCACTGAAAACTAGCTACTTTTTGTTTCTACATATTCATTTTTTTGTTGACAGGTTTCTTCTTCGATTACAAATTCATTGATGAGCGCGATATATTGAAAATTTCTATAAAAAAACATTTTTATCTTTGTGAATTCGTATTAGTAAGAGGAGCTTAGCTCCTCCACACTGAGGCTTCATTAGGCCCCCAGTAAAAAGTTGAAAATAATGAATTTATTGTCATGTTGAATATGTTTTTTGTTTTAATCTCAGACAACGCTTTTCTTTTCAGAATTATTCCTATCTGTAGTAGTTTACTATCAAGGCTATCTTTAATTTCTAGATTTTTAATAATGAATATCATACCAGTATCAAATAAGAGATATTTTCTCTCCCTAAATCGATATGCATGTTCTCAAAATTCATTTCCAAAAGATTAGAAATGTGCAATTGTATTGGGTATTTTTCAGTAACATGCGATTCTCATATAATTTTCACTAATTATTGCACAAGAAGCAAACTGGTCTTGTCCAACTGCTATACAAATCTAGAATTTCTAAGGCTTTCATGATACGTTAACTTTCAACCCGTTATTTTCAGCACAGATATAGTTTCATTATACGATTCAGAGAGGGATATGAAAGTCTGCTAACGAAGGAGATTGTACGATACTTTGTGTATGACCTGTTGAAACGTATTTAATCAAAAAACGTTTTCAAGCAATGCAGTTTTCGAATTCCAACGAGAAAAAAGATTTCAGTTCACTGTTTAATGAAAAAATGGTTATTTCAACTATCGATAAGAATTGTTTTTGAAATATTCAATAACAAAGTATCGGCCTAGAGAAATCGTTAGGTTACGAATAGTCGAATTCTTTGCAAATTGCATAACATTTTTGTAAAAATCACGTTCTATTTTGAACACGTCGAACCTAACCTTCGATGGGTTCACGCAATTCAATTCGTATTCCAACCTAATATATAACCGCAAAACAAACTTATCGTCTCAGTTCCAAGAATCATGGGGGCGCTAAAGTCCTTATTGTACTTGTCGCTGCTATGGTATACACCAGTCCGACCCTACAACACCAACAGAAATACTTGTGAAAGGCCAGCCAGAGAGGATGTTTGTCACTATTTAGACAACCTCAACTTAATGCAGACAAGATTTGGGGGCTCAGAAAGTATCCAGCTGCCATCCAGAGTTTCAGTAGACGACGTGCCCAGGATGTCACCAAGGAACGACATGTTTTTCGACGAAAATCCGCCAGAAAATATAATGAGAAACATCAATTTCGGATACCTCAACTTGCACCAGCCGATCTCATCTATGGGAGATCTGATTGAAATGTCCTCGGAGGAAATCGGATCCCACTACCTTCCAAAAGAGAAACAGCCCTCAGTCAGCCCTTGGAAGTTGGATGACGTCAAGTCCTTGATCGCCTCTCCGAAGGTACTGCCTGATATCGTACTGAACCCTGAAGGGGAGATACAGTCCGAAACGCTCACGAAAAATCAATTCATTGACGAAGAAGAGGCCAAACTGGGACGATTCGTGGTGGACGACAGCCCTGCGAGAATCCCAGACATCATCCACACCGAAGATTCGCAACTAACCCAGGAAACACAGGACATCAGTCAGTCAGAGATCGGCGAAAAGTTCCTATCCGATCCATCAAGGTACACCGCTAAAGCACCCACTTTGGTCATCGAAAAAGTGGTACCGAGGGTAGAGAAACAACAGAACTTCATGGAGGAGCTCTATAAAATCAAATTGGCACTAGCTCTGGCGCAACAAGAGGCTGAAGCTCTTGACAGGGCTGAGGCTTTGGGTCTTGCACAGTCACAGGTACTAGGGCATACTGCTTCGATTCCAGAAAGCGATGAAGAATGCATACAACTACACAATGCATCCCAGGTTGACATTCCTGATTCCCCTGGAGACGAACCTGCAGCTATTCCAGAAAGTGTTATTCCACTGGATCACTCTTGTGAACTCCTCAAGGAAGCTGCAGAATCATTCCAAGAACCCACGAAGCCTATCTTGAGCCAACCTGTTGGTTCTTTTCCTGTGTTGAACCATAAGGAACCTACAGCTCTTCTGAGCCCGGATGCTGAACCTTTTCCTCTGACTGAAAATGAAGAACCTGTAGCTTCTGTGAACCCTCTTGCAGAACCATCTTTTTCTCATGGAAAAGAAGAACCTGCATCCGATGTGATCCCAGATACAGAACCATCTCTTTCTTATGAACATGAAGAGCCTGTAGCTCCCGCAAATGAAACTGAACCATTCGTTCTGAGTGAAAACGAAGAACCTGCAGCCTCAGTAAGCCCAGCTGTAGAACCATTACCTGCAATCGAACCTACAGCTTCTACATTGAACCAAATCACAGAACAAACTCCAATATTTACCGAAGGCTCAGGCCGTAAGAAATTCCTGAATCTAGACCATTCAGATAATGTCATAGAGAAGGATGGTAACGTAGAACTCAAACAAGAGGAGCATATTGGGCACAGTAACACCCTGGATTTGAAGGAGGAAGATCATGCAGTTATTGAAAAATCCACTGAAAAATCTGCGTCCATTTCGTTGATTGAGCCTTCAAAAGTTATCGTACTTGCCGAAGAAGACGTATCTAACAACGAGGGAAGTGACTTGAAGAAAAAGCGTAAAAAATATCCCAAGAAGAGTTCCAAGACTGAAACGTCCCCAAACGGCTTAGATGTCGGAAGTGACGCCAAAAAAATTGAAAAGAACAGTAAATCACCCAAAAATAAAAATACCAAAGTAGTAATGGTGCCAGAAGAAGAAACCCCCAAGAAGGAGGGATCCGATCAGAAAATAGATGAGACCAAGAAACCGAAGAGTTACAAGCTCGAAAAACTAATTAAAAGTGCAGAAACATCTTTAGAGAAACCCACAACAGAAACAGATGGTGAAGAAACATCGAAAAATGAGAAAATTTCTCCAAGGTTTGCGGAAAGCCACCCTGATACATTATTCGATGGACTTTTGAGTGTTTTATAGTTGTAATAATTTTTCTTTCTAGTGATAAAATGTAAGACCTGTATATTTATTTTGCTGTAATTGATTTTTACTTTTGATATTAAATTATTTTGTTACTCGTTGGTTGCATTTACGTCCTTATTTGGTTGGAGTAAAAGTTAAACTTTTACGAACACCAATCAAACACTTGATGTGTTTCGTCAACCAAGTTGGAATCTTCAGAGAAGGAATTGAGTATACATAAAAACTCATTGCATATAAAATTTATGTACAGTTTGACATTAACTACAACTTTCCTTTCAAATATATGGGTGATAGGTATGTAGTATTGTTTCTAATACTGGACATTGAAAAATATCGTTACTTTTGTGCAGTATTGGACAATACTAGTCACCTAATGCATTCTTCCTTGTCGATGAAATCTTGGTACACGAAACACGTTCCCAGTGTGAGTTTGTTTACTGTTTGGGTAATTGTACTGTGAAAAAAAACAGTATATCTGCTATTCACTCCTAGGAATACCTATATAAACGTAAAACTGTGGTGTCACTGTCAAAAGTGGCCTCATTAGGAAATAACGAACACTTCATCCCTTCCTGGTGATTTCAACTTGGTTGGAAACCTAAACTGAGAACTGCATGCAGTTTTATGGTTCTGAATTTCGAGTGCTTTTAATAAAAAATTCCTTGGTAATAAAACATCCTGTACTTATTCATTAGAGCAAACTTCACATATTTCATGGTTGGTAAAAAATCAAGACACTACCATTTTTATTTTCTGAACAGCTTATGATCATATAAAATATTGTGAAAAACTGTAAATGAAAATGTTCAGAAAATAGAAAAAATCTTGTTATTTTTTGTGATATGAAGAATTTTGAAATAGTATTTCTTACCATATCTGCTTCTCATAGGTTGACACATTTTTCACAGAGAATGTAAATATTATAACTGTGCTGGTCAGCATTTCGGGGTCATTGCAGTTTGAAGTCCATAAAAACAACGAAATTACAAAACAATCGCTCGGTTTTAAAACAACTTGCGAGCCATGTCTGAATATGGAATTAAATAATTTTCTATGGCTATGCAGAAGAATAAATGTTTCTCAGAATTTTTTTTATGAAAACCTTAATAACACATCACCTGCCGTTAATTTTGAATTTTTCGACGCTTCCTACACTGTGAATAACAAATATTTCTCAATGGTTTTTATCCAGAAAAGACACTTGAAACATAAATGATATCACCTTGAAAGTATATTGGCTATCAGAGTCACCATTCCAGAATTGAAAATATTTGAAAATAATATGAATTTCAACAATATTTTCTTCTCAAAAATCAGTCCTCTAGGGCGAAATTTTCTCGAGGCGTTCTATCACTCCTAAATAGAAACTTTCGGGATCAATTTTCTTCTGCTGAAGATGCCAATTTTGTATAGAAAATTCCTAAAGGGTTACAAATACTGGTGGATGTTTTCAAATTATTTGTGTTATTGCTCATTCAGTTCATTTGATTCCTTAAGACATTTTATTTAACGAATACTGAAGCAAAATACAAGATCTATTTGTATATCCGCAAAAAAACTCATTTCTTTCTGACCCTTCTTGGTTGATGTATTCTTTTTCATTTGAAATACAATTTTCCATTATTTTTTCACATTTGTTTCCCGTTGCTGAACACTCTAGTGCTCCCATAAGGCAGAGCCGTGTGCGGGAAGGGTCGGCTAATCATTTTGCGTGCCGAAACGCTCTGGGGCGTCTTACCGATATTCACGGTAGCGCATTTGCTATTTCAATTGTAGGGAACCCTAGAAAAACCCATGTACTCAGTTGCTATTCTGGATAATTCGGCGATGTGCGAAACGAAATTGCTGTAATATTCAGAAAACTAAGGGAGGATAGAGAGAAGTTGGAAAAACATATCAACAGAAAGTGTTTGCTAAATATCCAATGTTACTTCTTATAGAAAAGTTTTGTATTTTTTTGCATTGACTTAGGGGAAAAATAAACCAAAACTCACTACCGAAAAACTTCTCTCCATAAAAATGTATCATATTCCCAAATGTTTAGGTCTCCAGATTCTCAACAAAATTATGGGAAAATTCCAGTCTGTTACGAAAGAGTTGCAATAAGGGTAAAACGATTGACGAATTTCAGAAACGTCCGGGCAAGGAGGAAAATCTGAAATTTTGTGAAAAACTAAAAAGAAGTAGAAGTATCATCGATATTGTGTTATCGTGTCAAATTCCACACAATGCAACGGTTTTCGTTGGATGTGTGCTTTGTTGTTATTATAAGATGCAGGTGGGATATGAATTATTTCTTGCTGAGACATAAAACATATCTATGAAAAAAACTTCTAGCAATGCATTTTTAGTTTTCCTATGACAGAGTATTTGTTGTTGTGGTTCAGAATATCGCACAATTTAGTTATGCAGCATTTCATGATGATAAAAACAAGTAGAACATTGACAAAATGGTTAAGGCCTTCGCGGCCGAGGTTATTAGTATAACTACTTCGGGCTTGAAGGCCGTCGTTTTTTGGAATTTCTTCCTAACGTTTCAGCGATGCAGCAGGGGTTTATCGCATACCGTGCACCTGTGGAAAGGTTTACATCGGTACCACGAAAAGATCCATGAGAACAAGGCTCAAAGAGCATGAAAGGAACTGCAGGCTAGGGCAAACTGACAAATCGGCGGTGGCGGAACACGCACTGAGTGAGGGTGACCACAGGATTCTGTTCGAAAATGCAAAACTGATTGCCCCCAACCAGGGTTACCATAGCCGACTGGTACGGGAGGCAATAGAGATCCAAAAACATGCGGACAATTTCAATAGAAAAGAAGAAGCGTTGAATCTAAACAGAATTTGGAATCCCGTTCTGAGGAAATCAAGAATAACTAATGAAATCACGGCAGATGCGGCAGTGCGGCAACTAATAATGATGATTATTCCCCGAACCCGATAGAAGTAATTAACACTCCAGACTACACTCGCGCCAGCGAAACGTTAGGAAGAAATTCCAAAGAACGACGGCCTTCAAGCCCGAAGAAAAGTAGTTATACTAAGAAGAACATTTTTCTGGATAATTTTTGCCCATGACAGAACTGAACTGAGCCCAAGGTTTTGAACTAAATTACTGTAAACCCATGCCATAATTGCAACAGTATTTTCGTCTGGAGTCCTTCATCAATTAGGCCTTGTTACTAACTACCTACGCCTATCATTAGGTTCAGCATGGTTTTTTGCGGTTTCGTAAACTATGAAATTTGTCAAAGTAATTCAATACAAGTCCGGACCTATCAGTAAGTTACCCTATCAATAGTAGTTTCACCTTTGTAGTCGTTCCATCACGAACGGCCCAACGAGTACAGTCTCTTCACCCTTTTGTTGTGAGTCTCGAGAGCTCAATGTTATTTCTATAGCCGAACGGAGTAGCTGTGTAATAACTGTCGAAGATACAAAAAAATACCGGTTAGTTGTTCATTCGGATATATTGTTTTATGCTGCAGTAATATGTCAGCAAACTCGAATAACCATTTTTCGAAAAGCCTTATCACCGTATGAATAAAACTAAAACTACTTTCACTTGACGAACTTCCCGCCAAGTTGGCATCTTTAGGAGAAGAATTAAGTATAAACGCACGTCGATTGAGATTTCAGCTCGATATTTTTGATCCCTGTTGAAAAACGCCTTAGTTTTAGAAGTCTCATATTTCAATCATACCTATTCAACTTCTTATGATCCCAGAAATATTTAAAATCAAAAGTCATTTATCTCGATGACACATTAATACATTCATTGGGGTGCATATTTAGAATGCCATTCAGAGAGTTTACTGTTTTCAAGCCTGGACTCTGCACCAAACCATACTCCACTAAGGAGCTTATTTACTTCTTTGAAACACCACCAAAAAGTGGGTGATTCATCCCCTTTTTTTGTTTATTACGCGGAAATATCATCGGTTACTGAACTTCTGCCAGTTTCATAGAGGTTGACCCGACGAGTGCAACATGCCCACCCATTCGTCGTGGAGCTGGAGATCTGACAAATACACAAGGTTTTTTTTGAAGTTATTCATGATTACCTTAAGGGTAAGGTTCTCAAAACTAAGATGTCATTTCTCCTCCTCCTTGGCTCACACAATATGTTTTTCAAACTTTAAGGTTTCATTTCAATCTGGAATAAATATTGCACTACCATACTAAGCCTGAAGAAGCTTTCATATAGTGAAATTTGTACAGCGGCTTTTAAATTCTTGGGATAATTTTTTTTATATACAGTGTCACACATAAAGTTCGCGACATATGGAAGTTTTTTTTATTAATAGATATAATTAAAATTTGACTTGGCATGATTCAAATTTCATGTACACAAAACAACTCGATTTATTGAAAGCAATAATTTGACATTAACCAAAACTAAAAATTTGTTTCAAAAGCCTACTGAGGGAAAATTTTATTTCGATTTGATCAGTACCTACTATTTTCTTCCCGACATGTTGCATTAGTCTTGTAATGTTTAAAATCGCGAAATTTTATATCATGTTTAGTACAAATCGCTAGAACCAAAGTCTTTTGAATAGTTTTGAAACTGTAGGTCAATGTTTAGTTTACAGAACAGTATGATATTTCGGGTTAGTTTGTAACTGAATTATTGGTCAGAAAAATAATCAAACTGGATAAAAATCTATTAAAAAAAGAAATACGAGTGTAATAAGAATGAAGAGGAATTCGTTTATTCGATTACTGACATATTAACGTCCATACATGGAAAAATCGAATCAGTTTAACAATGAAATGAAAAAACTAGATGAACTTTGCAACAACAAAGACGAATTTCTGGAGGTGTATTAATTTCTTTTTCTGGTAACAGGCCAATGCGGGTATTTTCTGGGCAAGATATGACATTGAAGTCTCGTATTCATCAAAATTATGAAATTTGAATCATGTTTCGTTCGAATCGATAGAGCGAAAGATTCGAAAAATGAAAAAAATTGGAAAAAAAGTCGAAGTGACAGTAAAGAGTCCAAATTTCGAGCAACGGTATAAAATTGGAAACTGAGCACTTTTTCTCTTTGTCATTTTTCGAAATTTCCAAAAAAAAAAACTGATTTTTTGAGGATTTTCGAAAAACATGTCAAATTTGACAGGTTTAGAGTATCACATGACAAAAGGAAAGAGGTTGTTTTTTACTAATTTTTCAAGCACAAACTAACTCCCAAGACAAATTTTCATTTTATCTATTAATAAAAAAAACTTCCATATGTCGCGAACTTTATGTGTGACACTGTATATAGATTCGCATGAAAGAAAAGCCCGGTAATGTTAAAAGAACACCGCGTGAATCAAAGGACAGGAGATAGGAATTAACATTAACTTTGAATTCTTTGAGTTTATAAGTCTCAGGAAAAATCTCCTTCGGTAAGGAGTTCCAAAGATCAGGTGTTTTATTGAAAAAAGCTCTTTGAGCAAGAGGGGTTCGACGGGTCTCCAAGCTCCAAAGCTCACAACGAAGGGATGGGAAATCTGCACTCGTCGGGTCATTTCTGTTGCTACTGCCAAGGGTGGACGATTGACGATAATTCAGAAGAACACCGACCGTGAAAATATCTATTCTAAGACAAGTCGTATCTGAGCCTTGTAGATCATTAGAAGATGACGAGAAAAAGTTGTTCGCACGAAATAGAAATCCAAGTTTCTGGGAAGCACTTTTAGAGATTGGTCCTAAATGGTTTTCCCATGAGAGATTACTACTGCTCGTGATCCCCAGCTTCGAAATACTTCACTTTGAAGGAATAGTTACTCCTGACGGTTGAGATAAATATAGATCGGCAATTTTTAAGAATTGACTTGCTTGGGTTCCTCAGCATGAAATTCCACCAAGCTGATGTTACCCCATTCTGTCATTTTCGCCAAGTCATTGTTGATATTATTGACACTAATAATGCCTTTATGAATTTCAGTCTCTCGTATTTTTTAATTACGTTTTAATAATTTATTTTCAAATGTAAAAATTCCGCAATGTTCAGTCGTCTGTGAAAATAGATAGTTCGATAGTTTCGATAAAACAGAGTTTACAAAACGTCGACTACTTGAGAAGTGGTTTTATTCTTGATCAAAATAAACATTTTTTTAAGTTCATTCGACAAAACAAAACCTCTACTACTTCTTTATTGCCCTATATCTATCATTCAACTACAGCAATATATGAATGTACCAAAGTTTTAGTTTTTTCATAAAAAAATGTCGTACACACAAAGTGTACAAATGAACACTCGTTGCATAAATAACTTCAAGTCAACTTTCATTTTTGAATGGACTAAGAGTTCTATCGAGAAACCGTCGAAATCGAGGTTTCACATTCAAACAATAGGTGAATAATCACACAGTATATGACCGAACTCACAAAACTTGCGTAAAAATTATCAATAATTAATTGTTTCTATGAAGCGCTCCGAAAGTATAACGCTGACTTGGCAAACACAACAATTCCCGAACATATAAATTACAATCAGCACTTTATCGAACTCATTCATTTCACAAGTCCGTCCGGCACACATACACCATGAGAGTCTCCTTCTTCTACCTCAGCATCTTTCTGATCTTCGCCGCCAGTGCCAGCGGCGCAGAAATAAAGAAAGACCTCGCCGAAACCGAAACGACCGAGAAAAAAGAAGAAGAACCGAAACTGGGAGAACTCCAAGCCCTCGACAAAATCGAAGACCTAGACGACCAGGACCCCGAAGAAGTGAACCGGAAGAAGAAATCGGCCACGACGACGTTCTGCGTGGAAATCCGACCCAGCGGCGATGACCAGAGGCCCTTCCAAGTGTGCGAACCCGCCACAGACCCGTCCAAAGGCAGCTACGGCAACACAGGCCAGCAGGGCTACTACCCGCCACCTCAGAGCTACGGCAGTGGCGGCCAGGAGCAGCAGAAACCCCACGCAGCTCCATACCAGTCCCAGGCTGGCCAAGCGAAGCCAGCTTTCACCAGCTCCGTGAAAACCTTCCCAGGATCCTCCACGGCCACAGCTGGAAAGCCCTACGCCTCGCACATGCCCTACGGGGGTTACCGCTCCAATGACGAAGACGACAGGGACCTGCAGCTCATGAGGACTTCTGGAGACTCAGACGAAGACGACTCCCTGGAAGACACGCGGTCTAGATCAGCATACGATGGGTACAGCTCTAGCTACGGCGCTCCACCCTCCCACTTCCCTGCTTCGAAGAAGCACCATCTGCACCAGGTCCAGCATGGCCAAAACGGGCTCGTCATCACGTGTCAGCCTAGCCTCGCAGGCTACGGCCACCATCCGGCCTACCATCACGGCCCAGCTATGCCAGTGCCAAGCTACAGCTATCGCTCGTCCAACGGGAGGTACGTTAGTCCTTACCAGCCTTACAGGCAGCAGCTACAGCCCTACGGAAGCTACCAACACCCGGGTAGCTACAAGCCGGCGTACCAGACTCAGGGGAAGCCAGCAGCGAAACCCAATGCGCCTTACCAACCTGCAGGGTATATGCCGCCTGCGGGTGAGGGATATTCGCAGCCTGCAGCTCCAGCCTACCCCCAACCTGCGGCTCCAGGATACTCTCCCCAGGCTTACAAACCCCAGTCAGCATACTCCCAACAACCGCAAACCTACAGCCCTGCAGAATACAAGGGCCAGGCTTATCCCCCAGCTTCAGGTAGCGAATACAAGCCAGAAGCCTACTCTCCGGACTACAAACAGCAGGCGTACGCTCCCCCGGCTCCGGAATTCGCCGCCCCAGCTCCTCCGAAGCCCCCATCTCACCCCCCTACGTACGCTCCCGTTCCTTCTGCTGTGTACGTTCCTCCTGGTACTTACAGGGCCTCGGAAATGAGCGAGGATAAGCCGATGGGTACTAAGAGTGAAGACAAGAGCGAGAAGGAGAGCCACACTATACAGAAGATGGGAGAGATTTCCGAGCAGAGGGCAGCCGGAGGGGTATGGGGTGCGGAAATGACGGCCGAGGGTACGAAGAAGGAGGAGTCTGCTCTGGGTGGCGGTTGGAGGAGCTCCGAGGGTGGTGAAGATGGAAGCAAGGGTGGCGAAGGTGCTAGAGAAAACGAAGTCGAAGAACACATGTAGACTTTTTGATGTTTTTGTATTTTTGTACTTTTGCACGTATTTATTGAAATAAAAAGATTTTTTCGTAATACACTATATCATTTCAGGATACTAACTTTACATTTTTTCCGACCATTCTCGTTTTGCCTTTGAAATGTAAAATAAATGAAATGCCGACATTCTGAGTATGAAATGATTTATTTCCATAGCTTTTTTGCTTTTTCAACCAATTATCTCGACGACAAACTGTACTCACTTGCACTCGACGCGCATTTAGACAACCAAGTTGGCATATTCATGAAAAGAATTGATACTAACTATCAGTTCTTCTTTTGAATATGTCAATTTGATTGGCGGAAAGCACGTCGACAGAAGCAGGTGCTTTCAGTTTTTCATTGAGATAAACGGAGCTCTATTGGGAAAAAATGAAATTTATCTTTACACAAAAAAATCAGGAGTATGTGATGCTGAACTATTCGATTCAGAAATAATAAAAAATAACTATATTCCTCAACTTCCTGATTTTGTGAATTGTCAAAACAATTTTAATAAAAATGGGAGATGTAACTATTTATAATTATATATAGTTCATACTGTTTTGAGAGAGCTTGATGAACGTTTAGCCAACCAAATTGACATATCTAGGAGAATAACTGATAGCAACTATCAAATGTTCATCTGAAGTGTTTTCAGGTAGGTGTTAAGATAACTCTCTCTGCCAGAAAGAGAGAGAGAAAGTTCAACTTTCACATCAAAGCTCACAATTATACTTTTGAACGTAGCTAGATTTCAAAAATATCAAAAAAGGAAGGATTGAAACCAAAGTGATTGGTGAACCTCCGTGCCATTCAAAATGAATGCAACCATACTGGTTTGGCTTTAAGAATTCTGCTGAAATTTGGTGTAGAATATTTAAGTCACAGGCAATAACGTGACGACTTGAGCGAGTTAGTATTAAACTCAAAAACGATGAAAAAACTATCCCATTCAACTTTTTGATTGCACTTCGATTACCTTCACCCCTTAACTGACATAACTTGCAATCGACGCGCCTTTTGCCAACCAAGTTGGCACCTTCATAATCAATATTACTGAAGATACTAAGAAGGTGGTCGAAACGCGTGCCGAATGCAATTTATTGAGCACCATTTATTTCAATGGGCAGATTAAGAGTTGAAGACATTACTTATCGTGACTGAAGAATCAATGAATAATTACTGAACAAAACTAAAACAACCAAGGGCAGCCGTTTTGATTACAGAAAAAAATATTTCTGATGAACCATGTTATGTTTTACTCACACAAAGTTCGATAATTATGGTCCGGACAATTTAACATAAAAATTTACGCAATTCAGCATTCTGAAACTTTTCCATCATAGGTATAACCAGCAACTTTGTGAACATATAATCAACAACTCGTCGCGAGTTTCGTCAAAAAAAATTGGCATCTTCAGCAGAAAGATTAAGGGCCGGTAATATTTTGGTCGCTATGAGCACCTTTTATTTTATTATATTATTTTTTTCTTCAAAATTTTTCACATCAAATTTCTGTTGTCTGAACACACAAAATTTGTCGTTCTTTTCATCAAAACATCACACAAGTCCTTATTTATTCGTTTTCAACAGTTTTAAGCAGACAAAACCATTATTGTTTAAATTTTTTTTGTCAAAACGTCAAGACTTTGTTGGGACGTCATGGCTCAAGACTGATTTATTCGCGATGTTGCCGGCGTAACCGCCGTCATTGTTATTGGAAAAAACTGAACATATTTATGTTGACTTTTGAAGAAGGGTTTTTTGGAATAATAATATTTTTGTCTGCTTCAAAAAGTTGAAAACGAGTAAATAAGGACTTGTGTTATGTTTTGATAAAAAAAGGGCTACTTTTGTGTGTTCAAACATGTGAAATTTAACAACAAGTGGACCTGTATCTCCGAAAATATACGAGACCGCCAAAAATTTTATGAGGATTTTTTTTAGGGGACACCGAATCACGTAAGTTCCACAAAAAAATCATTGAAACGGTGCTCATAGCGACCGAAGTATTATCCTAAAATCAGTCAGTCCGTCTTCCTCCTTGAAGCAATTATAGATCAGTCGTTTTGACACCATATCAAGCTCAAGCACTGCTGAGAAAAAATATCAGTTTTTCAATTCGCTATACGCAAGAAATCAATTCAAACAAAAATCATCTTTACTCAAAGACACTTCGCAATGTATAACATCAAACTCGCAATTACTTGAATTAGGAATTTCATTTTCCAAATCACTGAGGGAGTTGTGCATCATAGTGATTCTCAAGAAATTACTATTAAAAGCTATTAAAAACTTACCTCGACAAACAGTGTCCCATGAATAAATCTAATGTTCCATTCCACACTAATTCAAATTTTAAAGCACATTACAAATGACAACTCAAATGACATTGTCAAAATAATATTTATTCAAATAACGTGATAGGAAACACAGAGAGTTGGGAAAATTCAGCTATAAACTTTATCTCCATTAATTCATTGTTTTTTTTTCCATTAAACTAGAGAAATAACTGGAATCAAGCTCCTCTATTAATCTTAAAAATACGATTTTTATTTCAAAACTTGAATACTGGAAATTCTTGTAGTACTTATTACTATTCATATCAGAACTTGAATCCAAATCCTGTACAGGATTGGCCAAAAGAAAACATCGGGTTATTGTCAGATGGTGGACTTTTGGCAAAATCAGCTGCTTCAGGACTCCAAGCTACATCATAATCAACTGAAATTCAAACAAATAGTTACCATCAATACCGTTGGATTCACAATGATAACGAACAATTTCCCTTTTTTCTAATCTTGTCAATCCTGAAACATCTTGTGAAGATAGTCCAGTGACCTTTCGTTTGAGATCTTGCATCAGAATCGGTCGTTCTGATTTTTGCTGAACAGTTGTTGTATGATGATTCGAGTTTTCGAACCCAAAATTCTCAATAATAGCATAAAAAAGCACGAAATTTGCCAAGTTCTCACACTCGGAATTCCGACTTAGATCTCAGAATTCCGAGTTTTCAAGTCGGAATTCCGACATAGATATCGTGAATCCGACTTGGAACTTGGAATTCCAACTGAGATCTAAATCGGAACTCCAAGATCTAAATGGGAATTCCGAGATATGAGTTGGAATTCTGAGATCCAATTCGGAATTCTGAGATTCAAGTCGGAATTCTGATATCCAAGTCGTAATTCTGAGATCCAAGTTGGAATTCCGAGTTCTAATAAGTCGGAATTGTTAAATCCAAGTCAGAAATCCGACTTAGATTTCAGAATGCCGAGTTCTGAGTCGGAATTTTGGTGTAAATGAATATTAAATTTGGTATGGCCTTCTACGCTTTCGTAAAATCCGACTTAGATCTCAGAATTCCGAGTTTTCAAGTCGGAATTCTGACTTAGATATCGTGAATCTGACTTGGAACTCGCAATTCCAACTGAAATCTAAATCGAAACTCCGAGATCTAAATCGGAATTCCGAGATCTAAGTTGGAATTCTGAGATCCAATTCGGAATTCTGAGATCCAAGTCGGAATTCTGAGATCCAAGTCGTAATTCTGAGATCCAAGTAAGAATTCCGAGTTCTGAGTCGGAATTTTGGTGTAAATGAATATTAAATATAGTATGGCCTTTTACGCTTTCGTATAAAAGTAAAAATTTCCTGTTTTTTCATTTCTTAAAATGTTGAGTTCGGCCATCGACGTCGAACAATTGTTTTAGTAATAATTGGCTTAATTAGGCCAACATTATAAACAACTCAACAGAAAATCGTTTGACGATATTCTGCTACAGGCATATTCAATGGGCAAACCGACTATGTTCATACAACTTTTGTACAGGGTGTCATCCTCAAATCGATATTTTTGAATAGGAACCTATATTTTTTGTTGCATTTTTTTTCGTCAATATCAATTTTATATTGATCAGGTCTTTCCGATATTTTTGAATGTTCATTCAATATTTGGTCATCATCAGAGGACTATTTTTGAAAATAAGTCGAATTGAAGCAATTCTTAGATCTATCTGCAGTTACAGTTTCGAAAGCTCCTGGTCCTAACCCCAATATTGAAAATAATCTGACTTCTCATCCAAATTGTTGAAAATAGAATGACTTCACATCAAACAGATTTCACCAAATTCTTTGACAGTGAGACATGGGCGAGACTATGACAAATTTAAAATTGGAATGAAGTCCTGTGTCCAAAAATCATTATTTCAATGATGAAAACTACCAGATCTTATACAATAGTTACTGAATTAACAGGAATGATAGAGAAAATAGTAGAGTTTTAGATTTAAATGTAGAACTTACCTGTTTCATTTGGATTTTGAGAAAACTGCGACAGATTTCCAAAATTATATTGACCTCCCATGTTGAGAAAATTGTTTTCATCATTACTTACTAGAAAAAAATATAATGGTATGAATTCTGAATTTTTTATTGCCATTTTTCCAATAATAAAAAATATTTAGAAACGATATAAAACACAGTAGGCCATGATTGGCCTACTGTGTTTATCACTTATGAAGAACGTCATTTTGCAATATTCAGCTACCATATTTACTTTTTCGAAAAGAAATATGAAAGTTGCGTATTGAACTCTTATAAGTTCTTTGATAATTCAAAAAATGAATTGGAAAACACAAAAAGTTGGGAATGTGCGAAATCAATTGTAAAGAGTGCAATAATAAATATTTTGGCCAGAGTCGACGAGCTATTAAATCCCTCTTCAAAGAACATTATGCACGCAAAAGAAACGGAAGGGTAGAAAGGTCCAGTATCGCTCGGCATGCTCTGGCCAGTCTGGAGAATGATCATAAAATTAGTGAAAGTAATCTGAGTCTGGTAAGGAATGTGCATGAAGGCTGCTCGATGTATTCGAGAGATAAGAAATAGCAAAATGACAAAATTGTTAAGGCTTTCGCGGCCGAGGTTATTAGTATAACTAGTTTTCTTCGGGCTTGAAGGCCGTCGTTCTTTGGAATTTCTTCCTGACGTTTCGCTAGCGCGAGTGGCCAGCTTCTTCAGAGGTTTACTCATTTCCGAGGCGTATTTATATTGATGCAGGTAGTCTGGAGTGTTAATTACTTCAGTCGGGTTCGGGGAATAATCATCATTACTAGTTGCCGCACTACCTGCCGTGATTTCATTAGTTATTCTTGATTTCCTCAGAATGGGATTCCAAATTCTGTTTAGACTCAACGCTTCTTCTTTCCTGTTGAAATTGTCCGCATGTTTTTGGATCTCTATTGCCTCCCGTGCCAGTCGGCTATGGTAACCCTGGTTGGGGTTTTGCATTTTCGAACAGAATCCTGTGGTCACCCTCACTCAGTGCGTGTTTTGCCACCGCCGATTTGCCCCAGCCTGCAGTTCCTTTCATGCTCTTTGAGCCTTGTACCCATGGATCTTTTCGTGGTACCGATGTAAACCTTCCCACAGGTGCACGGTATGCGATAAACCCCTGCTGATGACAGTGGGTCTCTTTTGCCTTTAGCCGACCTGAGGCTTTGTTGGATCTTCTTGGTCGGCTTGAAAACCGTTTTTATGTTATATTTCCCCAAAAGTTTCCCAATTCTGTCAGTGACCCTCGGGATATATGGCAGATATGCATTTGCCCCCGAGGGTCACTGACAGAATTGGGAAACTTTTGGGGAAATATAACATAAAAACGGTTTTCAAGCCGACCAAGAAGATCCAACAAAGCCTCAGGTCGGCTAAAGGCAAAAGAGACCCACTGTCAGCAGCAGGGGTTTATCGCATACCGTGCACCTGTGGGAAGGTTTACATCGGTACCACGAAAAGATCCATGGGTACAAGGCTCAAAGAGCATGAAAGGAACTGCAGGCTGGGGCAAACCGACAAATCGGCGGTGGCAAAACACGCACTAAGTGAGGGTGACCACAGGATTCTGTTCGAAAATGCAAAACCCCAACCAGGGTTACCATAGCCGACTGGCACGGGAGGCAATAGAGATCCAAAAACATGCGGACAATTTCAACAAGAAAGAAGAAGCGTTGAGTCTAAACAGAATTTGGAATCCCATTCTGAGGAAATCAAGAATAACTAATGAAATCACGGCAGGTAGTGCGGCAACTAGTAATGATGATTATTCCCCGAACCCGACAGAAGTAATTAACACTCCAGACTACCTGCATCAATATAAATACGCCTCGGAAATGAGTAAACCTCTGAAGAAGCTGGCCACTCGCGCTAGCGAAACGTCAGGAAGAAACTCCAAAGAACGACGGCCTTCAAGCCCGAAGAAAAGTAGTAATACAAATAGCAAAATGTTGAGAAGTTATCAGGATAATTAATAGAAAAATTCCTGGTCGGATCGAGAAAAATCTCTTCAGGCAGTACCTGCTACAATATATATTCATCATTTAACATAATGTTTACCTCGCAGCTTCCACTCATTTGCTCTCTGCGTACGTAAAATCGAGATTCAATGCACAATATGAGGTCATCATATCATCACCTTCAGTCATCGTTCTAGATTCACTAGAAATCGGTACAGGCTAGCAGGTTTGAAATATTTCACTACCACTAACAGTATAAATACCGATGCCAATAAATCCACTGTTGTGTCGTCTGATGTCACATTTCGTTTTGATCAATGGTGACGCGTTTTGTAACTTTGAATTTTCCTCCTTGAATATTTGATTATAATAAAGATAATAATAATGAAGATACGAGAAAAATATTCAAGACAAATGTAAATTCAATTTAAATAATGTAAATGTATATTCTCTATTCTCACCCCAATCCAAACGAATGTTTTTTCAATTGAATTGTAAAATTGTATTGTCATAACCAGGGTTGGGCTGATTAGAATCAAGTGATTAAAATCACGATTAAAATCATGATTTGAATCGCTTGATTTTTAAAATTAAAATCATGATTTAGATCAATTTTAACAACATAATATAAAAGTTTTCTCGAAGATCAAAAGGAGTATCTGCTTTCGGCAAAAACAACAATAAAGAAGTACATAATTCCAAATTCTTAAACTAAACGTAACACCTAAATTTTATTACTATATATTTTCAGTCTATTCATTTTCGTTATACAATTTAAACAAAAACACGAGTTTTCCTCCTACTTCTGTGCCTAATCTGTTTCTAATATCCGAGTGTACAACAAGCGAAAGCGTGAAATTGTTGGGCAACGTCAATTAATAGGTTGAGAAGGAAAACAAGCCTCGACAGGAATATTCTTGCAAAAAGCACAACAAACGCGTTCGTGTTCGTGCCTCACTCGGCACTGTATAGCGAGTGTATAGGACAGAAGGAAAATAAATCGCGACAAGAATTTTCTTGCAAGAAGCGCGACAAATGCGTTGTCACAACTTTTTGAGCCGCAAATTGTATTAAAATTTTTAGACTTATACATTAAAATAATTAACAATAATTCCAAAGAATCAAAATGTTCAAATTCAATATTCAAATTTAAAAAATCAATGATTTTTGATTTTTTAATAGAAATCAGATTTTGCCCCACCCTGGTCATAACCATTTGAATGTTCTGCCTTGATTTCAAGGTTGCTTGTGAACTCAACATAAAAAGTAAAATTCAATCATGATACACTGCACTGGTCAGAAAATAAAAAACCCTAACCGTCTTCGGAGACAAAAATAAAAAAATCAGAGAACAATTGGGTGATAATACCATTATGAAAAAGAGGGTCCCCGCAGTCATAGAACTTCTGAAAACTATTGAAATCTATATTACAATTATGAAGAGGTAATGTTTCTAGCTTTGTTCGTTTTGTAACGAAATGTGCTGGCGCCGGCCTTGCCGACTATGGATGCGAACTGGTGCGACGGTTCCAGGAAAGATTATACCTGCGTGATCGCGGCTCACCCAGAATATTCGATTGGCAAGATTTGTCAGGATGATTCTCCACTGTATGAGCGCCTATATAAGCAGGAGCCGCTCACGCCGACGGCAGAATTTTCAGTACAGAGTGTTTTAGTACTGAGCATTGGAAAGTTATCAGAGCGATTTAAGTGATTGTGTTGTATTGTATTGTGATAGAGAGTTATAATAAAAAAAGTTCAGTGTTGTTTGGTGTTTTAATCGACAAACCCAAGGATTATCGTAACAGTTTGTTGGTAGGGAGTAAATACTGATCCGATCGTGAAAATTGTTTCACTAACAGAAAGCTACTACACCATTCAGGAGTGATGAAGGCTACATTTTATTATGATTGAACAAAAACTTCAGTGAAAAATAATAGTATATGCAAATCAATACTAAACTAAACGGTTCGGTTCGACTTCTACGTGGACGAAGTTACGAGCAACAGCTAGTAAGTACTAAAGAAAATTCTGGGATGTCTTTTGTTATTTCAAGCGCGTTACCTTGCAACGTGGGATAACAATCATCAAATTCGGAAAAAACTTACTGGAAGTATCCATATGAATTTGTTCTTGACTCGCGAAAACAATTCCCTGATCTGGTTTCTTGAACACGGTGTTGAGATCAACTTTAGAATTTGAATTCTGCTTGAGACCCATGGGTGTTGTTTCAGGTTTGAACATACTATTCGGCACTGAAAAAAATCAATGATACGTAAACTCGCAAACGTTTGGTTTTTGAAAAAACGAACCCGTTTTCGTCAAAAAGTTGTTCGTATCCATTTTTTGTTCTTTGCTGGCGAAGGAACCACCAAATGCATTAGTACCTATAAACGTATTCATAGTAATAACAAAAATTGATTTTTTTCCAAATTCAGGGCTACTCAAATTTGAGTCTATGCATGCGGATCTCGCAAACAGTATTAGATAGAGGTTTTGTTAAATCGGGACAAAGTTATATACCTTTTAGGGTCCTATTGAACGATGAAAAAAAATCTATTTCGAAGATTCACAAAAAAAACGAACAATTTCAAATGCTGTAGGAATATACGAGACCCAACTTTTTATTGTGATTTAAAGACTGTTGAAAGTGGTCAGGGAAACAGAAAATAAAATTCTGTCAATGTCGACGTTTCGACTATTTATTTGGTCTTCCTCAGAATACGTCAGATTATATTTACTCGTTAAAAAACATATTGAAAGATAACTAAGAAAATCTAATTCGTCGTGCCCTGAGGATGACCAAATTGATGGCCGAAACGTCGAAATTGACAGAATTTGATTTTCTGTTTCACTGACCAATTTCTAGAAATTCAAAATCAGAATTCGAAATTCTTTCTAAATTCTGTTATTGGATGTATCTTATTCGGCTGACGGGAGCCACCCCACAACTTTTGAGATTTAAAATACAGAGCTGTATTTTTCATGAAATTTTTCAATCGGCATCTTTCATTCCATATCAACTCCAGTCTCTTCCCACAGACTTATTATTTGAGAGGCTCTGCAATATTCATCATCATCAGATAAATTAATTTTTCAATTGAGGCCCTGATACTGGAGTAAGAGCAATATTCAAGTTTCCCTATTTACCGCGTGATAATTCGAAAATTCCAAAAGCCCCAATTCTATTTCAACGGAAAAAGTTTTCAAGATTCCTTATTTCAACAGTGAGTGATCATTAAAATACTTTGAAAAAAATGTGTGTTTAGGTAGATATTTTCAATTTAGCTTGCCAATGGAACATACTGTATGTTGTATCAAAAAATGTATGAATTGTGGAATTGATATATTTACCTCAAATTCGAATTATATAAGTAACGATTAGTTACTATTGGTAGAATGGTTTTCGGGCACTTTATTCCAGAAGATTGATGTTTCCGATTTTTTTCTCGAAAATCTACCATGATATATAGACAAACGTAGGTAGTGCTTTCATTCAATCGATTATCGGGGCCATAATTTGAAAAACCAACGAAATTTCACCTGATGATGAGCAATTATTGAAAAAACTGCCAAGAATATCGAAGAGATCTGAAATTCTCATTGTACCCCGTATATGAGTTTTATAAACATGGCCTGCTTCTCCATCAGGAGTGTCTGTTGCAAAGTGCCGCTGAATTATTGAAAATTTCTGCGTGTAAAGAAGATACAGTAAAAAATTTAGTCCTCAATTTTTTTCCCCATATATTTTTGGAATCGAAAGAGGCAAAATCATTTTGTATCATTCAGTAGAGGTGTACTAAAATGGGTATCCCAATGCTGCCTCCTTTATCTCTTACCGTTTCCGACATCCCCATATTATATAGAGTAGAGTAAAGCCTTTCATTTTATAGGATATCATTGAACCCTACGGTAGTGATAGATTTTTTACAGTACAGTACCTCATGTAAAACCCAGATTTTGCGTTTGTCGGAACACCCTGTGAACTTCCAAACAGTATACCCCATAAATTTTCGTGAATGGTAATGGTTCGGACTTCTACTGTCTATATTATTAACTCTAACTCTATTGAAACCTGTTGCTGAGAACGAAAGGATAAAAATACAAATCAAGTGAGAAAATCAAATCAAAATCAAGTTTTTGGTCAATAATGAAATTTGGGATTGATTGATCAAAGAAAAATACTGTTGTTACAAAAAATCGAGATATCGAATATGAAATATGAGTCAAGAAAATTTTAAATAATGAAATAAATGAAATAATATAGTGACAAGAAAACTGAGGTATCGAATGTGAACTACTAGTAAAAAATGTAAATTGAACGAAATATTATGAAAAAACGTTGCTCCCCATTAATAATCAGTAATTATGTTGAGGTGTTAAACCCTGCGTGTGGAGTGACGCGTCTGGCGTGTGAAATCACTTGAAACTTATTACAATACAACTGTCCAAATGCATCGAATTTATCCTGAACCAGGTTCCGTGAGAACGCAAACATATCTAATATTCGTGTCAAAATTAGGCTTCATTTTGAAATGCATCCCCCATAATCTGTGCGACCTTCGAAAATCGCAAAATTACGAAAATTTTGATTCCAGACCAAAATTTTTACGTGAAGTTTTGTGAGTCCCTCTTTCCGAATTTACCATTGACAAAAATCAGTGGCTGAATAAAAAGTGTCTTTGGTTAAGCCCCAGGAAGCTGAATATGAGCCCATTTTTTCTCTCTCAGTGTTTGAAGAGAAAGGTGGTTAAATATTCTGAAAATATAACTGGACGATTTTTAAAATTCCTTCAGTATAAACGTTCCAGAAAATCTTCAGTGATATTTTTTAACACCTGATAGTTTTTCGGTAGCATTTGGAATCGAGATAAAAAATAAGTTGTACGATTACCAGATTTCAAGGAGAACTGTCCACTTTTAACGAACGAAACATCCCCAGCTTTCATGAAACCATTAGTAGGCGGTTTTTGCAAAACCTCCTTGACATTATTGGCTTCGATTCTTGGACTTCTCATGCCTTCTTGTCCTCTCTTCATCGGCGTCAACCCGAACAAATTAACACCGTTTTTCTCCGACTGCACCGGTACTTGCTTATCCGCGAAAGGCGTAGACTTTTCGGGACTGTATTTGAACTTCTTCAACACGGATTCCGGATTTTTCGTAGATTCCTGAGACACCATGTTCAAAGCAGTTTCGGCATTCACGTCTTGGCTGAGGATATTCAGCTTCTCCAGCTCTTGAGTGGCTCCGGTTTCTTTTTGGGGAGTCGGGATTTCGACCACTTCCATTTTAGAGGCCTTCTCTTCTTGGCTGCAAACGGATCTCTCGTTCTGCAGCTTGCTCCCATGCTTCTTCGAAGACGTCTGGCTCTGTTGCCGGGATAGACTCCTGTTGAAGTTCAGCACGACTTTCTTGAGTTTGGCGTCGATCGCTCTGCTCCTTTCCTCTCTGCTGAGAGTTTCCGTAGCTCTGGTCTGCTCTTGAGGCAGCTTCAGAGTTTTGTTCTCTAAAATCCTCACCTTCGAGTGTATCGGGTTGAATTCGGTTTTCGGAAAGTAGTTGTTGTGCATCGACAGCATTTTCGAATCGGTTTTGAGCGGATCGGGTGGAGTGAAAACCTTATCTTCGAGAAGATCTTTCAGCTCGTGGAAAGGATTCGCCAAAGGTTTTTCGAACCGTGTCAAATCTGAAAATTCTGTATATCAATAAGGTTATTATTATTATCAAATTAGGTAAAAAAAAAATTGTAATAAAGTATTTTACTTACAATGTCGTGAGACAAAAAATGAAAATAGCGATTAATAAAAAATAAAATAGAAAAAATAAAAAAGAACGAAAATGGAAAATATTTCAATGAAAAAAAGCATGGAAATTGCAAAAAATGAAAAGAATTATCGAAAATGACACTTCAAGAAATAAATAAAAATATATAAATTATGGAAATTTTAAAAATTCAAAATGAAAAAAAATATATAAAAATTAAAAATATAAATGAAAAAAAATTAAAAACATTATAGAAATCAAGAAAATAAAAAATTCAAAATAGTGATTAATTAAGGGTTCAAATAACTCATGAAGAAGGTCTTTTCTGCACTTGATTTTAGTACTGTTACGTCCTAACGCCGGCCCTGACGAAATCGTAAACGCAAGGCGAGGGATCGCGTCGTAGCGAACGTCATTTTCCTGGAATCCGTAAGCCGCCTAGAGAATTCGAGAAACGTCATCGCGGCTTCTCGGGAACATTCTTCACAGGCGTACGCAGGGGTATAAATACGGGAGAGAGTTCGCGACGCAGACAGAGTTAGTTAGTCAAAGAGTTGGCTATTCGGAGAATTTGTATTCAGAGCTAAGTGACGAGAGTTGTTGAGATCTACGTGGAGCAGAGCTTTGTGCTAAAGTAGAATTATTAGTACAGAGAGTTTAGTGACGAACATTGGAAAGTTATCAGAGCGATTTAAGTGATTGTGTTGTATTGTATTGTGATAGCGAGTTAAAATAAAAGGAGTTTAGTGTTGTTTAGTGTTTCAATCGACGAACCCAGAGGAATATTGTAACAGTGGTGTCAGAATTGAGATTTTCACAGGATAAATCGTAACAGTGGTGTCGGAAGTGGAATTTTTGCTGGTAAATAAAAACAATTTATGGTTAATACGAGAAGTACATCTTACGATACGATGGAGGATATGTTGAAATTTATGCAAAACCAATTTGCGGATTGGGAAAGACGACGACTGGAAGATGAAAAGCGGCGGCTGGAGGAAAAAGAATTAGAGGAAAAGCGACGACTGGAAGATGAAAAGCGACGGCTGGAGGAAAAAGAAATTGAAAAGAAAGAACGAGAAGAAGTACTCCGGAAAATTCTCGAAAATGAAAAGAAAGAGCGAGAAGTTGAAAAGAAAGAACGAGAAGAAGGACTCCAGAAAATTCTCGAAAATGAAAAGAAAGAACGAGAAGAAGGACTCCAGAAAATTCTCGAAAATGAAAAGAAAGAACGAGAAGATGAAAAGAAAGTTCGAGAAGAAGCACTCCAGAAAATTCTCGAAAATGAAAAGAAAGAACGGGAAGAAGCTCTCCAGAGGATTCTAGAACAACAGAGAAAAGAACGAGAAGACCTCCAGAAAATTCTAGAACAACAAAAGAATGAATTAGAGCAAATAGAAAAACAACAAAAAGAAGACTTCCAGAAAGTTCTAGAAAATCAGGAAAAGTTCTTCGAGCATGTTTCACGTGAAACCAAAGTTCAAATGGAAGAACTGAAAGAAGGCCTAAAGGTAGAACTGAAAGAAGACCTAAAGGTAGAACTGAAGGAAGATGTCAATAAGAAAGTGGATGTAGTGCGGGAGGAGATGAGAAATGAGATGAGAAATGAAATGAGAGGTCTAGAAAAACAGATAGCTCTTCTCAAGAACCGAGATCGCCGAGACAGTGTTGCCACGTCAGGAATTTCCGTGAAACCACCGACTTTTGATGGTCAGTCGTCTTGGTCCATGTACCGTCGACAATTTGAGGCTGCGGCAGAAACTAATGGATGGGGCGACGAAGAAAAAGCTACGGCACTAATAGTAGCTTTGAGAGGGCCAGCTTTGGGTATATTACAAACGATACCCATAGAACAGCAGAAGCAATATGACGACCTGATTTCTGCACTAGAGTTGAGGTATGGCGATCAACACCGAGAACAGCTGTACCGGGCCCAAATGAAGACTCGCACACAAAAATCTGGTGAGAGTCTGCAAGAATTTGAGGCAGATGTTCGACGCCTAATCCAGCTGGCGTACCCAGATGCACCCGGAGATTTCAAGGAGCAGTTGGCTGTGCAGATATTTATTGACGGACTTAGAGACCCAGAAATCCAAAGAACTCTGCGACTTACAAGTTTCAAAAGGAGTAGCGATGCCTTGGTACGTTCGCTAGAAGTGGAGGCGGCCTTCAACACCTCGAGGCCGAAAGTGCGAGCGGTAACAATTGACGATCCCGAACATAGATCTGGCGCTACGAGTGGTTCATTTGAGAAATTTCTGGAGGAGATCAAATCGTTGATAAGTGGAATGAGCACCCAGAAGAAGAGAACGTGCTACCGATGTGGAAAACTGGGACACCTTATCAAAGACTGTTGGGTGAAGATGCCGCAGAGGATTTGCTATAGATGTAGGAGGCCGGGACATTTCATAAAAGACTGTAGGGAGAGAATGCCACAGAGAAAATGTTACAGATGTGGAAGATCAGGGCATTTCATGAAAGATTGCAAGGTGAGAATGCCAATAAAATCCAACTCACCTGCCAGGACGCCGACAAGTTCGCAATCATCTGCGAGGTCAAGGTCACCGAGGGTCATTTGTGTTAACAGGCTAAAAAGAACATCTGAGAGCCTCACCATTCCAGGGAAATTGAATAAAATGGATGTAATATGCACCATAGACACCGGTGCTGCAGTTTCCTTGGTACGCAGCGACATCCTTCGGCCTGGAAACGTAAAGCCTATTTCACCCAACGTCGTGATTCGGACAGTCACTGGTGAAAAAGCACCTATTCGAGGAGAAGCTGAAATTACGTTGATTCTTGGGCGACTCACTATCACAGGTACAGTCTACGTCGCAGATATAGAAGATGAAGTCATACTCGGAATGGACTTGATCAGTGACCATGGAATTTCATTCGACAATGAGCAAAAGATCATAAGGTTCGGAGAAGAAGAATTTGTCCTTACAACTCCAACGGAAAGGACGAAACCTGCCAAACTGCGATTATTGAAAACTGCGAGAATCCGTGCACTGTCGAAGGAAGTAGCTCGTGCCACAGAGAACAATGTCCCTGAATGCAGCGTCCAGCCATTGGATTCCGGACAAGTCCAGGTGAAGACAGCAAAAGCCATCCTTGTAAGAGCCGCCAGGTGTCGCGTTGGAGGTACAAGTGACAGCTCCGTGATGAAAACAACTGGAAGGGCTGACTTGGTCAAACAAGAAGTCATCAGTGGTCAAGTCCACTTGATTCAACAACCATCAAGAAGAGTTACATTCCCTAAGCGACAAGAGATGCTAGAGCGCATTGATAGGAGGAAGGCGCGGCACTATCGGAAGGCGAACACTGGCGGATTCCAAGAAGAAGATCGAGTGTGGCTGTACAACCCCCGTCGTAGGATGAATGATGTGGTGTACATTGTTCAACGTAAGCCTAGAACAAAAAGGGAAGTCGTACACCTTAAGAGACTCAAATGTTACAATGGGCATAACGAGATGTTGTTTGATCGGGACGATCAAAATTGAGAGGGGGATAATGTTACGTCCTAACGCCGGCCCTGACGAAATCGTAAACGCAAGGCGAGGGATCGCGTCGTAGCGAACGTCATTTTCCTGGAATCCGTAAGCCGCCTAGAGAATTCGAGAAACGTCATCGCGGCTTCTCGGGAACATTCTTCACAGGCGTACGCAGGGGTATAAATACGGGAGAGAGTTCGCGACGCAGACAGAGTTAGTTAGTCAAAGAGTTGGCTATTCGGAGAATTTGTATTCAGAGCTAAGTGACGAGAGTTGTTGAGATCTACGTGGAGCAGAGCTTTGTGCTAAAGTAGAATTATTAGTACAGAGAGTTTAGTGACGAACATTGGAAAGTTATCAGAGCGATTTAAGTGATTGTGTTGTATTGTATTGTGATAGCGAGTTAAAATAAAAGGAGTTTAGTGTTGTTTGGTGTTTCAATCGACGAACCCAGAGGAATATTGTAACAGTGGTGTCAGAATTGAGATTTTCCAAGGATAAATCGTAACAGTACGTTTCGCGTCGTTTGGTCAACTGTTCTCGCAAGCAGAAAAGTGCCTTTTCCACACTTGTTAGGTAATTAACTATTACCTCAATAGTGCCGAAAGAACTTTTTTTCGCGCGAAATTATTAATTAAGTGAATTTTATCACATACTCAATCGTCTGCAATACATTTACTTAATACCCACCATTATTTTTATCTTGCTTTTTACCAGCTAATATATTCGTATCATTTCCCATGTTATTCTTGGCAAACTACAAGGAAAAAACATTCAATGAATTATTCAAATATCGATTTAAATATTCACGCATCTTACCTCAATTTGGGGAACTTCATTCTCCTTTCTCGAATAACGACTTCTTTGCTTCATCTTGAATTTTTCCCTCGTTTCCATCAATCTGATCATACACTCTTTTTCTTTTTGCTTCACCTCCTCGTACTCTTTCATGACGGCTAAAAATTCCCTTCGTTCCAACCAAGCTCGAGCAAAATCCACAATATCCGCATAGAACATTTTTTTCTTGATTTCTATTCTTTGCTTGTTGATTCTCTTGCGTTGTGCTATGCACTGTTGAAGAATTAGGCACTCGACTCTGCATTTCTTCAGTTCTGTTCGTTTGTCTTGCAAAATTTTGTACATTGGATTCGTTTGTTCTAATTTTTCTTTACAGAGCTGAAAGTGTTTGGAGTATTCTTCTACGAGAGAGTCGGCCTCCTTTTTATGTTTAATCAGGTTTTCTTCGACGCATTTTGTGTATAAACGATGGGTCAGAAGAGACTCCTGACTTATTCTAAGGGTCTCTTCTTGACTGAAATGAGTTTTCAATTTTCAATCTATTCATTAAACTTAATGTCGTATAAAAAGTATCCGATACGTTGTGTCATATTATGTGGAAATTATTATAGTTACACTTACACCTTCACGCAGTTTTCCAGAATATCGACTTGTGGAGTATACTCTTTAATTTCAGCATTGATTCTGGCAATTTCTTTTACCAATCTCTCACTTTCATATTTGAGTTTTTTCGATTCCTCGTTATAGCCTGAAAAAAACATCTGTAGTGATACACTGGGGATGGACAGAAAATGGAAGTAAAAAGCAAAGGTCCTGGGTGAGGGGTTGACAACTCTTGTAAAATTTCTACACCATACTAAAGATCAAGTACTGAATTAATATAAGGGAATACTGAAAGACATAAACACGAACTGAAATGAGGAATGAAATACAGAAACAGGTACTGAAATAGTGGATTGAAATAATGAAACAAGCACTGAATCTAAATATGACTGTACTGAAATACTGACAATTCGAAGAAGTACTGAGAGAGTTGCTAACCCCTTGGGCCTGGGTTCGATTCTCCAATGGTGTAGAGAAATATATATATTAACAGGGTCTACACCACAGCTCGCGCAAGCCTAACGTATCTTTATGAGAGTTGCTTATTGAGACATATGGCCGACGATACCTTTGTTTAATACACCTTTATTTACGACTAATACATAATATAGGTATTATACTTATGGTTTCTGCAGTATAATGTCATGTATCATTCCCTTGGGGAATAATGGGGATGGATTGATAGTAATAGTCTATTACCTCTTGAAGTCCTTTCACAAAATTTCTTGAATTGAATATTACTATGGAAACTATATAACCAAACTCCAAAGTGGGATCTGCTTTAAGCTGTTTCCAATCTTTTCTCAAAAATAGATATCAGTATGAACAAATATCTTATAATGAGAATAGCTGTCGAAACACAATTTACCACTCTCATCTTGCATCTGTGAAATTTGGAGTTCCTCAGGGGAGTGTTCTTGCGCCAGCTCAATTTTCAATCTACTTAGCAGACATTGTAAAATACCTCTCACATTTCAAATTAACGCTCTACGCTGATGATCTCTCCATACTAGTATCACAAAACTCTCACAATCTCAATCAACAAGCTTGCAATGATTTCATGGAAAAACGTATTCTCTGGTTCTCCACTATTAGTCTTTATATCAACGCTAACAAAACACAGTTAATTATTTACCACACAAAACAGAGAACGGCTGAAAATATTAAGATTAATTTAGGAGACACGACTCTTGAGAAGTGCCACACTATTAAATTTCTAGGTGTAACAATGAGTGATATACTTGATTGTGAATCTTGCATAAGTGAAAAAAAAATTGAACAGTAAGCTTTACCAGATCAGATGTCTTCAGAGAGTAATTAATATAAATGTTCTGAGAAATTATTATTTTGCGGTTATACATTCCCGACTATCATGTGGAATTTTGTTATGGGGCGTGTCGTCCTCAGCACAAAAACTATTCCTACTACAGAAATGAATTCGTGCAGTGTTAAATGAATCTATTTTCAAAAATTTGAATATACTCCCACTATTTTGCATGTATATATTGGAAGTTTCCTCTTATATACATAGAAACAGAAACAAAATTCCTTGTCATAATGACATCCACAATTACGCAACAAGATTCAGTCATCACCTTTACTCACCACAAAATCAGTTGAATACAGGGTGTACCTGAATAAGTGTAAAACATTTAAGGAGGTAATTCCTCATCGAAAAAAAGATAGGATCTTTCATATAAAGAAACTTTATTCTAGCATCCCTTGTTAAAATACAGCCCCTGAAAGAGGGTACATAAAATTTGTATAACAATTTTTTTCACAAGCACTGAAAAAGTAACAATATTTTTTTATTATTAATAAATAAGTTTTGTTTATTACCCTTTAATTGTTTAATACAGGTACTAACTACAAAATAACAATAAATCCAGTTCGCATTTATAACGATGTATCTCTGTAGTTGTTCGTAAAATATTTTTTTGGTGCGAACTGGTTTATTTTGGGCAAAAAACCCAAGAGACATTTTTTGTTTAGAATGAAACAGGCTGTCGGAAATAAATTTTCAAATGGTATACAAATGATAAGACAAAAAGTTACATTGGAAATACATTTTAGGGGTTGCGTTTTCCACCCCTTACAACCATGGGGTGAACCAAATAAATTACTGGCTAAGTGTCTTTTTGGTAGTAGAACACGTCAGGTTAATTTCAATATTGTTAATTTTTCAGTGCTTGTGAAAAAAATTGTAATACAAATTTCATGTACCCCCTCAAAGGGCTGTATCTTAACAAGAGATGCTCCTATGAAGTTTCTTTATATGAGAGATCCTATCTTTTTTTTGATGAGGAATCACCTCCTTAAATGTTTTAGACTTATTCAGTTACACCCTGTATATGCCTATATGGTACTATTTCCAAAGGAATTAGGGTTTATCATAACTTATTGACAGAAATCAATCAGGATGTATCCTATTTCAAATTCAGAAAAACGCTGAAAACATACTTACCTACTGGAAAACTCGTATTATTCAATGGGTGAGTTCTTATCGTCGTAGTGAACACTGTTTTGCTCCTAATAGCATTTAAAAGTACATGTATTATTTGTCTTATTGATGTTCAAAACTTTTTTGACTTCTTTTATACCTTTTAGGTCTTTGAAACCAATAAAGATTTATTTATTTTTATTTTCAGTGTCAAACACGTAGGTAGAGTTTGTGTATTTGTATTGAGATGAATGAATCTGAAGAATCATTTTTATGATAAATAAAACAGTCGTAAATAAAGTAGAGCATACTACTCGCATTAATGACTATTATTCTCTCGCTGACGCCTCGATAATAATAGCTATCATTATTAACTCGTAGTATAATCTACTATTTTACCATACCTTATTTTATCTTTAGACACTGTTGGTATCAGGAGGGATCGAGCGATCTATTCAGCGCCGTTTCATATTCGATTTGGTTCATCCCTTACTGCTGGTTCAATCCGTGGTACAGGTAGAATTTTTCTGGCTTGCTCGATGTGATAATTAAGCAATAGTCGGTTTCATAGATACCAATCTTGGAGATATCTTGATCGAATATATTATAAACGACCCGGTAGCACATTGGGTTTTTCAGGGTTTCCATACAGTTGAAACAGCAAATGCCCTACCGTAAAATCAGTAAGACGCCCCAGAGCGCTTCGGAGCCCAAGACAATTAGCCGACCCTTGCTTGACTCCTAAGCGCACCCGTGAATGTTTGACAAGGGGCATTGGTATTTTTTGTAATTGTAAAACAATAAAAAACTGGTACAAGCTCTTTTCTCTTTTAGAAACTTATAGAAATAAGTAAGTATATTTTGAAAGCCTATGAATTGCGAAATAAGCAATCAATTAGGTGAAATCATTGTCTTTTAAGATCATTTGATTTAACTTTCAAGATGGCTTTTATAGAAAATGGAAATCAAATAACTCCAGAGTGGGGCATATCAAGCAGCAAGCAGGTATATTCAGAAAAAATCAGTTGATAAAATTGAAGGTATCTTGACACATATAGAAATATTTGGGTGTTTTCAATATATTATTGATTCGCAAATGGGTTAGTGGATAAAATGATATAATCTTAATATTTGCCATAGTGATCGACATGAATTTTCCTTTTCTGGTATAACCTCATCTGTAGTTCAAAGTGGGTGTGTATGTGTTGTGTATGATTTCAAATACGAAACTTTTCATTTATATTCGTTTTTGATAATGTCCGTTTAGTTCCGACGAAACTGTAGTAGCGTAATTTAGCGAACATAGAAAGTTTTTTTCTCATTTTTCATGATTTTCTACTTCATAATAACGGCTACATACCACAATTCAAGAAAAATGTACTTACAGTTAGTAGATGCTTGGCATGCCCACACTATTTGATCATTTTCGTTTATAGTTGATTTAATCTTATTTAGAGATTTTATCAAATCGTTTTCCATCGTAACAATTTTTTATTATTATAGTTTTTTAAAACACTTGTTGAAGCATGAAATAAAATGGCCGTATGAAAATTACGCATACTTGATTCAAATATCAGATTTTGCCACCAACTGCATTTTCAGGAAGACCAACGTTGAAACACCAAAAATGTTAATTTTTCTGTCAAAGTCAAATGTGTCTAGCGTAATTTGTCATTATTGTCAACTGTCATTTTGTTGTATATTTATTGAAGAAAAATGGCGTTATGTTGTGCCAGTGAGTAACAATCTATTTAAACAATATTATTTAATCTATTGTATGATTGTTGATCACAATTCGATTCTAGAAAATGCAATACCACAGTGTGATATTTTGCGTTGAATGTTTTGTTGATACCGGTGATACATAACCTAGAAATGTCGTTTTTTAGTTTCAAACGAGGTGCCGGAGCACCCAGTGGTTTCCCCTTCATCAGGTGCCATATTCGAAAAAAGGATCATCGAGAAATACATACAAGACAATGGTGTAGACCCCATTAGTGGGAAAGAACTCACAATCGACGATCTTATTGAAATAAAAAGTAAGCCAAATTCCCTTAAATTTACAACGATTCCTACCCGTATTGTAATTTGCAGCACCTCCTATCGTAAAACCGAAACCCCCTAGCGCCACTAGCATTCCAGCAACGTTAAAGTTACTACAAGATGAATGGGATGCCGTCATGTTGTTCAGCTTCACTCAAAGGCAACAACTTCAAACTGCCCGACAAGAACTCAGTCACGCCTTGTACCAGCACGATGCAGCCTGCAGGGTCATCGCCCGACTCAACAAGGAAGTCACAGCAGCCAGAGAGGCTCTGGCAACTCTCAAACCACAAGCTGGTATCACAACAGTTCCGCAGCCAGTAAGAGTAACTTTATTAATGTATATGAAACGATTTTAATCTGAAATTTTTTATAGGCTGTTGCTGCAGAGGCTGGTGGAGTGGCTAATCAACCAACTGAACAAGCCGGTATGAGTGTTGAGGTGATAGAGAAACTACAGGAAAAGGCTACGGTTTTGACACAGGAACGCAAGAGGCGTGGCAGGACTGTACCAGAGGATTTGACAACACAAGAACAATTGAGGTCATTCCAAACACTAGCTTCTCTAATAGTGAGTTACACATTTTATTTGGTGATTTTGTAGTGACAATGATTTTGTTTCAAGGGTTTGCATTCTGCGAGTATTCCTGGTATTTTAGCTTTAGATGTACACAACTCTGATACAAGCAAAGTACTGACTGGAGGGAATGATAAAAATGCCACAGTATTTAACAAAGACACAGAACAGGTGGTGGCTATTTTGAAGGGTCATACGAAGAAGGTCACCAAAGTTATCTATCATCCAGATGAAGATCTTGTCCTCACAGGTGAGAAATGCTATTTTTTGACTAGTAATTTTTATTATGTCATGTTTTATTATTTTCAGCTTCCCCTGACTCCACAATACGTGTTTGGAATGTTCCCACTTCACAGACTACTCTACTTTTAAGAGCACATGATGGACCAGTCACAGGTCTTTCTCTACATCCCACAGGAGATTATGTCCTCTCTACTTCTGAAGATCAACACTGGGCATTTTCTGATATTAGAACAGGACGTTTATTAACCAAAGTTACAGATAATACTAATGTTCCCCTAACAACTGCCCAGCTGCATCCTGATGGTCTTATTTTTGGTACAGGAACTGGAGATTCCCAAGTGAAAATTTGGGATTTGAAAGAGCAGAGCAATGTAGCCAATTTTACAGGTAATATTATTTATCTTGTTTTCATTTCCATTCCAAACTATTGCTTGCCTGATAGTCGGGATGTTTCAAAATACTACTCGTAGTATATATTGTGGAAAAGATTGATAATTCGTTTGTTTGATTGTTCTTTTGTCCTATTTCATGTTTATAACAAGTCATACCTGGTGTAAATATCTATATCTCACAAGCAGGGTTGGGCTGATTAAAATCAAGTGATTAAAATCACGATTAAAATCATGATTTGAATCGCTTGATTTTTAAAATTAAAATCATGATTTAAATCATTTTTAACAACATAATATAAAAGTTTTCCCGAAGTGAGTATTTGCTTTTAGAGAAAACAACAAAAAAGAAGTATACATAATTCTCTTAAACTAAACGTAACACCTAAATTTTATTACTGTATATTTTCAGTCTAATCATTTTCGTTATACAATTCAAACAAAAACACGGGTTTTCCTCCCTTTTCTGTGCCTAATCTGTTTCTAATATCCGAGTATGTACAACTAGCGAAATGCGTGAAATTGTTGAGCAACGTCAATTAATAGGTTGAGAAGGAAAACAAGCCTCGACAGGAATATTCTTGCAAAAAGCACAACAAACGCGTTCGTGTTCGTGCCTCACTCGGCACTATATAGCGAGTGTATAGAACAGAAGGAAAACAAATCGCGACAAGGATTTTCTTGCAAGAAGCGCGACAAATGCGTTGTCACAACTTTTTGAGCGCAAATTGTATTAACATTTTTAGACTTATACATTAAAATAATTAACAATAATTTCAATGAATCACAATGTTCAAATTTAATATTCAAATTTGAAAATTAAAAAAAAATCAAATAAATCATGATTTTTTTAATAAAAATCAGATTTTGCCATACCCTGCCCACAAGGCAATAGTGAAATTTCATATTCTACAATTACAGATTTCCAACTCAAGTTATCAACAGAATATTTTTCTGTAGTATATATTGTAATATTTTCTTTGTAGCAATAGCAAAATTTTTCTTAGTGTCTTACTTACCGGTGTGAAGTTATCCACATCCACACATATACTCGACGAAAAAAATTAGGACACCCCACCAACTCGTTTCAATGAACTAGTACCGCATTCTAATTTTAGTACATTCTTTTAGAGAGTAAAAGAACCGCGATGGCATATAACATATCGTTTGTGCGGCCTCTAGGGGGGAATGGTGGGGGGTAAATACTCTAAATTATTGAATAACTCGTTTCAATGAACTAGTACCGCATTCTAATTTTAGTATATGTTTCTAGAGAGAAAAAGAACCTCGATGGCATATAACATATAGTTTGTGCGGCCTCGAGGGGGGAACACTAAAATTAGAATGTGATACTAGTTCATTGAAACGAGTTATTTAATAATTTAGAGTATTTACCCCCCACCATACCCCCCTCGAGGCCGCACAAACTATATGTTGTATGCCATCAGGGTTCTTTTTCTCTCTAGAAACATATACTAAAATTAGAATGCGGTACTAGTTCACTGAAACGAGTTATTCAATAATTTAGAGTATTTACCCCCCACCATTCCCCCCTCGAGGCCGCACAAACTATATTTTATATGCCATCGCGGTTCTTGTACTCTCTTAAAGCATGTACTAAAATTAGAATGCGGTACTAGTTCATTGAAACGAGTTGGTGGTGTTTCCTAATTTTTTTCTTCGAGTATATGTGTGGATGTGGATAACTTCACACCGGTGCTTAATTTGTAAATTGAACATTTTTCAGTAAATAATTTCGATATGAATGAATATAAATACTTTCTTATGTAAAGTTACATTTTGTTGCAATATTTCTATATGATGATCAAAATTTTACCAATGCATTTTGAGTTAGAAACTATGCACTACTAGTCCAGACGGTATGTACATGAATTTGGACGACTTCTATTCAACAGCCGTGCCAAATCGCTAATTTTTTTGTAGGTAGTTTGGACCTCAAGGAATATAGTGTGAAATTTGTGGAATCGAGAAATGACGATTTCTGTCAAAAAAAAATTATTGAAAAAAACAAAAGACATATTTTGATGTTATTATCTTTGGAATAAACTTTATCGAAAAATGTTTCGTACAAAAAATGTGCGCCGTGATGAGATATACAAAATAAGTCCTATGCAAAAATCACGTAGAATCATTAGTTTGGCGGTAAATCACTGTTAAACAAAAAATTTTCAAAAAAATTGTTATTGTATTCACGAGGTTTATCTATGAAGTACTGTCCTCAAACTCATCCACCATCTGGAAGAAACTCTCCTGAAGAGATACCGGTAAAGTTTATCCAGCCATGTTATATAGTTTAGCAACAATGACCGATTTTCGTAAATCTGGCGTGTCGCTATAGCATTTGTTCCACAAGGCCGAGAAGGTGCAAAAAAATCATGGTGATTCTTTTCAGCATGTACATTCAGGATTTGAGTGAAAAAAATATTTTTAATTTTTTTTCAACATGTTTTTCGAATATGTAAGATTTTAGCTTATAAACAAATAGAAGGTACGCCTTATATATTAAAGTTATTTGAAATGTTCCTTAAGATTCCCGTAGGTCTTAGCGAGACGCGTAATTCAAAAAAGAAAAAGTTCCAATATCTTTATTCTAGGCCGAGATACAATAACTTTTACGTTTGTTTCATTTGTTATTGTTTAAATAAACATTTTCGCGAAATTCAAGTTTTCAGGCATTCGTAATAGTGTTAGGCATAATATTTGATATTATAGAAACCGTTTCGAGCATTGATCTCATGGCAGATCATGATTGCATTCGGTCACTCGCACGCGAAATATACTGACGGCGGCCTCGGTCCAGCCGGGTGACGCGTGCTGGCCTGCTAGCCTCGCTCCAAGGCTCCTCTCGCGCGGCTTACTTAAGAATTTCCATATCTCCCTTATAAATTGTCGTAAACAAATGAATTTTTTTTTGATTCAACGTATTTTTTTCTCGTGAATTCAAAAATGTTCGTGAAAATCATTTTTTTTTTCAATACGTACCCCAAAAAATTGTTTTCAAATTCAATGTTGATGTTGGGTGGCCTATAAATAATCTTATATTTGAAAGGTGAGGAGAAAAAAAGTAAATTTGAATTCGTCCGTGATTTTTTTACTACAATTATCATCTACATACGAACTTTTCAACGCATTTGGATCATTGAAAATACTAGCTTCTCTCTTGAGATAATTACGGTCACTCCTCAAAAGTTTAATCAGTTTGGCTTTTCCCTGCTTGTACAGCGAAGACGTTGTGTCACAGCCTGTAAAAGCGTGGATAAGGTGTCGTATATCAGGAGAAGTTCGATACAGGCAGCCGGACAGAACATCGTTATGACGCTATATGGCGCACGAAAAAATGATAACTTCTCTTTTGATGAATTTCGGTACTTATGTTTTACGAAGTCAACCCTTAAAAGTACGTTCAATTTAAGCTGTCTTCCCCCAACCGCTGAGGCATGTGATGAACATTCGCTTCGCACTTATTTACGAGTGTGCCAATGGCAAGGCGGTTGTTCAAAGGATTCAATGCAATGGGGGTGGAAAAGAAGCAACAGTATAGTATGTTGGTGCCGATCACTTGTAAAAAATACCCAATTCCGGCCAATTTATTGGAAATCATTTCTTGCGATTGCGATACAAGTAAATGTCAAACTAATTGTGCGTGTCGAAAAGAAGGGGAGAAATGCACAATATTGTGCAAAAAATGTTGCGGACAAAATTGTTAGAATGTCATCGAACCTGAAATAGTTCTAAGCGATGACGAATTCGACGAACAATTTTCCGGAATTCCAGACGATATAGATGATACGGAGAATGTAACGTTTGCATTGAGTGACGATGAAAATATTGTAGGAAATAACGATGATAACGCTAGCTATGAACCGGAGAGAAAAAAAAAGTATTTCATAAGGTACTTGTAAGAATGTATGTAGATGATGATTGTAGTAAAAAAATCACGGACGAATTCAAATTTACTTTTTTTCTCCTCACCTTTCAAATATAAGATTATTTATAGGCCACCCAACATCAACATTGAATTTGAAAACAATTTTTTGGGGTACGTATTGAAAAAAAAAAGATTTTCACGAACATTTTTGAATTCACGAGAAAAAAATACGTTGAATCAAAAAAAAATTCATTTGTTTACGACAATTTATAAGGGAGATATGGAAATTCTTAAGTAAGCCGCGCGAGAGGAGCCTTGGAGCGAGGCTAGCAGGCCAGCACGCGTCTACCGGCTGGACCGAGGCCGCCGTCAGTATATTTCGCGTGCGAGTGACCGAATGCAATCATGATCTGCCATGAGATCAATGCTCGAAACGGTTTCTATAATATCAAATATTATGCCTAACACTATTACGAATACCTGAAAACTTGAATTTCGCGAGAATGTTTATTTAAAAAATAACAAATGAAACAAACGTAAAAGGTTTTGTATCTCGGCCTAGAATAAAGATATTGGAACTTTTTCTTTTTTGAATTACGCGTCTCGCTAAGACCTACGAGAATCTCAAGGAACATTTCAAATAACTTGAATATATAAGGCGTACCTTCTATTTGTTTATAAGCTAAAATCTTACATATTCGAAAAACATGTTGAAAAAAAATTAAAAATATTTTTTTCACTCAAATCCTGAATGTACATGCTGAAAAGAATCACCATGATTTTTTAGCACGTTCTCGGCCTTGTGGAACAAATGCTATAGCGACACGCCAGATTTACGAAAATCGGTCATTGTTGCTAAACTATATAACATGGCTGGATAAACTTTACCGGTATCTCTTCAGGAGAGTTTCTTCCAGATGGTGGATGAGTTTGAGGACAGTACTTCATAGATAAACCTCGTGAATACAATAACAATTTTTTTGAAAATTTTTTGTTTAACAGTGATTTACCGCCAAACTAATGATTCTACGTGTTTTTGCATAGGACTTATTTTGTATATCTCATCACGGCGCACATTTTTTGTACAAAACATTTTTCGATAAATCTTATTCCAAAGATAATAACATCAAAATATGTCTTTTGTTTTTTTAAATTATTTTTTTTTGACAGAAATCGTCATTTCTCGATTCCACAAATTTCACACTATATACCTTGAGGTCCAAACTACCTACAAAAACATTGGCGATTTGGCACGGCCGTTGAATAGAACTCATGTATTAGTCTACTGGCCTATACTTGTTACAAACAATAGCACTTGTACTCCAGTAAAGGAAGTAAAAACTGGCTGGATTAATTCGAGACCAATTGCTGCAGATACTTGGAGTAACTTGAATTTTGTTAAGAAAGGTGCCCAGTATCCGAGTAAACAACTTCCGTTACTGGGAAAAAGCGCGGGGGGTGGGGGGGTGGGTGGAACTCATAGGGGGGGGGGGTTAAAAAAAATAATGAAACCAATCGATAAATTATCATTTTTTAACATAAAAAACATTGATTGCAATTTTTCATAAAAAAGCACCCCTTTCGAGTAATAGCGCAAGGAAAAGTGTAATTTTTGCAAAAAAAATTTAAAAGTTTTTAAAGTTTTTTTAAATTTACTGAAAATCTGTTGGTGTTACAAAAAAAATTATATATTACTTATATGAAGTATTTTAGTTGACAACTAAAGTGGTTTTTGTTTTATTTTTGTACGATTAATATTAAAGGAGATATGACATGGCAAAAATGGTTGCTTAACGAAAAATGAAGAAACCGGATCGTTCTGGCGTAAATATCTCGAAAAATATAACTGTTACAAAAAAAATGATTCCTTTCATTTTGCAAGATGACAAAATCGGGAAAATTTTGAGACCAATCAGAACCGTTTAAAATAAGAAGAAAAAAAGTTATGGGCAAAATATTTTTTTTTCAAAAATTTTTAATGCCAATTTTTTAGCGCCATATGGGATAAGGTGCTTGGGAAAAAATCCTTTGGTGAAAAGTCAGAACACTTCGTCCTAAATATGTCCAGCTATTTTTGGCCCTATCGGGTAATTATTGTTTATGTTTTGGCCTGCTAAAGTTGGGTAAAAACGTGTATTTTTTAAAACATTTTCAGTTTTTGGCCAGCAGCGTGAACATTATTTATTTTAAAACAGCCAAATTTTTCAGCATTTATTCCAGGATAGTTGTATTTCAATTTTTTGTTATAATTTTTCTTCTGTAAGCAAATTTGTCCGTTTAAAATTGCCTATTTTATGTTTGTAACGGTAAATGCTCTTTTTTGTATGGCGAAATGAAAAAAAATTGGCCCATCCAATTCAAATGTTGCATAAGACATGAAATTTCGGCGATAACCTTAGCTTTAAAATGGTTCCTGGTACATCTCGTTATCATTAGCCAAAAGAAAGTTAGAGCCAAAAAACCTTTTTTTCTATCAATCACATAAAATTTTTATAGTTAATCCATTGGGACCCTCTATTTATAAGTTTTATGAACATTTTGGAGCTTTGCCCAGTAACCAAACTTGTTTACTCGGATACTTGACACCTTTTTTGACCAATTCCAAAAAATTCCAAGTTGATCTGAGTGGTCTCGAATTAGTCCTTCATTTTACTAAAAAATTTACTTCCTTTACTGGGGTATTGATAAATCAATCATAGGAATATTTCCAATATCTATCCGAATTTTGTATTTTTCAATGTTATCAATGTTTCATTGTAATTTTTTGACAACTCTAACAGAATCCCTAGGAAAAATGCGAAATTCCGAATCATGAGCATCTGCATCAACTTCAGTGATCAAGCTCGTAAGATTTTGATTCATTTCAGGTCATTCAGGAGCTATTACCACCATCTCCTTTTCGGAGAACGGTTATTACCTTGCCACGGCGGCGGACGATGCTTGCGTAAAATTATGGGATTTGCGGAAGCTGAGGAATTTCAAGACTTTGCAGCTCGATGAAGGATACCAGATCAAGGACTTGTGTTTCGACCAGAGCGGTACATACTTGGCGGTTGCTGGATCTGATGTGAGGTACGTATTTGATGGTAAAAAACCCAAGGCTGATGAAATATTTTTGGTATTGAGGAACCATTTTCCTGCATTTCTTCTTCAAATTAATATTAATGATACAAATACTACTCTAAAATTGACATCACAAAATTTACAAATGCTGTCTGTTGACTGGTGTTTATCATTTATAGATATTTGATACTTACATTCGCAATAGAGATGAATGAGTATCTAAAACAACTATACCCCTACCTGCCTGGTGAGATGAGCCATTGATCTCATAGAAATAATTTTGAGTGCTAAGTTTGTATTGGAGTTTCATGTCCTTCGTTTACAAATTGAAAAAAAAAAAAGCGACTTCTATATGAATTAACGCCTTTTGCCTCATATAGACAGAGTAGTTGTATTTGATACTCTCTTCCTTTTTTGAAATAATAATAAAATTTATTCATGAACAAATGCAAAAAATATATCTTATAATAATATACATTTGTAATAATGAATCATTAAGAACCTTACCAAATAAAACTTGTTAGGGCGAGTCATTATTATAATGATGATAATCAAATAATTGTATGTCTGCATGATATACTCATGTCAAAATATGGTTTTTAGAAACTTTTTGATGTTACACCTATTAAAGTTTTGTATCTTGTTTATATTGATTTGGGAAAATTCATCAATTCTTCATTCTCTTCACAGAAATAATCATGTTTTAAAAACTCTAATGATAATAATAATACCTACTTTATTACTAGCAAATATGCTAAATCACATTACATTGAGCAAATACACAATTCACTTAAAAAATATACATACATTATATCAAATAGAAATATGCATGAAAACATCATAGTATAATTATTTATTTACTGAAAAATAAACATCCTACCACCTTCGTGGTCTGTATAAAAACAAGGAATAGTAATACAATTTGAATAGAAAGGTAAAATATAAAAGATGTAAAAAAGTTGAATATAAACTTGAAAACTATATAAATATTAATTATTATTGTTATATGATAAACAAATTTTGGTTATTTCGGATAATAAATATGGGACCTTAAGATTTTTATAGAGTCTTTCAAGGATTCCAGTGCAATAAATTTCAGTACATTCATTGAAATTTTGAATTTTTTTTCAAATTCAACCAAGTATTTCGAAATTGTTCCTCTTGCACCTACAAACAAACCAAAAATTTCAATATCTCCCGTAATTTTGAATTTTTCTTTGAACTTCTTCTGGTTGTTTCTTGGAGTAGGTACTCGAAACGAATTGTCGGATCAATGATGAACGCCTTGTTATTTTTTCGATCAATCGCAATTATGTCTATGGTTCGTCCACTTTCATTATCGGCAGTCATTTTACTTCTTCATGCACTTCAAAGTTTTTGCCAAGTTCTATTGCTAACAATTGGCGGATTTTATTATTTCTTGTATTTCTTAAGAGTTGTCTATGATGACATGATCCCAAGACATAAGGAAGGGTTTCTTTCTCAGAACAATGTCTGCACTGGGTACCATCTTGGGATCTTCCTGGAATACCTCTCAACATATCCTTTGAAAATAATTATATTTTTACTGTTTCGTTTCTCTTGGCAGATTATTATAAATTCCTTTGTGGAAAATACTATTTTGTTGAAAATTTGTCCTAACTGTATTTATATAAATGTTTTCACAAATTCTAGTAGAATAGGTATGAATATCATAAACGAAAGTAATACTGTTTGAAAAATGAGTTGAATATAAATTATTATTGAGCATTTTGTAAATTATCATTATATTAATTTTTAGTTCGTTTGACACTGAGAATTTGCGTTTTCTCTAACATCCATTTGATGGGAGCATATCTATCACAATTGAGAATTATTCTTAATACACGATTTTGTTTTTTTTTTCAATTTTAATTTGTTTCTCATGAAGTAAAAAAAAAGAGGAATAATAATGTCCGCTATTTCTCCCGTCAGACGGCGTTAGAGAAATTGGAGGTAAAATCATAGAACTCTGCGAGTTCTGGGGGTCAAACAAACGTAACTGTTACAATTTTTTTGTTTTGAAAAAACTATGAAAAAAATCGTAGATGAACGTTCAAGTATTCAAAAATGATTTTCGTCCGATCAAAACTAAAAAACAAGTCAAGTGACTGCTGACATGACCTCCAACTTATCTAGCGCCACCTACTTTGAGCTTTCCAGAATAATTACCATTTCCGAACTTTTTTTTAGGGTTTACCTCTGCAAGCAATGGCAAGAGCTTAGAGTTTTCAACGATCACACCGCAACAGCCACAGGTGTCCGGTTCGGTAAACACGCCAGATTCATTGCATCAACTTCTATGGATAGAACTTTGAAATTGTATGGTTTGGAGTAATAAAAGTCGTCACCTGAAATCGTACAATGTTTGCATTTTTTTTAAGAGTGTTTGTTTAATGAAGATAAGATTATTGTATTAAATAGATTAAGAAAATTACAGGGGTGCTTTCATTTAACAATTAACATACAGGGAGAAACATGTTCACATGGAAGAATTCTTTTTCAATGCATATAAATTATACAAATATATTGAAATTGAATATTGAAATTATGAATATGTTGAAATTTAGTGAAAAAGAATAAAATTTAAAACAGAGCCACTGTTCCTGCGACGTTTTTTGCAATATTCAGAAAATGCCTGAATTTTGGAAATTTATTTAATATCAAATTTGAAAGGTCCAGAATAGCATGTGACAACAGAAGTAGGCCTACTTTCCACTCATTTTTTTAACAAAAATACTCCAGTGATCAATTTTAATATTTATTACTGAAAGCTGAGCTTTATTTATTTATTTCATTTTTAAATTTTTTTGAATTGTATTTTAATGAATGTTAAATTTGAAAGGTCCAGAATAGCATGTGACAACAGAAGTAGGGCTCTTTTCCACTTATTTTTTCAACTAAAATACTCCAGTGGTCAATTTCAATATTTATTATTGAAAGATGAGCTTTATTTAATTTGATTTTTTTTATTTTATTTAATTCAATGTCAAATTTTATAGGTCCAGAAGGGTATGTGACAACAGAAATGGGAATCCTTTCCACTTATTTTCTTCAACAAAAATACTCCAGTGGTCAATTTCAATATTTATTATCGAAAGCTGAGCTTTCAAATTCATCAGCGAATTATCCGTTGAAGACTGATTTCATATATGCAAGAATTGCAAATAAATTGAGATTATTACGGGTATTCATTTAATTATTTTCAATAATTTTTTAGTTGTATCAATGATTATTCAGATTAATTTCATTTAATTCGTAGAACCAAAGAGAATATTTGCCAGGAAGTACCCAACTTGGCCGGTTACTTGTATATTTCAAATGTCTGCTAGTCCCTCAACTGTTCTGCCGGATCTGCGTGCGGACAACGATTTTTTTTTACAGGAGTTCGTCAAAATTCATATAAAAAATAGGATAGAAGTAAACTGTGGTCATCCAGTACAGAAAAGCTACTACCTCTAATGATATATTTTCGGACGAGCCGCTTCATATAATTACGATTGAACTTCACAGGTAAGTTCGTTTAATCGTAAAAATATATTCTAGATACTGGTTTGTCGATAAGATTTAATATTCGATTCAAAATATTTACTAATGAAATTAATTGATGTGCAACAAAATTGCATTTGGTTCCATTCTTGCTTATTTTTTAAGAATCAATAAAAAAAAAATGGGAAATTCGGTACAAACCTGTTTGTAATGCAGGGATATTCTACAATTTGATGTTCTGTGTTCTGACGTTGGGGACGCCATGTCAAATTAGACAGATTACAGATCATGTCTGCGGCGCAGCGTTGCCAGAAGTGGTACATTGTACCACATGTGGTACATTCTAGGCGTGAATTGTATGATTTCAAAGTCATGATACTCAAGTCGATGTCAACTGTCAATTCACATGTTTATGTCAACGTCAGATTGGATTAGATTTGTTTTTTTTTTGTTTGTGAAACTGCCTTAAGCAACAATTTTTATCTTTCTCTAACACTCGTAATCAAGTTGTCTTTCTCTTTTGAAAGTAGCTACCCCCATATCCATTTATTACAGAGTATGTTTCATTAACTTCAAAATTTTTGCTTTGTACTCTTGTAGTTTGTCCAGGGCAGGGTTGCGATTCGGAAATTTTCAATTGTGCCAATATGACCAACAAAATTGTGCCCACCTCAATTTTCTGCGCCTGCGCACAACATGAAACTAGTTTTATAGTCTTTTTTTTCAGTTTCAGTATTTTGCTTTTGTCTCCTTATGAAAAATCTGTAAAATAATCAATTTTATAATCATCAATTCTCACGTCACCCTGATACTCACTTATCCATTTCACAAATTATCATTGATATACTAGGCAAAAACCGTGCTTATAGCCTGTTCATGTTCAATATTCTCTCTCTCGAATTTCAAATCTTTTTCAAATTACAGAACATGTGCTTTGTGTTTGAAGTTTCAAATTTTCAAGATCATAGATTCACAGGAACACATTTGCCAGCAAAAGTGTAGTATTTCAGTATTTCGTATTTCTGTCTTTTCAAGACACTTCACAGAATAGAATTCACAGATCACATAATTTTTTACTTAGCTTTTTCCATTTTGCATTCCGTTCTCATAGAACACAAAGTATCCCTGTGAAAACTGTCACTTCAATCAATTTCGATGACTTTTTCTGATCATGACGGAATTGTGCCCATTTTTACCTTATTTTCAATTGTGCGTGCCATTGTGCCTGGCTCGTTGAATTGTGCCCCTTTTGGCACAATTGTGCCACTAATCGCAACCCTGGTCCAGGGCAATAGACGAGTTCCTCACAAGTTGCCAACTTACAAAATTCGTCGAAAAGGTCTGCCTCTCCAATTTTCATTATTTTAAGATAGTTGTGTAGAGAATCAAAAATTATATACGCTGGATGGTTTACTTTGAGTCAGAAAGCCTTTATAAAGTTTTTATATCACTTATGTCAATCATAGATTTTTTGTCTAAAAATAGGAACTGTTGGTAACGCAAGTCCATGAAAAAACATTTTCATTTTCCGTAACTGGCGCTGGCGAATGATTCAAAATAAATTTGAGATTGAACTAGAAAGTGAGGTTATTTATTATTGTTATATGGGGATCGAAACTTTTTCCCCAATTTTTTTACACGTGAAATTCATACTGACGATCGATACTACTAGTATCCTGTTTAGAAGAATTTATGGACTGAACAATAAATCTAGGTAGTTTGTCAATAATGTCAATCACAATCATCTTGGTGTAAAAACCGAATGAAACCACAATAAAACCTAAGTAGATGGAGGCTTCAAGATCAATCATAATAATGATTCGTCTTATTTCAGGAATTATGAACTATAAAATGGGAGTTCAGACCTCAAGAGTGTTAGATATGTATCGATGAAAATAGAGAATGGAAATAAGCGATTTTTCATGTTCGTGTCTCAACAAAGTTCTTCTCAGAAGACATTGTTGAAAATATAAGCTATGGCTATTGATCTTTAGGATGCTGAATAAGAAGAGTGATCTACTGAATTACAAATTTTTCCAATTATGTTATCGAATATCTTCAAATGCCTGGATCACACAAAAATTATATTACCTACCTATACTGTGACAAAAAATTTGACAAAGGTTTTGGAAACATACAATAAAAAATCAGATATCAGAAGATGAGCCATTTACATCATCAGCACTTTTACCTAATTTGAAATGAATTTATCAAAAAACAATTATTATCTTGTAACGTGTAGACAAAAAATACCCTTAACAAGACTTTTGAAATGAAGGAGGTGAAAAATCTTCAAAATGAAAAGTTGACAGATATATAAAAATGCATAACGTATGTAATATACTCAATAAATCTCTACAAACCCAGGGTTAGCCAAGCCTCAAGTATACTTCTGTTTGTCTTCAATATCCCTTATGATAGCTAGAAAATTTGATAACTGCAGTTTATAAATATTGACGATTATTAATAGTCACAACATTATCATTTTGGATTGTCCTTATTCTATTAGTACATGGAAGAGAATATTCGGCTAAGCTTTTTTTGTTTTCTGAATGAAGAATGTTACCATTATTTTCAAATTATCATGCTTACTATTTCTTTTTGATTGATATCTGCCCAGAAGTTTGCTAATTATCTTATGTTACTTTAGTATACTTAAGACATCATCTTGGAGAAGAAAAAAAATCACTCATATTAAATCCAGAAGTGTCCTGTACATGAATTTTTTATTTCTGTATTCAGATATTTATTCTTGCTAATTCATGTCCTTATAATAATATATATATAAATAAATATAAATTAAATAATATTTTTCTATTAATTTTTGCCAATGTACCTACCTATTTACTAACTACATTTTTGATTATAACATGTCACCTGCTAGTATAAAAAACATGTTTTTTTTATATATTACATTTAGAACACTGCTTTTTCTCTCTAACGCAGACCCTTGGTGTGCAGTACACAGATCTCCCAGTGGTCATGGCTATTTCTGTGTACAGTAGTCTTATAATACAAATCTCACACATCTTAATCATTAAGATGAATGTGAATACACTTTGTCTTAATTAAATAGTTGGCATAGTAACTTCATAATCTTCTTTCGCCTATATCCTGAGGTGAAATTTTCTTTCTGCCTTTCTAAGAGTATGTACCACTCCAATCTTTGCATCATAAAAAATTTGAATTGTTGCAGATAAACTTCCCCTGTTTATCATTTCGAACACCTTAATTTAAGGCCATTAAAAATTGGTATTAGGTGGGGATATGTTTACTGTTTCATAGTTTTTCTTCTCGTCCTACAGGAATCACGTTCATTATACAAAAGGATTTTTTTCAAGTGGTTACATGAACAGCATCCATCAAAATTTCTCTAGCTCTTGCACAAGAAGGTTCACCAAACAATGCAGTGTATTAATTCCAAAGATTTAGCAATTTTGATATGTTCTTTATTGGTGAATATGGAATGCCTTGTCGTGTCTGAATGTTAAAATACTCATATCTTAAAACAACCTCGTCTCATACCTAAAAACACATTAGGTATTGTAAAGAAAACAATAATTCAATCTACCTACCTACATTCTCATTCAACAAGAGCATCATATAAACAATATGCATGACGAATGTGGATAATCAGGGAAAATTCGTAAACATTCAAGCACAAATTACTTAATATTGTGAAAAAAAATAAACAAAAATATCAGGTTATGTTACAAGCACCATCAATGTTTTTGTCATGGAATTGCGTTACCAACAGTTCCTATTTTTAGACAAAAAATCTATGATTGACATAAGTGATATAAAAACTTTATAAAGGCTTTCTGACTCAAAGTAAACGATCCAGCGTATATAATTTTTGATTCTCTACACAACTATCTTAAAATAATGAAAATTGGAGAGGCAGACCTTTTCGACGAATTTTATAAGTTGGCAACTTGTGAGGAACTCGTCTATTACATTATTTAGGTTTTATTGGCCGCTAATGCGCATGCGTTCAAGCCTCACAGTTGATCATGTTAATGTTCTGTGAAATCAAACAAAATTTGATGCGCATGCGCAGATTCACAAAGTACATTGTGGTACATTTTGTTCTCTTAGATTGGTACATTCGTTAAAATCTTCCTGGCAACACTGCTGCGGCGCCCTCTTCCTATCTCCCAACAAAAAATCTCTACAATACATTGGTTTGGTGAAGTTTGACAAAGCTTTTTTTTAAATTTGTAAGTGAATTTCACTATTTTGCATTTTTTTACCGATCAGAATTCCCAAACAATAAGTTGAATATTTCATCAGGTGTATAACGGTGTGTTTACAAACGAGTAAAAACGACGATATCGGCGTTTTCCACCGGACTCGGGTCTATAATGGCAGCCAGCGATTCTGCAGGCGATGATTCTTTGTATCCCATCGCAGTTCTGATTGATGAGTTGAAAAACGAAGATGTTCAGGTATTTATAGTTTTTATTCGACCCATAGCACATCCCAGAATTCGATTGGCCTTTTCACCTGGAAAACATTATTTTTTGGGGGCTTAACCACATCCCGCTATTAAATTTTTCAAAATGACATCATTCTGTCAAAATTCAATTGGTTCGTGAAAAAATTATTATTTATAGATTTTAGGCCTTGGAAGTATGATCTTGAAAAATAGAATACTCTCACTATAGTCAGTTGATTAAGTAGATCTCTGTTGGACATGATTAGTAATCTGATTGTTTTCATGAATCATGTTTACTTGCAGAGATTTGAAAACATAATCATTGTGCACTTATTAAAATAACTGGAGAAAGTTATGTCTAATTCAGTTCAATACAGAATGCATATTATTAAGAACACAACTATTTGTCCATTATAATAAACATTGACTTGAAATGTTCAGAAATAGATGTTTGATAATTTCGAACAGAGTCGGTCCAATGTTCACCTTTACAATTATTCAGTATCTAATTATCTTAAATTGAACTTTCACAACCCAATGCATTACTGTAATTCATTTGTAACTTTTCCTTTCTGTGAAAATCATGTTCTCCACCTTCAGTTGAATTCTTCCAGACTTGAAACAAAATAGGTCCTTTTTGTTGAGTTTGATGATTTCACATTATTAACATGAGTTTTTTTCACTCCTATCTTTTTTTGAGATATAAGTGTTTATTTTGAGAACTTCTAATCTCTCATTTGAACTCTTGATGGCAAATCAATTGTTTTGTAACTAAAAATGAAAGCTGAATGTTGTTTGTCATCAAGGATATCAAATATTACAGAGGATGTTCAGTTTCCTATACTGCAATATAATGTCAACTGACGTCATCGCGATACCTTTTATAGTTCATATTTCTAATGATAATAATAATAAAAGTACTTTATTGATCATATCCAATACAGTCAATTGTCCATTGACCGGGTAATCTCAATATATAATGAGAATTTTTATACTTCATACTAAATAATGACATGAATTCACAACAATAAAAATGAATATCTATAAAAAAACATTTGCGAATGTAAAGAATATATGTTTATGGTTATGTATAAGGCATCACCCTAACGTCACTACTGATAGGATAATAAAATTGGCAGGTCAGGCCATCCTCTGTATTAATGGTTAATGTCCTTGGTTCGTCATTCTTATTTTCGATCAATAAACTTCACAGCTGTTTGATATGAACTGGCATTAATGGTTTGTTAATAATTAATTGTTTGTGCTTATTATTCACAAATATATCTCCCATATTAAAAGTGTATTGAGCCAAAGTGATTTTTTCCTCCTAGGATATGTATCTAATAAATTTTTTTTAAACAATGAGAGGTGAGAGCAAAAGTGCACATGTGATTTTATCAATCATGTCTTTTTCGTATACTCTGTTGTGTGTGATATTGCTCTTTATATTATTTGTGATTCAAATCATTTTCATGTACCTAATGTAACTGATATATTAATAATATACTCAATATATAAATATCGCCACTGTATCCTAAGAGAAAGGAGAGCATTATGTAAGTCTTCTTTCAATAGTGGCAGCGTGAATTCCAAAGAAAACTGTACTTTGAACACAAAATATGGGTTGAAAATTTGATTCCGAAAAGATTTTTATAGTTTGGTGGTTTCAATCGCTCAATCCAAGTATAGACTTTAACTGGATTATTCTTGGAATAAACGATTACTTCTCCGCGCATTTTTCAGGAAACATGGCCTCCATCTACTATTGAATAAATAGCTCATAACTCGCAGAAAACTTTTAGATCGAAAGAAATCTAAAAGTTATGCTTCAGAGTATTCAAAATTTCAAAAACGCCTTACATGTCAGATAGACGACAAAATCGGCTGTTACTTTTCTAAATTTATTTCTCTGTTTTGTGGTTTGAACTGAAACAAAATAACACAAAACACAATACCTGAACAATGACTATAGTATTGGAACTTCTAAATTTCGAGGTATGGCGTAAATGTTATTTGATTTGTATTCATCATCATGTGAATATGAAACATATCATATGAATGATAAATGTTTTCATCATAATAAAAAACATAAATATGATTCTGATGGTATTCTACATGCTCATCTTGTTAGCACATTATAGTGAATGTTAAGTACTGCCCGAGAATATATATCGGGTACTGATGTTGAAAACATATTCACATAGCAAGAATAACTTTCAGAACAACCAGTGGCGTACCTTACAAGTTTTTTTTTTAAGACTCAATTACATTAATAATTATTCAATTCATTGTCAACAAATTTTTTTAATGTTTAATATGATAAACAGATTCCATTTGAAAATGTGTGCCTGTGTTTTAGACGATTGTATTTATATCTATATCCATTTTTTCACATAATTTTGTTTTATGGTTAGTTACGATCAGTGACACAAGAGAAAGTCTGCAATGATCAGATAATCAGAATAGTCATGTGTAGCCATTTTATTTTTATCATTGGTTTGTAAGTGGTTTTGAGCATGCACTTGTATGTGAGACGTGGGTGCACCGTACATACACTATTTACCACTGAATAATGACGCGTCCAGTGACTTGCATATGAGTAGTGACGTATGCCATCCGCCATGTTGGCACTGGTCGTTTACGCCGTAAATATCTGAAATTGAATTTGAAATTGGAATAACTCGGATACGGTTATTTTTATTTATTTTTTCGATTTTCGTGTAATTGACAGTATTCTTTTGATTTTTGTTGCACAATTATTTAGGATTTGATGGTTGGCATCACTGAAATTTCCATGACGTGTTATGAAGTTACTCAGTTCATTAGTAGATGTCGTGACCTCGTTTTTTTTGTATTGAAGTTCAATACTTTTCAAAATATTTGTTTATTACGTGACATAATAATTGTTATAATGCACCCAAAACGTTTCACTTTTGCTATATCATGAAATATTGAATAATGAGTAGTATAATTGAAAAAAAACGATAAGCGTATCAGTATCAGTTTGCATTTTACACAGGGGGATATGTTGTTGAAATTTGATGGAATCAGAAACTGAAAACCAACAGGAGTGGCCAAACTTTTCTTAATAATACCTCTGAATTTTCTCGGGGTTATGAAGTGATAAAGTGACATATGTACCGTCGCAAACTCTCTTTCCCAATAGTGGAGTTTCAATTTATTAGAAATCATACTATTATTATAACACAATGAGGAATACAATACATTGAGGAAGGAATTCGCTTAGAGGTTATACTTGAAGTATTCTATCTTAATAACTCTGCAGTCCTCCCTCTTAGGGCCAGTCCAATGCTTGTGATGTATATAACCTAATCATTCATCCTTTGATATAAAGGAGACAATTTCCACTAATCCTTCAGAATTAATACCAGTGGACGCTTCAGCAATATTGGAATTTAGATTTGGGGAAGTAATTATAGGAGTAGCTCAAGTAAAATAAACTACTTGAAGCCAAAAATTCAAATAGGTCAAAATTCCAGAAATTTCAGTTGGCCACATCTATCCTTTGTCTCAATTATTGTAAGTCACTCGATTAAAATTTCAGTGATGCCAACAATTAAATTTCGAATACATGTGCAACGAAAGATAGATGCATGTGGTCAATACAGTACTTAGGTCCAAGTTGCCATCCTGAAATATTTGTGAAAATGTCTGCCAGTAAATAGTATTTGAGAGGTTTTGTTTTTATCATCGCCAACTCAAAAAATCTACTCGCCCCTTCAAAAACAGTATTTCCAAAAAAATATAATCTTTTCCTGAAACTAGCTAAAAGCACGTGGATTTTGATATAGTACTCCAGGTTAGAGCATGCGCTCTCAGATTTTGTTCGGGTTCTTTCGTTACTGGATAATTGAGTATACTGTGATTTTCAGCCAATGAGATATCGGCCTCGAAAAATATGGGTATTTTTCAGGAAATACTGTTTTTTATTTTAAAAATAGATTTTTGAGTCGAGGATGATCAAAACGAAACTATTAAAACACAATTTACTGCAAAATTTCATTTCTCTGATGGTACAGGTTGGAACGAAGCCCTTTATCGGCTGATGACCTGTCTTCCTGCATATTTTCCCAAAAAACACCAAATTGAATGCATATAAAGCTTGTTGCAATTTATCCTCTTAGGTTCCACATGGTTATGACCGTAGCTTATTCAAATTCTCAACCATCTTTTGTTCTCATGTTCATAGCCCAATCCTTTAAAAGTGACGCCAGTTCTTCCGCCACCCAACTCCCATCTAAATGATACTTTTTATCATTGCAAAAGTCCATAAATGCCATATACAAATTTTTTGCTGTAAACGATAATCTTTGGTATATTTTCTGTGATTCCATTAACATTCTAGATAGTATTATAACAATCAAATGGTGACATTTTGAAATATAATATATTTGAAACGTCAAAATCGAAATAAATCAATTTGTATGTATCCATGGCAACGTGAAACAGTCCGTGGGATCTGTTTTCGGGAGTAATTACACAAGTGCTTCAAAATTACCGATAAATTTGAAAATAACCAAATGCAGTTTTTTTTACTGACAACATGCTCGAATGGAAAATTTTCAGGTTTATTTTGATGCACGAGTGTAATTCGGTAGAATATTTCCGGAATTGAAACAACGCCGTTTAAAATTCAGTATTTATGCCTGTCAAGATGACAAATGTACATTTTAACAATCGTTACTATAGATACACGGACCGAGCGGGTATTTTTCGATACCTACCGGGTATTTACCAGCCCGAAAATGTCCCGCCGGGAATTTATCGCTGTAATTGATCGAAAATAACCCGCTTCATATGGGATTTTTAGCATACGATGAAAATATTCGCTGTAATTGATCGAAAATGTCCCGCTTCATATGGGATTTTTAACATACGATGGAAATATTCAGTATAATGTTGTTCTGATTGGTTGAGTTCACTGAGATGACTTCAAATTGTCTGATTTCATTGGATTTTTTACTTGAGCGAAAAATTTTCATTGTAATGAACGAAATCCTACATGACGTGTAGTGTGCTGATCAGGCAACGAAATGCGTGTAATTCCAGCTACGTCTCAACTCCATCAAAAAGTTGTCGACCATAGCGCTGGCGCTCGGCGTCGAACGCACCAGGACCGAACTGATACCGTTCCTCACGGAGACCATCTACGACGAGGACGAAGTGCTGCTGGCGTTGGCCGAACAGTTGGGCACCTTCATCACGCTGGTGGGCGGGCCGGAGTACGCGTACTGCCTGCTGCCGCCGCTCGAAAGTCTCGCCACCGTCGAGGAGACCGTCGTCAGGGACAAGGCGGTCGAGTCTCTGAGGGCGGTCGCGCAGCAGCACAGCCCTGCCGATTTAGAGACGCACTTCGTGCCTTTGGTGCAGCGATTGGCGGCCGGCGATTGGTTCACTACTAGGACGTCGTCGTGTGGCTTGTTTTCGGTGAGTATCGCGCGATGGGAGCAGCGCCGCCAGATCGTAATTCAATAACACGCTCCCTCCTACAAAGGGATGGCATGTTTAAAACCGGTGTTTGTTACCGGTTAAAACCGGTGGTTGTTACCGGTTAAAACCGGTGGTAGTAACCGGTAAAAACCAACTCGGTTAAAACCGGCGGTTGTGACAGGTTGAAATCGTCTGTTGTAACCAGTTGAAACCTCTGGTTGTAACAGGTTAAATCCAACCTAGTTGCAATAGGTGCTTGTGCCGGTTAAAACCGGTGGTTGTAACAAGTTAAAACCAACCCAGTTAAATAGGCGGTTGTAACCGGTTAAAACCGGTGGTTGTAATAGGTTAAAACCAACCCAGTTTGAATCTGTGGCTGTAACTGTTGAAACCGGTGTTTGTACAAGTGGTTTAAAGCAAACCAGTTAAAATAAGCGTTTGTAACTGGTAAAAACCGACGGTTGTAATCAGGAAACCAACCTGGGTCAAACCGGGGGTTGTGACCGGTTGAAACAAAACCGTTGGTTGTAACCGATTAAAATCAACTCATATGTGACCGGTTAAAACTGGTGGTTGAAACATGTTGAAACCAACCAGGTTAAAACCGGTCTCTGTGACCGGTCAAAACAAAACCGGTGGTTGTAACCGGTTCTTACCAATTCGATTAAAACAGTTGATTGTAACCGTTTAAAACCACAGTGAAAACCCCACCGGTGACATATTCCCATTCCCGTCAAAACTTCCGACCGCCGTTGTTATTTTTCTCGTTTGAATTTGAAAATTGACTTCAAAAACACACAGCAAATTGCGCACCCACGGATAACAGAGTATACGGTCGTCCAATGCCACGTCATTGTAGTTTACATGTCATTGAGTAACCAATCAGAAAACATGATGTGAGCCGGTGTCACTTATAAACTGTATCCAATGTTTTCTGATTGGTTACTCAATGACGTGTAAACTACAATGACGTGGCATTGGAAGACCATATACTCTATTATCCGTGCTGCGCACCAACGTTTTCACAGTTAATTTGAGGTTACATTCATCTTGCAAACTCCAAACTACACAAAACAGTTTTTCGAGTGATCCTTTTTTTGGATCTCTGACGTTAGTGGAAGTCTAAACACTTCCTATTTTCCGCTGCGTATTGAAATAAGCAAAATAATGAACTCATTTGCCAACCAAGAATCTCCCCCTCACAGTATCTCTCACTAAGTTGAAAGGCATTTTGAATAGAAAAGTTATGTGACAGCCGGTCCAGGTATTTTATAAGCCTATGGTATATACTGTTACGATACATCCTATAACCTACAATAAGAAATACTACGTTTAGTCGATGAATTTGAAGGTTTTGCTAAAAGAGAAGCAGTTTAACAATTTGGAAACGGTTTGTCCAGTTTTCACTTTTGAAATTATGCAAAATCGGATTCAAAAACCTTTTTTCTCGTTGTATTTTGTTTTGGATCTCATGGAAATAACCATAACAGTTACATCATTTGCCAACCAAGAATTTATCCTTTGCAGTATCTCTTATTCTTGAAATGAAAGATAGCCTTTTCGGGAATTATTCCGTTTTTGTTGATCAACAATACGATCACGTACATAGGCTATTTCCAGGAAAGACTCTATTCATATAATCTGTGACTTCGCAAATACTGTGAGATTTACGTTTTACCTTCCAATCAGAGATCTAACAACTGTAAATTCGTAAAAATCCCACACTACCACTCACACTGTTCTGTGTTGAATTTTTTTTTATTTTTCCTTTTGAAATATTCAAGCACATCTCATTTTCCTCTCATTCCGCCGTGAACTCGTGAAAGACTTCAAATTAGCAAATGATACGTACAAACTTATCTATGAAAATTAGGAAAAATTGTATGTAACACTATAGAAAAAGTTCTGGTATATATATACAGTGTGCCCAAGATAAGGATGAACCAGCATAGGGATCTCGGTAACCGTAAGAGTTACACGGTAGGTCAAATGGACAAAAAGTTGCGCAATTAAGGGGTCAATAAATAGATGTTGAGAAATCCCAAAAATGTTGTTTACTTCCGGAGATATTCGGGAAAAACCGAAATTTGGCGATTTGGTTTTTATTTTTTTCCGAAGTTATTTGAAAAGTTTCGAAAAAACCAAAGGCACTTTCTCATTGCCACTTTTTTACCTCTACAAAATGGCGCTCACAAAATCTCCGTACAACGTTTCGTTTGGAAGAAATCATCATCAACTTTGTTTTTTTATATGGCACGTCCCCATGCTGTTCATCCTTATCTTGGGCACACTGTATATGTATATTCTTTATACGAAATGAAGCTTTTTCTTAAGCGGTTGCGTAAATAGCTATTTTGTTCGCATGCAGACATTTTTAGTCATATTCATCTCCTCCCATACCAAGACTTTACTTTGCAGGTATGTTATCCGAGAGTGTCGGCGCCTATGAAACAAGAGCTCAGATCTCATTTCAGAGCTCTTTGTCAAGATGACACGCCGATGGTTCGTAGAGCTTCGGCCACAAAATTGGGCGAGTTAGCCCAAGTCGTCGAGTTAGAATATTTGAAATCGGACCTGATTCCTATGTTCGTCAACTTGGCACAAGACGAGCAGGTAACGTTTGATTGTTTTTTCGGTACTGGGTATTTCATTGTCAGTTGAAAATAATTTCCATATAGTAAGCAGCGACCTCTCGTAGCAAGATGCTTGAAATCCTGGATTTTGAACAGTTCTTAATAGACGGCGGGCATGTGACGTCACAAGACAACTGTCAATCAGCCTGCTGGACAAATAAACCGTACTTCCATAAGCAACAATGGTAATTTAATGAGATTATGATCGTAATTATGAAGAAGTTAAGGGTTTACCCTAATTTTGGGTATACCCTTAATATACCTGACATATATGTCTATATATTGCAATCTATATTCATTATTCTTTCTGCTTGCAAGGAAATTGTATGTGAAATGGCTGATAAAAGTGATTATTTCAACACCTTGTCTATGGATATCCAGAAGAGATATTTAGAGAAACTGAAGGGAAGTGATGGATGTGATCCTTATTTATTGAAATTTGGGGATTGTAGTAATGATGTGCAAAAACTTTCCTAAAGTTTCATGACATGTTGTATGACATTATTAACTATTTTGTATATGAGAGTGCATGCACAGAAGACTCCAAAGGCTATAAAAGTTTGGATTCATACAATATGTTTATATCTAAATGGTTTACAAGGATTGGAGTGAAGCTTGTGAAAAGAATACTGAAAATGTACTTTAATAAATAATAATTTTGAAAGAACAGATTTAGGGTATGTTATATAAGGCTCTACAAAATTATAAATCACAACCATCTTTTCATATGGCAATCCTGTATAAAAAAGGCATTTAGATGAGTTATGCTTTAAACTTTCCAATGTGAATGATTAAGTCTGCAAAGTTTTCCGGAGATGATGGATTTCACGATAACAATTCTGCAACTCGAAATCAATATAGGGACATAGGTGTTCACCAGAGTTTTGTGCATGTTCCACTTCTTTAACTGGTTAATTTATATCATTCAGAGTTTGATTTTGCTCATTAATAATATTCGAATTTTGAACAGCTGGATCATTCACACAAAGAATCATCATCAATTTTATCCATATCAACTGGAATATTTGCGATCTCATTTTTATCACGCTGCTCCCTACAATACAATCTCTGAATACTTTGAACTGCATTGATATTTGTTTTGTAGCCAAGTAATTGATTCGGTACCCAGTCCATATTGTCAACATCTTTGAGTGCACTTGGCTTGCCTGAAATGAAAAAAAAATAAAATAAAATTATGTTGCCTATGTTTCCTAGATTCTTTGAAAATATATCCTACAAAATGTTTTGAACACACCTTTGCCCATTTCAACTTATAAGAAGTTAAATCTGCTCTTCTAGTTGCCTGAATCCACAACTCACATCTCTTTTCAGCAAGATGATTAATCTTTTTTTCTATTGGCGAAAATAGAAGGGAATCGAAGGAATGAAACATTATGCCTACCGCTATTACTTCCACATTTCACAATTGCACAAAATTGAGCCTTTATTGAGAAAAAAGATTTTAAAATATGACATAAACACACACTTAGCATAGGTAAATTAGGTTTGTTTGTCCAGCAGGCTGGATTGACAACTGTCATTTACTGTCGTCTGTCAGATATGCCCGCGGTGTATTGAACAAATCCTTTCAAAAGTAACTCTATATTTCGTGCTCGCCCTACGACAGTTTTTTGGGTTATGGGTTATGTTCATGAATTGTCTCATCATTTCCGATGACTTTCAAGTCCTGTTACGTAATTCCTCACCTTAGCTATTTCTAGCTTGAATCCTGACCTTTTTTATTTTACTGAATTCAGAACAATATGAAAAATATCAAAAAGAACTAATCTTTGACATCAGTTTTAGTCCTAGGATTTCTAAAATGCTCTTCGATTTGTGATATATATGTTGAAATGATTATATATTTTCTATAGTTTATTGCAAGAATGAGGTATTGTAAATAACGTTGAAATAATGCCGTTTTATATGCAAATTTACTTTATGTAATTGTTGAACTAGACTATAACGAAATAATGGAGGTGGCGTTTATAGCGAGTGTTGCTACACATGTTCAACTCTAGTTGAAAAGAAAAACTGACTTTGAAAATCTAGTATCCTGTGATTTTGAATTTTCGAAAATTGTATTAACTGGAACTCTTCCAGGATTCTGTAAGGCTTCTAGTAGTAGAGGCGTGCGTAAGTATCGCAACTCTGTTAACCCAAGAAGATGTAGAACAATTAGTGATGCCAACGTTAAGGCAATGTACGGGTAAGTTTCACATTTGGTAATATCGATTAATGCATGTTGTTTCTATGTTGATTCGATTTTGATTATTTGGACTGTCCGGTGAAAATGCAGCGCAATATATGACCATGAAGTTCTTTGTAACAGATTCTGCTGATTATGACACATTTTAACTAGTGTCTTCATTCCAACTGAGCCTGTTTTCAAGCTTTCTGACAGCTCATTTGGAAATTAGAGATAAGTAAAACGCCCTGTGGTGGCCAAATTCAGCATTAATTTCTATGTCATTATCTCGTTTGTTTACATTTATGAATAATTTTTTAATGCCATTGTATTTGCTATTGTCATCGTTACTTTTTGTTCCAGTTGTTATCTGATGTAATCTATTGTAATCTTAGTCCATTCCCCAAAAAAAATACAAGGAAGATTTAGGCTCAAATTGAAAAGTTGTTGGTTCAAAGACAAGACCAATTTATGAAATATTTTTATTTCACAGTGAATAACTATAACAAACAGCCTAAACATGTTCTGGTCTATTCTTCACAATCGTAAACCTTCATGAAAATTGATATTTGAGAGTTATCTTCGTGCCATATTCCTCCGGTTTGCTTATTTAATGTGAGAAAAACAAATTTATCGATTGAAAATGAATATATTCGATAGTTGAGGTATTGCTGTGAAGTTAAGCTTTCCATTTTAATTATTAGGATTATTAATAATGATTTTTCCACCCACTGAGAGTTTTCCAACGTAATCAGAAGGGTTAATTGCCTTTACTGCGGACCTATGATGTCGAAATTACTCAAAGCATCGATGGGAATATTGTATATAGAATATACGGAAGAGATATGGCAACATCCACCTTTGAAAATCATCATCGAGGTCCAAATTCACCAAGAACGAAAATAAGATCTGTCATATTCTTCTCTAGCGGCAATTGGAGTTTAAACTCAGTTTTCGTTTCTTTTGAATTCGTTGATTTCGATAAAGATGAGACTGAAACCTTTAGGGTCCGTTTATCAAAGCCAGAATAATTGAGTTATCTAGTAAACAGGTACAGGAAGTGAGATAACGCGCTCGATTATTTTTTGATAGTGACAAGGATAAAACTGACAGTTGATTTTAGTCTTGCATCGGTAAACGATCCCTTAGTAAAAAAGTTTCTTGTGATCAATTAATTCAACACAAAACTGATATTACACGCACTTGATGCGCGATTCGCTGACAAGGTAAGCATACGAAATCGATACTGAATGATACAAAAAGATAGGGTTGGCAACCAGGCGTTTTTTCATGAATAATTATTCTGATTGAATCAATTAAACTTGGAGACGGACCGAAAGGGATAGGCCCTTTGACAACATTGTCCTAAGCATACTGAAGCTTTGTACTTTTTCGTATCTGTATATTGTTTGAATAATTTTTGATGAGGTAGAAATGTTCTGGATTCCATTTTTACAGCTTTTTCTCCCCTGGAAATGAAAAGAAACAAAGATTTGAGTTCTTATGATATCTTTTTTTAGGACAAATTGGTATATTTGCCTTGGTACGTAACTGCAATATTAAAAAGATGCAACTAAAGGACTCTTTAAGATAGGTGACGGTTTAATTAATGGGTGTTTAATAATCTCTCAAACTATAGCGCAATCGCTGCAGTGCGTTAAATGACCTTCAGTGGCCTACTAGCTTGATACTCGCATAAGAAACAGTCGGTGTAATCAGCTGTACAGCTTGTCCATTTCATGTTGGCACGGAAATAATGACGTATATGCGCGGTCATGCGCGGCAGAAAGCACTTGACGGCTGAAAGTATAATCGGGGACAAAAACTTTTCTCGTTCTCATCATTAGGTATGTCGAAATAAATTTCAAGTAAGTATTATGTAACTTATAAAGAAAAAGTTAAGGCATGAATATTTCTTCATGGGTTAGCTATAAGAGGAAAAGAGTTAAATTCAATACAAAACTTGTTTTTTTGCAAGTGAATGAGTAGGTACTAGATTTATCCTTACTAGGTAAGTATTAACATGAAAATAATGTCTGTTTTTTTCTATAACGTTACTTATGTTGACCATGTACACAGAGATATATTTATATACTATAATTTTTGGTTTTGACGAACAATTCGTACATCATTTTATAATGCCGAGTTTACATTGTCAAAAATATTGCCAGTTTGCCCATTGTATTTCCAGTTTGAAATTGATAACAAACGTATGAAAAATCCGCATTCTACATTTTCTGCATGATGAATGTATTGCATATCTCATATCATCTGTTTGTTCTCAAGTCCATCCTTCTAAAACAGTCGAGCAATGGAATATTGGACTCCGTTAATGTACCTTCTACTGAAACCCGTTCGACTGACTCAGACCAGCAACGCGGTAAACGAGAGGAAACCGTTTTGTTAGGTTCTTTTTATACAATATCAACAGCCAGAATCGGAACTGAGAAACCATCGAGTACATACTACTCAAGCCTGATCGTCTGAAACAGACGAGCAGCAGACATCACGGATAAAAATCATTAAAATTGAGGAGAAAAATACTTTTTTTCCTTGGAAGAGAAAACATTGCAATGCACGATGGGCAACAGCCAAGTGTTTCGGTTCAAAAATCCATCGTCACTCTACTGGAAACAATTATCACTTCGAAAAATCAGAATAAATTTAAAACAATGAAGTCTAAAAGTCCATTGCGTTTGCTTTTCGAGGTGCGATCGGCGTAACTTTCTCTAATCATAAATTTCAGCGATCAATCAACTGTACATTTTAATTCTCTTGTTTGGATTTCATTGTTTTCATTTTAGTTTAGTGTCTAGTTTTTCAACATAATCATATTTGACAGGTTTCAATGGGGTGAATTATATAGACAACGGAAGTTCGGTCCGATATACCATTCAACAAATACACAGTCAAATGAATAGGTGGTAGCTGGTCCAGAAAAAAATTGAAAAAATAATACAAAAATATATGTGTGTGTATAAATATATTTTGGAAGCACTAAACTCCTGCGATATCACCATCATCGCTTTCTGAATCACTACCACTATCGGAACTATCGGAAGTGTCACTATCATCGTTCGGATTTATTATTATGCTATCTAAGATAGTATCTTCAGCTGCTTCTGTCTTCATATAAAAATTCTCGATGTCTTTGGCATGTTTACATCGAGACATCCAGTCCTCTTTCGAAAATGTTTCAAAAAATGTATTGCAATAGTTCTTTACATTTTTGAAATTGAAATCCACATTCTTATTGGCCACATACTGCTTCAAGGATGCCCAAACGAGCTCAATAGGATTTAAATCAGGATGATAAGGAGGTAATCTCAGAACCTCATGTCCCCCATCTTGTAGTATTTTGTCTACTTCGTAAGTTTTGAAACGTGATTTATTCATTTTTATAATGCCATATAGATCCACTTTCAGCATGTCATTTGTGAAGGGGATGTCGCGACTTTTCAACCACATCTTCATTTCTTCCTTTTTTGAACGGAAATTAGGAGCTTCATTAATTTCTACATTATGATATGGAGCATTATCAATAACTAGGACACTGTGAGGGGGCAAATTTGGAATCAGTTTTTCTATAATCCACTTCTTATAATTCTCAAAATGCATTTCTCCATGATAATCCCCTGATTTGGTTTGTGAATTGAATGCCAAATATGCATCGGAAACAAAGCCATTTTCGCCCCCTGCATGGACTATAATCAGTCTTTGGCCTTTCGACACATGTCTTCGAAGTCCCTCATTACTATTATCACTCCAAGATTTTTCATGGGTATGCGAAGAATGAATATAACGGCCTTCTCCTCGAAATTTTCTCATACTTCTTAGAAAAATCGACCTTTTATATTGAATTTCTGGTTTTTCCGTTAACAGAGTGCGATTAGTTTTTGTTTTTTTCCACCTAAATCCTATTTTTCTTATTTATGATGTATTCGACGCAACGAAGGAACTTTTTTCTCTATCATTCTGAAATTTATGATGATTCTTCTTAGAACTGCTTCGTCAAAATCATCTAAGTTTAGTTTTAGGATGTGACACTGACTTCTTTTTTGGTGTCGAAAATGCAGGGCTCTGACCATTCTGTACCTTCTCCATTTCCTTTGCTATCCTGTAGACAGTGCGTTTACTCACTCCACTAGCAAGAGAAACTCTTTCATAATAGTTTTGGAGTGCTTCAGATGGGATGGGTTGGTTTGCTTCAGCTTCTACACGCATGAAATTCAAAAGATTGCCTACAATTTCACGACTTTGTCCGCGTAGCACTTTCCCCTCTATTCTCGACATAAATGCCATAGCGAAATTAGGAAATAGTTTTATAATTAATTATTACAACTAATACAACCAATATCTTCACGATTCACTTTTTCAATTTCAGCCACCTTCAAATAATTTAAAATGATTTTCAGACAGGACTCACAACACAACGAACAAAACAAAAATTTCAAATGAGACAATGCCGTAATATTAAGGATAATGCAAAGGCGACCTTGTTATCACTCATTTTACGACGACTTGCTTTCAAATATATGTTTGAATACGAATTTCAACGTCAGAATATAGAAATATCTCATATTTTTCCATTATCCATTTGATATGTTCAGCATAACGTAACATGATTCAAGAGGAAAACATTATTTAAATATAGTCTCATAATTATTTATCATTCATTGAAACTATCTGACAATCCACGAGTTGATCTTATGAATTCAACACAAATAGTGCGTAAATTCAATCCTGATCCACTTCGTCAATTCCATAATGTATCATATTGGGTCCCGTCGCCGTTCGTTCAGCCAGTCTTGTCGAGCCGAACTCATTTCTATTTTTGTCACGATCTGTACCACTGTACCTATAAAAACGTATCAGTGCGCAACTGGAGAGGCGGAGTTACCGTGCCAACCAGAAATGGATAAGCTGTAAATCAACAAATTTATTAAAAAATGCGTATACTTCTTTCTGGTGCCGTTTCGAAAGCTAGTCTTCATTTTCAAACAACATTTTTTTCAGAACAGACAAACCTGTCATTCTGTTTAAGTCAATATCATGACCATCAAACAGTACGAGACTCCTTTCGTGTATTGTTAACCGCACATCACGCTTTCACGTGTAGTCCCACGTTGGGCGCCAATGAAGTGGTACTACTGTGATGATTGGTGATATGTCTGAAGGAAAAGCTGACTTCCAGACACAATTTATTCAAAATCTAATTACGGTGCTCTCCTTATCGAAGGGACATTCTCTCTGAGGTCTAAAAATTACCCTATAAAAAAAATCTTATATATTCCTGTTTCTCTGACAGTCACCGTCCATGCCCACTTCTCGCATACTTCGTTAAATTAATTCACTGACGGCGATGGTAAGCTGAACCAACACACGATGATGAAAATAAACTTCGCCTTGAATGGTCTTTCTCAATTTACTTGGGTAGAATTTGGAGATTTACAGCCGATTGCACCGACTTTTTTTATGAGACCATTAACAAAGGGACTCTTTGATCTCTTGAACTATGGTGCAAAAGCTTAATATTCCCATAAGAAAAAGTCGGTGCAATCGGCTGTAAATCAAAAAATGTATTAAAAAACGCGTATACTTCTTTTTGGCGACGTTTGGCGTTTGGTCTCCCTTTCCAAAAAACATTTTTTTTTAGAACGAACAAACCTGTTGACTTATCAAATACCCATACCAAGTGTTGACGACAGAACCTACTTAGAATTGAATCTCCCCAGTTCAACTTCCCTTTTTAGAAAAGGCATCCAACATTGATCCATTCTCAATAAACATGTAGCGATTTTTTCATTGCCTCTTAAAAAATACAAGTAGCCTCTCAGAGTAAGAACAATATTCAGAACAAACCTTTAAATACCGAACAGAATTCAAAAATTAGCCGAACACATATTATCAACAAATGGTACACATATCATCGATTGGAATGGAACATGGAACAAAAAAGAAATTCAAAGAGGCTACTTGCATTTTGTAAAATGGAAGTTAAGAGATTGCTACTTGATCACTCAGTATAGATCAATGTTGAATGCCTTTTCTGAAAAGGGAAGTTGAACTGGGAATATTGAATTCGAAATAGGTTGTGTCAAGATCAACACTTGATCATACTTTGACATTACCCGCCAAAAAATCTAATCTCGATAAAAAAATTCAAAAAAGCTTGAAAAAGGAGACAGACTAGCTTCCGAAACGTCGCAAAGGGAAGTTCACCCATTTTTTAATGAATTTGTTAAATGTCCAAATTCATGAAATTTCGATATGTAACTGAAACCCAATTTTGCATCTTTTTTATATTGCAGTTACATATCAGGGCAAATATATCAATTTGCCCTATTATATATTATAAGAACTAAAAGCGTTTGTCTTTTCATTTCAAGGGGAAAGAAAACCCCTAAAATGGATTCGTGGAATATGCATAGTGATCCTCAAAGCGGGTTTTGATATCTTGTCGACTTAGGCATATATATTTATTGTTGCAATCTTGACTGATTTCGTTCGTCTCCGACTTTTCTGTTTTTTTTTCTTGTAAATCAGTTTTGTGTTAGGGTAGTTGATATTGATACCAAAAAAAAGGCTATCAGTTTGTAACGCACCCGTTTCGTCAAGGCGACACCTCGTGGCGCGTCCGCTACATGGTGGCTGACAAATTCACGGAACTCCAGAAGGCCGTCGGGCCGGAAATAACGCGCACGGACCTGGTGCCGGCCTTCCAGAGCCTGCTGAAAGACACGGAGGCGGAAGTGAGAGCCGCGGCGGCCAACAAGGTGAAAGACTTCTGCCAGAACTTGGACAAGGCGCACCAAGAGTCCATCATCATGACCAACATCCTGCCGTGCATCAAGGACATGGTCGCCGATCCGAACCAACACGTCAAGTCGGCGTTGGCGTCCGTCATCATGGGGTTGAGTCCGATACTGGGCAGGCACAACACCATCGAGCACCTGCTGCCGTTGTTTTTGACGCAGCTCAAGGACGAGTGCCCGGAAGTTAGGTAAGGTTATTGTCAATAGTAATAACCCAAGGACATTGATAATTGTTCTAAAAAAATTTATAACAGAATTCGAAAGCTTGTTGCTTGGAAACAGACTCACGCCATAGTCAATAGCTCTTCTGAATGTTTATTCCAAAATTTTTGAGAAAGTACTAAAAGAACAACTGGTTAATTTCATTAAAGATAATTTTGGCTTAGATAAATTTCAATATGCTTTCATACCAAATTCAAATACCCAATCCGCGGTAACTGATTTCATGAATGACATTTTCGAAACTTTAGATGAAAGTAAATATGGCGTAGCCATTTTTTTAGACATAAAAAAGCATTTGATACAGTAAATCATGCAATATTGCTGGAAATTTTGAATACTTCAGGAGTAGGAGGTCACTCTTATAAACTTTTTGAAAATTATTTTGAAAATCGTATTCAATATGTTGTTATTGATGGAAATCGAAGTTTTGAAAAACAATCCACCATGGGAGTTCCCCAAGGTTCAGTACTGGCCTCAATTTTTTATTTAATTTATGTAAATAGTATAACCAAATTAAAATTGATAGGCAAACATTTTTCTTTCGCAGATGATACTGTGATTTATTATTCCATCAAGAATACAAAACTATTAGAAAATATTATTGAAAAGGATATTCAATTGTATGAAAAATGGATGGATGAAATGAATCTGACTATCAATACAGAAAAAACTGTATACATGATTTTCAAACAAAAAAATATGGACCAAATAAAATTAAAAATAAAAATGAAGAATAGGATTTTAAAACAAGATGAAGAACACAAATATTTAGGCCTGATGATTGATGAGAATTTGAATTTTGATTGCCATGTGGATTAAATTAAGAAAACAATTATTCCTTTGATTGGAGCAATAGGAAGAATTGATTTTCTAGATAATCAAATTCAAAATCTCATTTATAATGCCCATATTGTCTCACATATTAGATATTTAATAACAGTATGGTCATCTTGTAGTAAAAACCAAAAAGAGATCGTTTATCGTTTGATGAATAAAGCAATAAAAGTTATTTTTAAAAAACCGTGGGAAACACCTTCTTTACAATTATATAAAGATATCAAAACTTTCACATTAGGTAAACTAATAAAATATGAAAGAGCAAAATTTGCATACAAACTAACAAATAATTTACAAAAAGGTAATAGTCATTTCAAAAAAAAAATCAAAATTACATAACTATAATATCAGAAATGCCAATAATTTCCACTTAAATAACATTCATACGAATAAAGGCAAAAACAATCCTATATCTAGTTGTATAAAAACTTACAATAATCTTTCAGACGATATTAAAAATTCAAAATCCATAAATGTTTTCTTGAAAAAACTTAAACTAGAATTGATATCATAATGAGGTTCATCAATCAATAAATATGTAAAGTTGTTTGTAATTATTACTTTTCGTTCATTTTGAAATATTTGAACTTAATTATATACATTGTATTATCTTCCTTATACCAGAACTTGTTCTGTTCGGAAGGTTTGTTTTGTCAATAAATAAATAAATAAAAACTTTTTGAGCATTTTTCAATGTTCAAGGATTATTCACATTGAATTGTATTTGCTGATTATCAAAAAAAAACAACAGATTAAAACGAATTTATTCTGTTACGATTCTGACCGTAGCTTATTCAAACTCTGTACCATCTTTTGTTCTCATGTTAACAGCCCAATCCTTTGAAATTCCTCTATACGATTTCTATCTTAATGGTACATTCTATCATTGCAAAAGTCTATAAATGCTTTCCATACAAATTCTTTATTGTAAACGGTTATTTTTGGTATAATTGATTCTGTAATTTAATTTATATTCTAGATAATATTACAACCAAATGGTGACATTTTGAAATATTGAATATTTGAAACGTCAAAATCGAAATAAATCAGTTTGCATATATCCATGGCAACATAATGAAGTGAAAATAGCCCATCTTTTCGGGAGTAATTACACAAGTGCTTCAAAATTACCGATAATTTTCCATGAAAGCATGTTGTCTAAAAACTGCATGAGTTTATTTTCATATTTTGTCGAAAGAGCTCGACTCCGAAGGAGGAGGGCTCTTTTAGCAAAATATGAAAATAACCGAATGCAGTTTTTTTACTGACAACATGCTTGAATAAATTATCAGGTTTATTTTGATGCACGAGTGTAATTCGGTAGAATATTTCCGGAGTTAAAATAACGACGTTTAAAATTTAGTATTTATGCCTGTCAAGATGACAAATGTACAATTTAACAATCGTTAAACTAAGGCCTAAAAAAGTCAATATATTTCCGAGACATATCAGGGATATGCACAACATGCTATGTGAAATGAACAGACTACGTAAAGAACTAAATAATCCTTATTATACAGATCGATATAACACATTTAAAAAAGAATACCAAAAAATCACACGCAATTATTTACAGCAAAAAAATAATACACGAATAGAAAACAGCAACAACATGATGAAGGAGAGTTGGAAGATTATCAACGAAAATGAAAACAAAATGAAACCTGCGTTATCTAGTATAATAACTAAGGTCAATAATAACAAAATACCAACTGATGATAAAGTGAACTTCATAAATAAATATTTTATGGATAAAAATAATGAAAATAAAATATCTCCCGACTATTTAATGAAAATTGATACATTTTACAAAAGTTTCTTTCTTTATCCCACAACACCAACTGAAATAATTTCACTTATAAGGAAAACTACATCTAAACCTGCAGAGGGTATTGATGACATAAGCGGAAAAGTTGTGAGAGCTGTGGCTGTGTATATTGCCGAGCCCTTATCTTATTTAATCAATGAATTTTTTTCAAGAGGTCAATTTCCTAATATAAAGGAATCCAAGGGATTTCCAGTTTATAAAGGTAGGGGTTCGACAAGTGATATAGCGAACTATCGTTTGATCTGCATACCTAGCCATATCGCTAAGATATTTGAATTGGCCTATTCTGAGCGCCTTAACGGATACCTTGAACAGTTTCACTTACTACCAGACATTCAGAATGGTTTCAGAAAAAATAAATCTACTGCAAAAGCTGTAGCAAATTGTTTGGACTTTGTTTATAATTCATTAAATGAGAGACATAGAACAATAGGACTCTTTTATGATCTTACTTGTGCTTTTGACCTTGTGGATCATAAATTACTACTAATGAAAATGGACGGAATGGGAATACGAGGTGAACCATATCATTGGGCTAAATCATATTTCTCAAACCGCTCTCAAACCATTGTTCTCGATAATAAAAGATTCGACCCAATGAAATGTTCTGTGGGAGTGCCTCAGGGTTCTGTTCTTGGTCCTTTATTTTTTATAATCTTTATAAGCGATATTGCCAAAATATGTACATCGCCCGACAGAATAATACAATATGCAGATGATACAAACTTTATAATATCTCATAACCAATTCAACCAACTGATTGACAACTGCGATAAAGCATCACAAGAATTCAATGACTATTCTCAAAAAAATGGACTTGTATTAAATCCAACAAAAACTAGTTAGATGCAGTTTTTGCCAAAAAACATGACTCTAACCGATGATGCTCAATTATGTATCAATAACACTTACATACAAAACACCGACAAAATTAAATTTTTAGGATTAATTTTAGATCCAAAACTCACTTGGGAATTTCACATAAACAAAGTTCGTACAAAATTAAGTTCTCTCTGTTATCTAATCCGTAGTATGAGAGACACAGTGTCATTTTCAGTACTTAAGCTCCTATACTACGGGTTGGTGCAATCAACCCTTCAATACTGTTTGATTTTCTGGGGGTCATCAGCACATATCAACAAAGCTTTTATAGTCCAGAAAAAAATACTCCGTACAATGTTTAATGCACCACTAACCACATCTTGCAGGCCACTATTCAAAAAAGCCAACATTTTAACCTTACCAAGTCTGTATATTTCCCAGCTCATATTGTATATCAAAGAAAATGAACAAACTTTTCCTAAGAATGTCGACATACATTCATACAACACACGAAGTAAACTAGATATACATCATCCATTTTCACGTCTGGAAATTGCTCAACATTCACCTGAATATATAGGTGTAAAATGTTTTAATAAGTTTGGTAGCATATTGGATACAGATATACATTTACAGCTGAAAAACAATAGTTTTAAGCAGAGATTAAATATGTTCTTATCTCATCATGCCTTTTATAGCATCGATGACTTTTTAAATTTTTGAATGAAATTTTATTATATAGTGTAAATCCTACTTGTGAACTGAATTTTATTATATAGTGTAAGTCCTATTTTATCGCTTTGCTTTTGACTAGTCTGATAAATTTGTGTGATGTGATGGTTTTTTGTTACATTATGTAAATTTCAAGATGAATAAATTCTATTCTATTCTATTCTTGTTACTATAGATTATAGATATACGGACCGAGCGGGTATTTTTCGATACCAGCCCGAAAATGTCCCGCCGGGAATTTATCGCTGTAATTGATCGAAAGTATCCCGCTTCATATGGGATTTTTAACATATGATGGAAATATTCAGTATTATATATCGTTGACGTTTTGGAAACCAAAACCGCTTCCGTTTTCAAAACTCTTTCACAAATGGTGGAAGTGTCAAGGTTGAAAATATGTTCGAAATATTTCCTCAAAATAAAAATGGAGGGGTTCGACAACTTTTTTCTTCTGAAAGCCAACTATGAGAAATTGGTCTTGTTTCGTTTTCATCGGCCCACTCTGTACACTCCGGTCAATTCAAGTTTTCCGATCGTAACAGTCCTTGGTGGAATGATGCCCTCGGTGCTCTCGAATCTGTAGGTCAAACCGGCGTACAGTGGGGTATATGACTTCAGAACGTGCCAAAAAATTTGAAAATTTGGATTTCTATATTCTTGAGAAGGGAAATTATTCGAAAAAAAATTAACTTCGTGAACTGTATTGTTGTTGAATTAACACTGGGGTTCTCTATTAATTGTTTGTTTTATAAAATTCCGTGGGAAGTAATCAGAATTTATAGGTTTGTTCTGGTTCTGAAAAATTGTGGTTCTCGGACGTCAGGATCATGCGCAGTTAATAAAGAGCGTTCTGGTTTGTCGAGGACAAGTTCGGATTGATGAATCCTCTGTTCTGGTTTCGCATTTAAAATGATCTCGGACCGTCCTGAACTATCACGACTTGTTTTTGCTCTTGAGCGAGAACTGATGAAAACTGTTCTCGATGCGCATGCGCAGTCAAGTTCAAGTCGCAGGTAGTCAGGTAGGGTAGGTGTTTGTTTATAGTTTATTAAGCTGTAAGCTGTGGCATAGGCCTTAGTTTCTTCTTGTTAAAGTTGATTATTGTTGTCAGCCACTTTTTTATAGGATCGCTCCAATACTTTAAATTTGTTTTCACATTTCGAAGGGTGAATGGTGATATGGCATCTATTGGATAACTCTATCTATTGGATAACTCTATGGATAATTTTTTCCACATTTTTTTCATACTCTTAATTTCTCCTCTACCTACTTTTGGTTTGTATGATTTATACAAATCCAAAAGTATTAGGATTCTCTCCCTGCTAAAAAAGTTATCTTCATCCCTATCGTCATTTTTTTCATTTTATATTAGAAACTCTGACAACTGATATTCTTCTGAAAAATATTTATTTTTTAGTTATATCAGGACCATGAACTTTTTCACTCAATGTTTACCTGACATGGTACCAAAAATGTTAAAGAAAAATAATGAAAATATAAAAAAAAATAAAGAACGATTCAAACTGCGATTACGAATGACGAACAAACAGTGAACTGAGTGAACTCCCAAAATCCCAAAATACTTTTTAATGGCAGCCAACTCAAAACTTCAAAACTCAAACCTACTGTGTTGAAACCATTAATTTCCAAGCTGCCCACTTGTCAAATAAAAGCTCCCTGTATACGAAAGATGGCGCAATGGTCACTCAAAAAGAGCGTTCTGGTTCAACCAAGTGTTCGAGACTGTCCTGAACTGTCTGGGATTTTTTGCTTCTACGCATCAAGTCCTGCGCAGGTTTGAAACAGTTCTGGATCTTCGAACCAGAACAAACCTTATATGTTCGAAGTGATTGCATTCACAAATCTAATGCCAGGCAGCTGTTTCGACCCACCAGGCCTCATCAGTGACACTTGGCTGAACTGTGAACACAAACATTTCCATATGCCCCCCCCCGGGTTTGAGCGCCCAGGATGACGTGATGCCATATCCAGTTGCCTGGATACGAGACCTCGCCGTCCTCCGTTTTCCTTTCCTCCCCCGCCATCTCAGGAGCGGACCTCAACCTGCTGCTGGGCACTTCAGCAAGATTGAAATCTAACCCTCTTTGGTTGGAAATCAGCCTTTAGGTGCTATTGCTTCCTCTCTGTCTGTTCACAAACATTTCGAACTATCTACTCCTTACGAAGTGAATCTCTGAAACTGATGCAGATGGTGCAAACCTCCAAGAGGCAACGCCATCTGTTGGGTGACGACCAAAGTCTCAAACTGCTACTGCCCATGGCAGAGGAGACCTCTTACAGCGGGCCATCGTACGGCTAAGCCGCAACATATAGCCCGCCGCGATTGAGAGAATCGACTTCGGTCAACTTGCAGAAAGCTGCAACCCTTCATAGAAATCAGAATTTATATGTTCGAAATGATTGCATTCACAAATCTAATGCCAGACAGCTGTTTCGACCCACCAGATGGTGTAAACCTCCAAGAGGCAACGCCATCTGCCGGGTGACAAGTTTCAGAGACTCTGGTCGTCACCCAGCAGATGGCGTTGCCTCATTGAGGTTTACACCATCTGCAACAGTTCTGTGGGAAGTGGCAGTAAAACTTGTATAGTTGTACAAAATTGTTTCATAGTTGAACTTCAATGTAAAAAAGGCACAAGTTTTTACTTTGATGTGTTCTAGGATATCTGAACATGACTATGGCACTACTGTGTTTGTCTCATTACTGAAACTTCTTGTGTGTATATGAGAGTATTGAACTATTTCAAATACTCACATGGAGTTTGAAAACTGCATGTAAAATTACATTTCATACATACCAGATTTGGGAAGAAATAAATCGAAATATATTATAGAGTTCAATTAAATATATCTTTCAACATTTCAGCAGTCTTTTTTCCATGTATTCTTTCTACATAGACATATTTATTTCACTTTTATGTGTTCATTATCCCTACGTTTAATCTGTTAATGTATCTGGGAATGAATTAATGTTATTATTATTCTGTTATTTATTGCCATCAACTTTTGCGGTGATCTGCCTCATTGTGTATCGTGCCGAGATTCAGAAATGCCGTCGTCGGCTCGTAGAGTCTGCTCAGAGCGCACGATTCTCCGTCCCAATGATCACTCCCATATAACACGACAATGATGATTTCTATTTCCAACCAGACTGAACATCATCTCGAACCTGGACTGCGTGAACGAGGTGATCGGCATCCAGCAGCTGTCGCAATCTCTGCTGCCGGCCATTGTCGAGCTGGCCGAAGATTCGAAGTGGCGCGTCCGATCCGCCATCATCGAGTACATGCCGCTGCTCGCCGGCCAACTGGGCCGCGAGTTCTTCGACGAGAAACTCAACGCGCTCTGCATGACTTGGCTGATGGACCACGTGTTCGCGATCAGGGAGGCGGCCACGATGAATCTCAGGAAGCTGGTCGACCAGTTCGGCGCCGAATGGGCCGAAACGACGATCATACCGAAGGTGAGTCGGGAATTTTTCGTTATCATTATTATTATTATTTTCATCATTGGGTTTTGGTTTTCAACATAATCTCTTGCAAGGGGGAAGATTCACAATTTTTTCTAATATCTGATGAATATTTTGGCGTTTCCGGGTTTCCAAGCCGTGGTCTGCAGGTTTTGGAACCTGAATTCATTTATTTATTTGAACATACAGCTTCCAGGCACATAGTTCTCCTATGAGGAAGTCACAATCTCGATATAATACAATAATGTAACTAAGTAATCCATCAATGATTTACTGTCAAATCATTCGGTGAACATTAACTTACAAACAGAAATTGTTTGAGTTTTCTCAAGAAAGTATGAAGAGCTTGCGAAGGGACTGTTTTTTCCTTTATTGAAATGAACATTGTTCATATGAAAATTATTGAAACTTTTGGTATTTTGGATATTTTTTGTTAGTTTATAGATTAGTTTGGCTTTTTCTCATTTTATTAGGCAGTTCGAAGTCATATTATTGTTCATTTTGTATAATTCTGAAGAAGGTTGCTGACATTTTCAAAGGCGATTTGGCATTGGTCGATGTGTCCTTTGCTGCGAGGCTTTGACTAAGCGTGGTTCAACTAATAATTCCGTATTTATTGGAAGGACTCGATGTCGTACTGTCGATCTTTGCGCATAATTGATTTCTCGGACCTCTATCATTGGAAGTGCCTGTGTATTGTGAAACGCTAGCATCCATGTTCTTTGGGAAGTTGAGACTCTTCTTTGCGATTGAAGATAATCTCAATGCCCTTCCTATAAAGCCGTGGGTATGGCTTCAGTTTTATCGAGTACTAGGCATTTTTGTGTTTTATTAACCGCACATCACGCTTTCACGTGCAGTCCCACGTTGGGCGCCAATGAGGTGATAGGCTTGAAACTTCTATGATGATAGATGATGTGTCTAAAGGAAAAGCTGACTTCCAGCCACCATTTAATCGAAATCTAATAACAGTTGGTCTCCCTATTGAAGGCACTTTCTCTCGGAGGTCTAAAAATTACCCAATTGAAAAAAAATCTTATATATTTCTTCCTGTTTCTCTGACAGTTGCCGTCCATCCCCACTTCTCTCATACTTCGTTAAATTAATTCACTGACGGCGACGGTAAGCTGAACCAACACACGATGATGAAAATAAACTTCGCCTTGAATGATCTTTCTCGATTTACTTGGGTAGAACGTATATTTGTATGATTTATTGATTGATTTCCAGAATTAACATATTTTTTCCATGATTTTTAATTGCCCACAGTGAAAAAATGATTCAAAAACAACTATTCAGAATCATGGAATAAAAGTTTTTTCAGGTGACTGTTTTCAAATGCCTATTATGATATGAGAGCTTCAGTATAAGGTCCATTTGTTCAATATTGATTTTCACTTCAACTTTTCACATTCACATGAAAGATAAACTTTGACAATCTGATCTCTTACTTAACTAAAGAATCATGGCATAGTGTTTTCTCAGCTGAAGGAACGGAGTGCAAATTCAATGAATTTCATGATACTCTGATGTACTATTTCAATATAAACTGTCCATTCAGAAACGAAAAAGTGAGAATCAAATCGAACAAACAATGGGTCACTGATGAAGTAAAAAAATCATAACTCAATCTTAAAAATTTAAACGCGCTAAAAAGATCCTACCCCCAATCAGGTAATCTATATAAGGAGGCTAAAATAGAACACAGGTCACTTGTTAAAAATACAAAAAGTCAATTTTATTTCAATAAAATAAATAACTCTACAAACAAAAATAAAACTACATGGCAAGTTATAAACGAGTTGAAAGGTAAAGAAAAATCTATTATGCAAATAAAAATAAAAAACGGTAATGACATACTGGATGATCCTTCGAAAATAGCAAATAAATTCAATGACTTTTTCATAAAAACCCCAAAAAACACTATAAATAACATATATAACCCAGGTATTCCAATACAATATCACAATAATAATTTTCAAACAAATAGCATGTTTATTGCTCATGTACATGAATATGATGTTCTTGAAATAATAAAAAATAAGATAAAAAATAAACCATCTAGTGGCTTTGACGGAATCTCTGGAATTGTCATTAAAAAGATAGGACCCTATATACTCGCCCCATTAGCTCATATTATAAATTCATCATTTACAGAAGGAAAATTTCCTTCTAGGCTGAAAACCTCCATAATTACTCCAATATTGAAGAAAGGTAGCTCTGAAAATATTGAAAACTACAGGCCACTATCAGTACCCTCTGTAATATCAAAAATTATTGAATATGCTATGATTGATCAGCTCACGAACTATTTGAATAAGTACCAAATTATTAATGAAAATCAACATGGATTTCGCGCGAAACACTCTACAGTGACAGCGATTACATCCTTCTATGAGGAGATCATCGAAGCCATTGAGGGTGGAGAGAGTCCGACTGGAATCTTTTGCGACTTTAGCCGGGCATTTGACTGTGTTCACCATGGCACACTACACAACTTGCTGTACCGATACGGAATCAGAGGCATTACTCTTGATTGGTTTGATTCCTACTTGAAAGACAGATCACAAATGGTTAAAGTGTCTCAATTAGGAGGATCTGTATTCTCATCAATGAACATAAATAATCTAGGGGTTCCACAGGGATCCATATTGGGCCCTGTATTGTTTATATTATATATTAATGATTTGCCCCTGATCTTATCAAACATTTTTACCACATTATATGCAGATGACTCTACTTTACTACTGAAAGATAAAGATTACGAATCATTGCAAGCAAAAATTACAAACTCAATCGACCAATTATCTGCTTGGTCCTTTGACAGATCCTTATTATTGAATTCCAGTAAAACTAATTACACTATATTTCATACCCATCAAAACTTAAATATACCGACTCTGAACATCAATTTAAATAATAGTACAATCGACACAGTTGCAGACATTAAATTTCTAGGAGTATACTTCGATTCCACCTTGTCTTTTAGGACTCATTGCACTAAACTAAGTAAAAATTGGAACTCTAAGTGCTATCAATTAAGAAACCTAAAAAGTGCATTAAGTGTGGACCATCTCCTCAAATATTACCATGCAGAAATCCACTCCAGAATTTCATATGGAATTATAGTATGGGGAAACACTCCAGCTGCACACAGTGTTTTTCTATCTCAGAAGCGCATCATAAGATGCCTAGTGGGGTGTCCACCTGATCACTCATGTCAAACTTTCTTCAAAAAATACAAAATATTAACTGTTACTCTGGCATATTCGTTCTTGAGCTATTGACATACGTTCATTGTAACCAAAATAACTTCTTAAGAAACAGTGACACTCATACTCATAATACAAGGAAAAAAGATAACTTCCACGTGCCCTTCAAGCACCTGGAATTGTCCAAAAGAGCACCACATGCTTTTGGTTTGTACTTGTACAACTTTCTTCCTCACAATCTACGAAGTCTGCCAAATCATAGTTTCAAACGTCAATTAAAAAAGTTCTTATAGATGTGTGTCCTTATTCAATACAGAAATTTTTGGAATCAATTGTGTTGTACTAAAAATTACTTTTTAATTTTAGGTTTGACAAATTGTCATTAAAATTTTAAATTTACATGTAGGCTTGTATATGCTAGTGCTGTTATTGGTTGGAGCCATCATATGTTTTAGTTGATATGAATGTGTTAGTTCAATTATTCATCACTTAAATTTATATATACATGCATATATTTTTTATACTCATATTCAAATTCTACAACTTGACTTGTCCTATAACTTTTGTAAGTTCCACAGGATAAATAAATTGATTGATTGATTGATTGATTGATTGCTCCCAAGAACTATCAGGTATTTAAAAGAGTGAATAGAGTTCAAGACATTAGGTATTTTTTTTATTTTTCTCCAATGAATTAGCATTTTCAGTATTTTTCAATGTTTTCGACAAGTCGTATGTATGTGTTACAATAATTTCAAATTCGAATTTTTTACCTTATTCTTGATCAAATGAACAATTACTGGAAATTTGTATATGGAAAGAAAAAGAATATTTAATATATATGGGAAGAGAATCCTCTAGGTTTAGGAAGATTTGTTGTTTGTTCTTGCTGATCTGAATTGAATATAAGTACATCTTATAATTTGGTTTTGGAGAGTTTCGCTTTCTCAATACTTCTATGTGTTTTGACCACGATGCGCGTATTTTATATAGAAAGTGCTGCATGAAATACCCATTTATTAAAGAGAAAATTAAATGTGACAGTTGAAGTGGAACTTAATTTTGCATAAATCCACCCTCAAAAACGCCATACCTCTTAACAATAATTTGAAATAATAATAGAATTCCCGTGAAATTTGAATTACCTTCTGGAATATTATTCATTTTGCATAAGGTCCCTCTAATGTTGCCTAAAGACGTATAGTCAGTCAACCCTATTGGCTTCTTTTTGTATGACAATAGGGTCAATTAGTAGATGGCGCCAGTACGGGGGTGCTCAAGTCATGTATTTTTTTACATTATCCTTACGGAGGTCGTAGCTTGTATGTCACATTTTCTTGATTACTCATGAATAATGCCAAAAGATGGCATTCAATTCGATATCGTAGATCATTCATATTTTGATGATTATTCCAAAGCTCAAACTTTTATTAGCTATATAAATTTCTAGGATGAACCAAATTTTGAGGCTGCATTAGCTTTTTGTCAAATTTTTTATCTATACTACTTTATACCCATCACTTCTTCCATTTGTATATGTATATGCAACTGACATAATACTTTATTTCATTTGTTATGTATGTATTTTTTTGTCTTTTTTTTTCAACTCCCATTATAAACATGTATGTTTCTTGGGATCATTAAAGTTATTATTATTATCATCATTATTATTATTATTACTAACACTGTAGAGGCGTAACAAAGACTCAACAAAATGCCACTAATTCTCTTGTCCCCTTGAAGGTTTTAGCGATGTCCCGCGATCCCAACTACCTCTACCGAATGACCTGCCTGTTCTGCATCAACGTGTTGGCAGAGGCCTGCGGCAGCGACATCACCACCAGGCTCCTCCTCCCCACTGTGCTCGGCATGGCCAACGACAAAGTGGCCAACGTGCGATTCAACGTGGCCAAAACGCTGCAGAGAATAGCGCCGCAGCTCGACCAGGCGGTCATACAGCCGCAGGTGAAGCCCGTTCTCGACAAATTGAACGTCGACAACGACATCGACGTCAAGTATTCCGCGTCGGAAGCCATAACGGGGATCGCAGGTGAGTTTTCACGCGAAATTCAGTTTTCGTACGTGTATTTTCGATTATTGTATCGGTATCCCACTCCTGACACCAAATATTGCGCATTAGATCGTTTTAGCATCATGTCTAATTCTATGCTGCAGATGTTCATATTTATCTTCCCTATGTTTAGTATTGAATTGTGTTGATAATAAAACTATAATTCGAGTTGATGGCAGCAAATGTCATTATTTTCCATGATTTTTCAGAGTCATGTAAATCATTGTTGATTGCCCCACTTTGTTTTAAAGTCATATCTGCAGTATTTATCCAGGTTTTTATCAAAAATGTAGGAAAAACACTCTAACTCTTTCAGAATCTAGCAATCTCAGAATCTCTGATGCAGTGTATTGTTTTGTTCATTGAACCAAATTGCATTGACGTTGCTGAAACTAATAGAATTTTGAAGATATTTGCGATTTTCTGTGTTCGAACATTGTAATAGCAAATATATCATGAAGAACACAAAAATTCTTCACTTGGAAAGGAAAATGTACAATTACTTCATAATCAAGACTTAACTGTGGTCTTAGTTTGTGTTTTTTTTATAACTTTCTGAGTATCTTTACGATCAAGAGTTGTGTGTATCTAAGTACGGTTTTTATTTTCGTGAATATTTTTGTTTTTTTCATACTTCATATTCTGTCCCACCTCTGACACCAAATAATGATCATTAGTAAATTTCTCAAAATACAGATTTCAACTGCAGAAAATGATAAAAAATGAAGTTTCCCCATTTCTTATCCCTTTGGAATCTATCAAAATTTTACGTTTTTCATTATGTCATATTATAGCAATTCCTTCCTTGCTACCGACTTATTAAAACAAAGGACAAGTTTACAGCAGAAAGTTATTATTTTTCAATTATAACACCCTCTATTTTCAAAATGAGACATCTGTTTGCAAAACTTCACTGATTGTTGGTACTATTATGAAAGAAATCTTGTTCGATGTTGAAACGTAATTACCTACTACCCCTTTTAAAAGTATATTTTACGTTTCAGTTCATGAGAAAAATCTCCACAAGTCAAGATTATAGAAAATTTTTGAAGAGACGCGATAATTGCTCCAAGTTTAGCAAGTCTGTCGGTGAAAACTTCTTTTTCTCAAAATGTAATCATTACATTACAATACACAATACAAGTTGAATGCATTATCAGTGAAATATATTTGTTTTTGGTGATCATTAGTGTTTCATTTCAGAGTAATCGGTGATACTTCGGTCGCTATGAGCACATTTTTTTTATCTCTTTTTATGGAACTTACGTAATTTGGTCTCTTCTACAAAAAATCCAAATGAAATTTTCGGCGGTTTCGTATATTTTCGGAGATACAGGCCATTTTTTTGTAAAACTTCACAATTTTTCACATCAAATTTCTGTTGTTTTTTTAAAAATTCATCTTTCTGCTCAAACACTACTCACTCCCTTACTCACTTGTTTTCAACATTTTTAGGCAGAAAAACCATTATTTTTTCGAAAAATCCAACTTCTCCAAAAGTCAACATTAATACATTCAGTTCTCAACAATAACAATGAGAGCGACAACACTGCAAATACATCACTTTCGACTGTCATTGCACTATAACATCACAACAAATTGGTTATGGTTCGAAAATGCATTTTTTGAAAAACTAATGCTTTTTCTGCCTACAAATTTTGAAAACTAGTGAATAAGAGAATGAATGGTATTTGATCAGAAGAAGAACGAATTTTGTGTGTTAAAACAACAGAAATTTGATGTGAAAAATTGTGAAGTTTTACAACAAAATGGACCTGTATCTCCGAAAATATACGAGACCGCCGAAAATTTCATTTGGATTTTTTGTAGACGAGACCGAATTACGTAAGTTCCACAAAAAAAAAATTCAAAAAAGCTGCTCATAGCGACCGAAGTATTACCGAGTAATCAATACACACATAATAAAATATAAAAAATAGCGCGTAAAATTCTTCTTTTGTGTTTCCTTTATTCATTTATGGAAATTATTTTTCAAACATCTATTTTTTTTTAATTCTATTAGAAAAATTGAAACTTCGTACATTTTGAATGAATACTGTTATTTTTATGACAATAATGATCGTAGTTTTATCAATAAAAGAAGGAAATTGGATTATATTAGGAAACTTGGAATAAATATAATTTGAAATAGTTGTGAATAGTTCATGCAGAAAATCATTACCTCCGTGGATTTTTGCAAGTATTAAAATTGCCCGATGATACTATTCTACGATATTGATTTTTTTGATATTGCAAAATATATTTTGTTTTTTTGCAGCTCTAGGTTGAGTAAAAGTGTGTAGGAAGAAGAAAAATAACATCAAGGAAATAAGTTCAGATCGGAAACTCAAATTAAAATCTATTATACATATTAAAACAATTAATCTCATAGATTGTAATATCACATGATTGTTGTGCTCTATTATTTGAATAAAAAAGTGTAATATAGCGTTTTTAGCAGTCTAGTATTAAAATCATTAGTACTTTTGTCCATGTTATTTTCAGTTTTAATTATTTATTGGATTTTTTATATTTTGCCATGTGAAAGGATGATATTACAAACTTAGAAGAGAGTTAAAATTTATCTTTGGTTTTATACTATAAGATTGTTTTTGTATTATAAGTAATTCTTTATATGAAATAAATTTAAAGTATTATTAACAAGCATTACTTCAAAGTTCTCTGGTGTCACCGGAGTCCCTTGAACCTTTCAGTTTAATATTAATCGTTTTTGGGATTTTGAAAGTTTTTACCAAAATAAGTGTCAACCAACCATCAAATTGCTAGTCAGATATGAGCTGGCTCAGAACAAATATGAAGAGAGTTGAAATCACTGGTAAGTACCTAACACATTTTGTAAAATCTACCAAGGTGATTTCCTTTTTGACACTTGATACTTGTGGAGAGAATGAAGTGTTAAGGAAATATATTTCAGGTTTTTCTCCATAATAATATAAAAAAAAAATACAAAATTTATGTTGATTGGCATTATTCATAGTAATTTGATTCATCCAAAAAAAGGAAGGAAGCCTATGTAAAAAAACAACATCCCTGCCAATATGCCACGACCAGGGTGGGGCATAATCTGATTTTTATTAAAAAAATCAAAAATCATTGATTTTTTTTTTAAATCATGATTTATTTGATTTTTTTGATTTTTTAAATTTGAAGATTAAATTTGAACATTTTGATTCTTTGAAATTATTGTTAATTATTTTAATGTATGTCTAAAAATTTTAATACAATTTGCGGCTCAAAAAGTTGTGACAACTCAATTGTCGCGCATCTTGCAAGAATATTCTTGCTATACAGTTCCGAGTGAGGCACGAACACGAACGCGTTTGTTGTGCTTTTTGCGAGAATATTCCTGTCGAGGCTTTTTTCCTTCTCAACCTATAAATTGACGTTGCCCAACAATTTCACGCTTTCGCTAGTTGTACACTCGGATATTAGAAACAGATTAGGCACAGAAGTAGGAGGAAAATTCGTGTTTTTGTTTAAATTGTATAACGAAAATGAATAGACTGAAAATATACAGTATAATAAAATTTAGGTGTTACGTTTAGTTTAAGAATTTGGAAATATGTACTTCTTTTTTGTTGTTTTTGCTAAAAGCAGATAATCCTTTTGATCTTCGAGAAATTTTTTGAATTATGTTGTTAAAATTGATTTAAATCATGATTTCAATTTTAAAAATCAAGCGATTCAAATCATGATTTTAATCACTTGATTTTAATCAGCCCAACCCTGGCCACGACAGGCGCTGAATTCAAAACACAATTTTTTGAAAAGTTGATTTTGATCCAAACTGTTCTGAATAAATTGACATTTTGAATTGTCCCAAATCACCATGGTTACTTGATCGGCATTTATTCTTAAAAAATAGTATACAGTATATAAAATAACTACTATTGTAGTTTTCCCAGTGTAAACCAGTCTGACCCGTTTTCCAAATCATCTGTTATTAGGCGTGGTTTGTTTCAACTTGTTCGTTTCTTCTTTTGGATGGGGTTCATTATCGATCACCATTTTGTTTCCTTTCTTCTTAGGAGTTGACTGATGGATTACTGTCGTTTCAAAATCTTCTAACGATAAAGTATCTTCTGCTTTGGAAGGGATATCCTTGGTATCTTCTGTTGTTTCAATACGAGGATATGCCTCCTATAAATTATAATAATCAAAATAAATGAGGTTTCTCAGATGGGTATTCTAGTACCAGATACAATCAACTGAAATTTTAGATTTGTTTAGGAACAAAACATGGAAGTGGTCATGATAATAATTATTGGATCTTTTTAGGTCGTCGATTTGAATTCGATAATAAGATTGATATTCTTTGCTCCTAAACAGGCGCAGTCAGATAAATATGAATTTCATAGGACTATAAATATTTTTCTGTAATGGGTTTTTAGCTCTAACACATTTCTTGGTTTTGGTTCACAGTGAATCCACTGGTTTCAACATTTAAAATCTGAAACATTGAATATTCAGAAAATAATGGTTCATTTTTTATGATGATCGATGAACTCATGTCACAAAGAAACAATAAAAAAAGAATGAAAATAGTTAAATCAATTTTTTGTGGTAATCCAAATATTTTTTTAATGTTCTGGAAATGAAATAAACGTAGCAACCCTTGTGAAATAACGTAAATTTATGAGATATATTCGGCATGCCAAACCCATTCATTAAAACAAGCTAAATTATGATACAATTTAACCTCTACGTATGACATTTACAAATAAAGAACGACAATAGTGGAAGCGTCATTAAATTCGTTTATGTGCAATGCCTAATAGGAACACAAAATGAGTTGAAATTAATCTTAACAATAATAATTATTATTTCTTGTTTTACGAAATTATTCCAAATGATTGTGAATAAAATAGTATACAAAACTCGGAAAAAGTTTACATTTTTCCCTCGAAAAATTGCACACATCGGGTTTCTGTAAGCTCTACAGGGTGTTATTTGATTACGTGGCCAAACTCAAAGGGGTGATTCTTTGAATAATTCTGAGACAGAAAGTTCATATAAATATCGTTCCATATCGTTTTCAAGATACAGGCTGTCAACATTTTTAAAAAAAGGCGTTTTTCCTGAATATCTCAATAATCCTTCAGCTTTGGCGGTGGTATCCTGGGTATTGAGGGGCTGATTCGGTTTGACTCGACCATAACTTGATTAAAATCATTCTGTCCAGTGGTGTCACGGAAGGTACCTTAACCAATATTTTTGACCCAAAAAAATATGCGCCACTGATTTTCTACAATTTTTGTTTATTTATTTTACATGAATCTACAACTTTTTTCTTGCCTTGCGCTGTTTTTGAGAAAAAAAAAATGAAATCGCTTTGTTGCTTGTCCTTGGTACGAAAAAATAGAACTAGCAAACCATCAACAACCGAGCTGTACAGGCATGGACATGCATTGACGATCTCTTTGTTTGTGATCGAACAAAAAACATAACATGGAAGTCATCTTTCGAATTCCCAAATTAACTGTTTTGATGAAACACAACGGTATATTCACTAGTGCAGTGTTTTGGATGTGAGGTTAGGGTGCCATGAAAGGAAATCCAATTATTCAAACAATCATTTCATCTTCTTTAACATGTTTTATATCAACATCCTGTGAATAACAATTTTAATTTTGTTGTTCCAAGGACACGCAATAAAGTTTTTTTTCTCAAAAACATATCAAGATACAAGACAAAATTTGCAGTTTCAGTAGCTCAATACGAAAAAAAATCCTAAAATTGCAAAAAATCAGTGGTGCATATTATTTTGGTCAAAAATATTGTTTACAGAACCTTCCTGGACGCCACTGGACATAATGATTTTAATCTAGTTATGGCAAAGTCAAACCCTAATACCCTGAATACCACCGTCAAGTTTTAAGAAAATTGGCAAAAGGGTTATTGCGATATTCAGGAAAAAACGAAGTATTACCGGACTATGTTCATTACTCAAAGAATCACCCTTTCGAGTTCGACTGCGTACTTAAATAACACCCTGTATTTTCAGTGCCAACGCTTATACATTTACCATAATTTCAAGCAGACTTTTTCCACCAGTATAACCACAGTCGCCTCTTCCAAATATCCAACCTGGTGCTCTTCCTTCAGGATCATCCAGTATAATTGCGTTTCTAGTTGACGTGTACAGCATTCTTGACACCATGAAAATGACTATCTGTGAACATTCAGAAATATGTAGTAACTAAGATGCCTTGAAACCCTGGTGTATTTACTTATACCTGTGAAAGTTTGGGATAAAAGTGGTGAAATCTGGATTGCTTGATTTAAGGTCTATAATTGAGCTTTTGGAGGTTTCCGTACAATACGAACAGATGTCGCCAACACGCTCTTGTCAGTCTCGTCTGAAGCTAAATTCGCACTAAGTGAAAATGTGCAGTCGGGTTTTTCCACTTCCATTTGATTGGCTAGTGAGGAGAGATCGCAACCTAGAGGATAATGGGTGGACAATGAGATACCAGTAACAACGTTTCGATATTTGAAAGCAATGAAATTAACAAATAAACACGATAAAAACATCGTACACATCAAAATTTCAAAGTGACATGAAATATGACAATCAACTTGACACTTGTCATCAAATTTGAAAAATGAGAACATAACGCCATCTACCGAAAAATAGGGGAAACCTTCAAAAGCGTCGTTTGTTTTTTTCGCCACAAAAATCTAAACAAAATCTAATCAGTTGAGTCACCAGGGTTTTAGGCATCTTAGTAGTAACTAAGATGTCTAGAAGGATATGGTGCTGGGACTGATGCGATATTGTTTAGAATTTTATGGCGACACTTATCTGTCATTAGTGTCATTTTTACGTATCGTGGTGTGTTTCTCAAATTCATCGCTAGTTGACGCTAATTGGAAGTGCATAGTCAACCGATCGATCGACAAACTATATTCTTCGATTCGAGCAGTCAACAAAATGAGCAAAATCTAATGTCATACTCATAAAAAACAAAATCGAATGAAAGGAACAGAATTATAGGGAATTTGGCCAGTACTCTGAACAAATAATATAGGTTGTTGATCAGTCAGCGTCCAAAATTAAAAGTATAGCCAGCCGTCAGGTCGGCCGTTTATACATTTCCTAGGAAATTTGTAACTCTTTTCGTTGCAAACGCCATCGGAACTGATTTGATGTCAAGGGGTCATGATGCTTATTATCATAGTAGGCATGTGTCGCCAAGTTTACCCCAAACATGCCCAGGTATAACTCGGTACACCATCCTTCTAGACATCTTAGTAGTAACCATACAGCTAAGATGCCTAGAAGTCCTGGTGACTCAACTGATTAGATTTTGTTTAGATTTTTGTGGCGAAAAAAACAATCGACGCTTTTGAAGGTTTCCCCAATTTTTCGGTAGAGGGCGTTATGTTCCCATTTTTCAAATTTGATGACAAGTGTCAAGTTAATTGTCATATTGTCATGTCAGTTTGAAATTTTGATGTTTACGATGTTTTTATCGTGTTTATTTGTTGATTTCATTGCTTTTGAATATCGAAACGTTGTTACTGGTATCTCATTGTCCACCCATTATCCTTTAGGTTGCGATCTCTTCTCGCTAGCCAATGAAATAAAAGTGGAAAAACCCGACTGCACATTATTTTCACTTAGTGCAAATTTAGCTTCAGACAAGACTGACAAGGGCGTGTTGGCGACATCTGTACATATTGTACGGAAACCTCCAAAAGCTCAATTATCCACCAAAAATCAAGCAATCCAGATTTCGCCACTTTTATCCCAAACTTCTACAGGTATAAGTAAACACACCAGGGTTTCCAGGCATCTTACATACAGCTAATTGCAAACAAAAGCTCAAACAACCCAAGTTAGTTTCCACAAAGTCCAAAATAAATCTACATTTCATTCGAATGATTTTATCGACTTACATGCAGTATGAACACCATCGAACTCAGAAAAATGAACGCATTCATCACCGTTTCGATGGGTCTTTTTAAATTATCCAGACACCCTTTTGTGTTTATTGAATCGGTAACTACTGAAGGCTCATCCACCCATATATGGGCATACTGTGCCTGCTGCACAGGATCGTGGAGACACTGCATGGGAAAATCAACTTTGCAGCAACTCCATGGAGTCACAGGTAAGGTTAGGACATCTTCATCTTCTTCAAATCTAGAAAAGAAAAATGGTGTAGCTGATAGATGACAGACTGCATTTTTCCCTAGTTGAAATGTTGTTTGTTTTAATTGCCATGACTTCACTATTTTCTCGTTTGAAAAATTTTTGAGAAAGGAATTAGTATATTGTTTGGAGAAAAAAAAAATTACATGTTTAGTGTGCTGAGCGTGAAGATTGGGACTCTGAATTGTTTATGCTATTTTTACTTCGAAACATAAAATGGCCTCCGATTTTTGGTAGAAAGTTTCACTATCATGGAGTACCACAAGGATCAATCCTTGGACCTATGTGTGTGTGTTCGGATAGGTTTCCGCGGTCAGTTGTATGTAGTTGTTGAGTTCGGGTTGAACCGCGTCTGGAGTTTTGTTCTCGACGTTTCGGCTCCTATTTTGGAGCCATTTTCAAGAGTAAATGTGACTTCACGCTGAGGTCTCAATCTGCCTACTCCTCAGGTGCTGTCACATATTATATATAATTTATAGCGTATATAGTTGACAAGAAGTTAACAACATGTTGACCGATATTGATGAAATATCATCTTGGCTAGTAAAACATAAATTAACTTTGAATTACGAAAAGTCATCTGTCATGTTCGTGAAACGATCAATTCCTATCGATTCGAAACAGCCAATCAATTTCAAAAGTGAAAGAAAACAAGTATTCTTTGAAGTTTCTGGGCCTGCATATTGATGAAAATTTGACGTGGTCCAAACATATTGAAATATTAAGAACACAAATAGCTCCAGTAATTGGAATGATCTTCAAAATAAGAAACTTTTAACCTTGTCCAAACTTCATTACTTAGTCTCGGTATGGGGATCGGCAAAAAAATGTTTACTGAAACCATTGAAAACTCTACAAAATCATATGTATATTCAAACTTGAATATAAAGAACCTACAGTAAATTTATATGAACCGAAACATCTGGATATCTATTCACTTTATGAATAAAAAATTTGTACTTTTATTCATCTGGTAAAATATAATTGGAAGCTGTCAAATTTGGTTTTCAACCTCATTAATAATCAACATAATCATTCAACAAGGAATTCAGATAATTTAGGAACTATGAAAATGGAAACAAATGTTGGTCAGCAATCAGTTTATTTCGAAGGAATATTACATTATAATGAACTACCAAAATTTTTAAAAACTTATAGTAAACTGAGATTTAAGGTAGAATTGAAATATCACTTATTATAGTGATTTTTTTTTATATTGATATATTTTTGAGAAATATTTTAGATATATTTGGTTCAGGATAATGAATTGATGTTCAGTTTTATTGAAAGATGTATTGTTTTTTCCTATCATAAACTTATATGTTTCTTGGGAAATAAATAGAAAAAAATCGGAAAATACGCCAATAGTTTGAAAGCTTTTTTTTAGTATATCTATGTTTACTACATCAAATTTGCATCAATAAATAGAGGAGAGTCTGACAAAGTAAGTGAACAAAATAGGAAATCAGGTTTTATGGTTTGACTGTGGTGATACCTCGGGTGATACCCATCGAAAAACTTCGGAATCACTGGGCAATGGGCTTAAGTCGTGTAATCGCCCATTTTGCAGTGGTAATTTTATTGAATTTTCATTATAAAGGGTTGAAAATTCGAAAGTGTCTATTAACCTACTGTGTGGGCAAGTTGGAACCGGCCTGAACGAATCGTTCCTTTAGATTATTTGATTTGGAGCCAGTCTTCATCGATTATTTGTGGAAAGTTGAGTATGAGTTTTATTTCGGAATATAAAACTGTTTTTGAATGATTAGGGTCGCATTTTGTGCAACTCTCATCTATGCCCAGAAGACTGACCCGTGCCTACTTCGTTGGGATTAATCATTTTGTGATGCTATTATATTGTGTAGTTCTTAGTACTTAGTTTTATTGAGTTCATAACAGCTCTGAGTTGGCGCACTCGAAAGAGCTTTTGAAAGAAGTCGAAAATGTTGAATCCTTTTTTATCCGATAGACAATGAATTTCAATAGAATATGAAACATGTCTTCCATCAAATCTGTTGAAGAATATTTTTGCAAACTTTGAAGTAAATTGAAATACGTTGTCCTATACAAACTATGATCCCGTTTTTCACCCCCTTAGGCTTGGATTTTGGAAAAACTTTCCATATCGGATGCCTACAAGGATACACCCTCTAAGTTTCAGACCTCTACGATCAGTGGTATAGGCCGTGCGCTGATTAACCCCTAAAATAACTACCCCGTTAGGCGATTTATTTCAATAAAATACGAAACACGACTTCCATCTTTTCTGTTGAAGAATTTTTATGCAAAATTTGAAATAGATTGGACCTATGAATCACGTTGTCCCATATAAACTTTGAACCCGTATTTCATCCTCTTAGAAGTGGAATTTCTGGAAAATATTTCTTATCGGATACCTACGTCACACAAAGAAGACACCCTCCAAGTTTCAGAACTATACAATCAGTGGTTTAGGCTGTGCCTTGATTAACCCCTAAAATAATTTTCAACTCCGTTAGACGATGAATTTCAATAAAATACGAAACATGTCTTCCATCAATTCTGTGAAAGAATTTCAATGTAAAATTTGAAGTAGATTTTAAGAATCCAAGATTGGCAACACTAAGCATATATCAGGATTAAACTTTAATAATAAAAATAAATGTTCATTTTCTTAAAAAAATTTTTGGATTTTTAATCGAAGTACAGTTAAAAACACTATAATTGATCAGTCATCGAGCGGGATGAAAAATGATTAAATTACTAAAATGGCCATAAAAAATAGGGGTTGGTGATTAAAAAGTAAAAATTTAGGGTTGTATGTATTTTTTGATGCCACATTATAAAAAAATTAAAACAAAAAATTTCGTCAAAGAATTAAAAAAAAATTAAGGGTGAACAACCCTTATCACTTAGGGGTATGGAAAATAGATAGTAGCCGATTCTCAGACCTACTGAATACGCATATAAAATTTGGTAAAAATCGGTATAGCCGTTTCGGAGGAGTACGGTAACTAACATTGTGACATGGAAATTTTATATATCAGAAGAAAGATTTCAAATCATCGAGCTCAAGGAAAATTCTACCTACTGCTTTATAGTCTCAGACTTGACGTCCACGTGATATTTCGTAAGCCACTTCATCTCGTGCCAGTCCAAGTGCGAATCTATTCCGCAGCATTCGTTGTTGTACTGAAGCTTGTCGATGGTTTCCTTCCAGGCGTGTTCGCGCAGATAGTGGGCCATGCCCGTCGTGATGGATTGTTTTATGGAGCGAGACAACTGCCTGTTCATCTTCCTCGCGAAGTGGGACACTATGAGCAAGTTGAGGACGGCGTTCGTCCCTAAACACGACCACAAAAGGAACAAGTTGCTTGTGCTTTTTCTGAAAGGAGGAAATGTGATCGTCCTGTGCCGATTCAATCACAAAATGCCAAATGGGAATATGCATAAATAGTGTACTATGCAATGTTTATGTATTAGTAACCATTACATGAGAGTTGCATATGCAATTTTTTCTACACCCAGAAATTAATTAAGAGCAAATATTATATTTATTTTTGTATTGAATACGATAACAGTTATTACTAGTATTTCTTACGAAATACAAAATTGTAATTAATGGTAAAAACTCTGGTATTACCATGGATATAGGAAAACAGAGGTACAACTTATAATTGGTTTCGCAACTATTTAGCTGGGAGAAAGCAATTTGTGTACATGGGGAAATCTAGATCTGGACTAAGGAATGTTTCATGTGGCGTACCACAAGGATCAATCCTTGGACCTATTATTTTCCTTGTTTACATGAATTCAATATAAGAACTGAATTTACATGATGATCTAAATAAATTATTTGCTGAATACACCACCTTATTTTATTTCTCTAAAAACACTAATGAATTGAAAAATGAAATGGAAAAAGACCTCGCAGTGACATAATATTGTGGCTGAATATGCACAAATTTACTTTTAATCCAAAAAAATCGAGTTACATGTATATATTCAAAAGGAGACTACCCAATAATATGCCACCTCTTATTTCCGTCAATTCTACAATTGAAAATTCAGAAAACTCAAAATTCTTGAAATTATACATCGATCCAACTTTATCGTGGACAATACATATACAAAATCTTAGGAAGAGAATGTCTCCAATCATTGGAATTTTATATAGAATACGGTATTTTCTGTAAATTAAATTTCTAAAAATGATTTACTTGTCTAATTTATTCAAAATTAATTTATTTGATATCTGTTTGGGGAACTGCATCAAAATATGTATTGAAACCATTAAAATCTTCACAAAATGAAACCCTTAAATGTATTTATAAATTACCATTTCTAGAGCTAACAAATAAACTATACAAACCGAGGAATCTATCAAATATAAATTTTTTTTATATGCAGATTCACACGAAAGGGAAGCCCTGTGATGTTCAAAGAACACCGCGTGAATCAAGGGACAGGAGATACGAATTGACATTTACTTTGAATTTCTGAAGTTTGTAAGCCTCAGGAAAACCTCTCTTGGCAAAGAGTTTCAAACCTTAGCTGTTCTATTGAAAAAAGATCCCTGAGCAAGAGAGGTTCGACAGGTTTCCAAATTCTTTGTTCAAGTCAAGAATTTGTTTTTATTCATTCAACTAAGAGTAAATATAAATATTCAAATCTTTCCTACATCATATGTTCTGATAGCCATAATCGTGTAACCAGACAGTTAAATAATTTGAAAACCATACAAATAAAAAGCGATTTTTGAAAAAAGTCGTACTTTACTTGTACCCATTTTTTGTGTCCAACTCATGTTTGTATATCAATTAGTTGCAAAACAGACTGAAGAGCTTGCCTACTAGATTTTGGCGTTTAAATTTCTCCAGATTCCATATATTTTCCCAAAAGGAAATCTATAATGTCGCCTTTTACGTATATTTGCCTTCTATGAATTTTAAATTTGCTCAAGTTTATTAAATGAGAAATTGTCTGATTTAACATGGAAATAGAACCAAAAAATTTCAGCACTTTATTCTTTATTTCGAATGAAATTTCAGAAATATTTTTGCCTAACTTCCATTCCTGTTACAATTTTTTCGTTTGGAAGTAGAATGCAATACTTGATTTTGGTTTGAATACGGAAGTAAGTCCAAAATTGTTTTCAAAACTCTCTGTAAGTTGGGTTTCCAAATATACCTAATTTTGGAAAAAGGACATATACCGATTCCTTTGCTACACTAAAACAAAAAGAAAACTAATCGGACAGACATTTTTATTCGTTATAGGTGCCGGTACCCAAGTAGCAGAGAATCTTTGAAACATTAATATGTTTCGAATATTCATCCTAAATCTCTTCATTGAATATATCTTTGAGCTTCATTCCTGAATATGATTTTGAAATATTTTCTTATTAATTTAGAATATTCATTGAATATTTTTTGATTCTTTCATTTATATATATATATATATATACATATATTTTGAAAATATTCTCGAACTTTATTTTTTAATTTCAAATATTCATTGCATATATGTTGAATATTCATTTTGAAATATTTTGAAGGTGTTTTGATTTATGAATCAGTTTTGAATTTTCATTGAATATTTATCATTTCTGCGATACTCAACGCGGAGTTCATATCAATTCCGCAAGGAAGCGCCATCTTACACGTAACTAATGTAAACTCAGTTAACCATATTGTGAGGGGTGCATAACTTAATAACTTGACCAGTCATCAGATGAGTTTGAACATTTTTTGTCTTCATTATTTTCATACAAGTAATTGAAGACTGGATGGTATCTTTCCAGACTTTTTTGAAAATGTGAAAAATATTCGAAATATTCACTTTGAACAGTTTTATAACTTATTAATGAATTAATAACCTATTTCAAGACTTATTCAAGACTAAAAGTGGCTACTCTCAAAAACGAACATTTGTTTGAAAATATAAAAAGATTTTCGAAACATTCACTCAAATAAATTTTTAAATCATCAACTTATCAAAGACAAATTGGTTACTCCGAATGAAAAATTAAAATGTTAAATATATTGAAAACATTTTATTTCGAATGTTTTCTGAAGATTCTTTTGCTACTTGGGTACATATAATTCCATCATAATTTTTTACCGAATTTTTATCAGTTTCTACTATAAAACTGGAAAAAAATATTGATACGATTTGGAGTTGTTAATCATAACGATGTTTTTCTAGAGAAAAAATGAAGGCGGGATATGCCATTTTTCCTAACCGAAAGACCATAACTTCGCAACGAAGGCAGAGCGTTGCGTTTTGACTTAGAATCCGTGTTTTACTCGTCGAAATACGCGAAAACGTAAATTTTTTTGCACCAAGCAATTGTTCGAAATTAGTAATTCAATTGTTAGGATAATATTCTGCCATCGTTATAAAATTCAAAAGGTAGCAGGGAAAGATTGAGGAAATCTCAACACTATTTCAACAGATAACAATTAAATCATTGTTTTTTTCAATTCAATGTGTTTTGGGGTACCTGGTTATTCCGAAAATTCGTAGTTTGTCGATAATGTATGGGATCATCCACCACAAAATAATGTCTTTCAGAAAGTATAGTGATATTATGTTAGATAAACAATGTTTTTACTTACTTGTGAGCCTGCCTGAAACATTTATCACAAACTTTTATTCCCACTATCCAGTGAAATATCACATGCGTGCCGTACAGACCGGTCACGACGAAGGCAAAGTTGATCTCTGCCTTCTGGGTGTGCAGGATGGGAGAAACTGCGATTATTATGTACAGAGAAGATCCCGTCATCCCGCAGCCTAGGATTATTTGAAGCACATTCAAAACCAAGAAGACGAAGCACAAGTTTTTCCTCTGCTTGTGGGACAAGATGAACATCCCCACGGCCATTGTAATTTTTCGTGTTAGAACGGGTTGTAAATGTAAAGGCGGTACAGCATTGTCAAAGTGACAGACATTAAGTCAATTTTTGGTCGTGGTGGAAAGAAAGTAGGAACAATTGAGAAAGTACATGGGACTGGTTATTTAATCAAGTGGGGGTTAAATACCAAAATTATAATATGGGCCAAGTTATTACATGACTTGAGAAAGATACCTCACAATGGAAAAATAACTGAACAAAAGACACAAGAGAAGACACTTTCTGAAATAAATAATAAAAGTTTTCACAAAATAGTTTAGGGAGTAATTTCTGAAAGGGAAGCAACAGAAATATAAAAAAATGTTTTTTTTGTGACATTTTTAAATAATCATCACTCTGGATGTGCCTCATACACTGACAGAGAGAAAATGCTTTTTTTCCTGGGCTGTAAAAATGAACAATTTCAAGTTTGATTTGGAATCCCAAGGATTTTCATTTTGAACAATCGAAAAAATAGTCAACTGAATTGAAGAAAAAAAGGTTTTGTGGCTAGCATGGTTAGAAAACATTTCTACGGGTCGTCCGCCAATGTACATTTTCACTACAAAAAATATGACTTTTTCTTCCAATAACACAATATACAGTGTTATTATGGTACTTGTAGTTCTCGGTAGTGTAGTGGCTAGCACATTCGCCTTTCAAGCGGAAGACCGTGCTGGGTAATCGTACGTTGAAAGGTGAGTCCTCGTTTCCTGATATACATTTTACAGCTTATGCTGATGATACATCCTCGATTATATCTCACAGAAACAACGACGCTCTAAAACAACAATGTTAACGCACATTAACAAGCATGGTGACTTGGTTCAACCAACGTAATCTCTTTTTCAATTCAAGCAAAACCAATATTTTGAGGTTCCATCCATATCAAAACAACGTCGCTGGGGTCAACGTGAGTTTGTGCAATGATACTCTCTCGTGCCAAGATTCATGTAAATTCTTAGGTTTGCATATAGACTCGAACCTAAACTGGAAGGAACATTGCGTCCATCTACATTCTAAACTTTCATCTTTATTATACATAGAAATCTCAAAAGTGTTTTAACTAAAACCCAATTGATTAATTTATATTACGCTCAGGTCGAGAGCAGGCTGAGGTGCGGAATATGTCTCTGGGGCGACTCTACAATGGCGATGAAAGTTTTTGTGGCTCAAAAGAAAATTGTACGCATAATCGAAGGGGTAAAACCTGATCACAGTTGTCGCGAAATTTTTAAAAAACTGAATATTCGCACCTTCACAAGTCTCTATATTTTTGAAATGTGTATTTTCGTAATCAAAAATAAAAGTCGTTTTATTAGAAATAGCGCGATACACAATTATAGCACTCGTTGTAGTGAAAACTTGCATCTACCAGCCTCTAGAATTGATCTATCATACAAGGCTCCATCCAGAATTGGTGCTAAAATATTTAATAAGTTGCCTGATTTTCTCAAGGTGTTGAGTCGTGAGAGCACTTTCAAGCTAAAACTGAAACAATTTTTAGTCTCTAAATGTTATTATTGTCTCGATGATTATTTTTGTGATAGTTGAAACTATGTATTCCTCTTTTGTGTGTGACGTTTTCTTATACAATTTGTACTATTGTCTATGAGAAATAAACTTGAAACTTGAACTTTAATCATTTGCTCGCACAAGTTTCGACTTCTTACGGTTGCCGTTAGTCAACTGGTTAACGAAAACGATCAATTTTAGAACAACACAATTATATACAGTGCTTTTCTTTAATGTCCATTCAAATTTTTTAACGGGTCAACTCAAAAAAATCAAACTTAGACCTCTATATTTTTGAAATGTGTATTTTCGTATTCAAAAATAAAAGTCGTTTTATTAGAAATAGCGCGATACACAATTATAGCACTCGTTGTAGTGAAAACTTGCATCTACCAGCCTCTAGAATTGATCTATCATACAAGGCTCCATCCAGAATTGGTGCTGAAATATTTAATAAGTTGCCTGATTTTCTCAAGGTGTTGAGTCGTGAGAGCACTTTCAAGCTAAAACTGAAACAATTTTTAGTCTCTAAATGTTATTATTGTCTCGATGATTATTTTTGTGATAGTTGAAACTATGTATTCCTCTTTATGAGTCAAGTTCATCAATAAACGAGATCAGGTTAGTTGGGTTAGGCCTGTATAGAGCAATTATTTTACAGGATACGTTATTAATTGTTAAATTTATTGTACTTAATGAGACACCACATATAGTCAATTTATGATTGGAAATATTATAGTTAAGGTTTGATTTAATTAAAATCAAGACACCATCATTTTTATTAAAATCACCATCATTATGTATTGTTGTATCACCGATACATTTTTAAAACATTCACTTAAAACAAAAACTTCACTAGTTAAATTATATTTTTCAATGAGTGCCAGAAACTCATCGAAGTTTTTGTTAGCACTTCGGATATTAAAGTGTGTAATGTTGAGTAGTTTATGTTTAGATAATAAAAAATTTTCAGGTTCTACGTATTCCCCCAGATGGTCTTGTTCTAGTAATCTTAAATTTTCTAAGACAGTATCTTGATCCACTAGTATCATTAACTACTATAGTCAATTTTACTTTTTGCCAAGTTGATATGGAACTGTAGAGTTGGACAATTAATGTCTGTCGAATGATGATCAACATTATTCTTCAGTTTGTACTTATCATTAGATTTGATACAATTGGCACATGTTTTTTTTTATTTTTGGTCAGTCTTTTTGTTCATGCTCTTCATTACATAAAGGACAGATCAGTTTGTTAGGGCAATTTTGTTTTTTATGATAGAACTCTTGACACTGGAAACAGCGTGGAACTGTAAGATCTTCAAAAACTGGGTAGCGTTCCCAACCGATAAATATCTTCTTCAATCGCATTAGTTGTCGAAAAGACGAAGGCGAGCATTCTCCAAAGATTGTTGATTGGTTATCTCTACCTTTCTTGATAAATGTTACGCTTTACGCTATTTCCTAGTAGGTGAAGATATTGACTTTATATTCTAGGGTTGTAAATTATATGCGTCGGGAGCTTCAAAATGATGTATCACAAGACCCCTCTTTCCATTTATTTTCTTCCCAGATAGCGCCCGGTCGCCATTTTGAAATTTTGCTCCAAATTATAGCATTCATGCATCAAGTTCATTATCCCAAGTTTCAATTTTTTGAGTTGACCCGTTCATAAAAATGAAAAGGGGGAAATCAAAGAAAAGCATTGTATATATTGTATAATAGCTGTTGCCCGCGACTTTGTCCACGTAACAGTCGAACCAAACCTTTTAGTCAGCGCACGCTGGTGACGTATCACATCCTTTCTGTTTTTCTCAGACTTGATCTACATATACCGTTATTTTCAGTGATTTTTTGTTAAATCTTAATGAAATTAAGCCTATTTCACTCCTTAATGGTATAGCTTTATGTTTGTGAAAGAATGTTCATGATCGGATCAGTATTTCTGAAGGTTACCTCTTATATACCCCTTACATATAAAGTATCACCATTTGTCTATTCAACTTCAGAATAAGTTGAATAAGGATGTATTCAGGTCACTATCCATTTTATTAATCTAGGAACTGAGTTTTTTTCAGAGAGAAAGTACTTATACCTAAGAATGGCTTGAAGTTCCTGTTTGAATTTCCAGTTTTTTTTTAGTGAATTATGTTTCAAACGGACCAGAATCATGATATGAAAAATAAGACATTTGGCAGAATCACCAGCAATGGGAACCTTTCAATGTTTTTTAAATACATGCAATATAGAGAGATCACTAACTGAAAATGTGATTATTTATTATCTTTCCTTCTTGATATAAACTTTTCAACATGATGATTCACTATTTGATATAATACTGTATTTTTTCTAACTATGTTATTAACAATGGCTCTCCTGTAACATTTCAGCAGTGACATATCTTCCTCTATAGGGTCCAAAAACAGGTTCATATCACCGAAATACTAAAAAAAACAGTTATTCAAATCTGTCGACCCAGTAAATGCTAACATTACTTGCAGTTCCTGTTTATAAATCTTTCAGAAATGAAATGTATTGTACTCAAATCCGCTTTTCACATTTGTCAAAATAGGGAATATGCATGATTTTTTGTTGTCTTAAATTAATAATTTACATCTTAAATAAACAATGAAACAAATAGGCATGAAAATTTTCAAATTATTGATGAAAGTGAAACACTGAACGAATGTGAACAGTTCAAACGCCACCATGTAATCCGCGCTTTGGAAGACATCAAAGGACATGTTCCGTGTTTGTTTACTCTAAGATGTCGCGTTTATATTGTTTGGAAAACCATTTTAATATATGTGTGCTACATTTATATACAGCTCAGTGAGAATTAGTCGGTAAGTTTTGCATTTGCTATTTAGCAGTGGAAAATTCGGTTTAAAACTAACCTAACCCATATCCATTTGTAATATACATCAAATCACTTCATATTTATCTGATTTCACAGAAAGAAAATGAACTTATCATACTTGAGTGAACCTTATATATACATGATTATGATATAGGCGTAATTAAAATGTTAAATGGTTATGTCCAGGTTATGTTTCGGTATTTTATGAACTGTTGTGTGCTATTATGATGCAAATATATAGGGGCTAAAATATATCATATAATAATTACCTTGCAGCTTTCACTTCTTTGATCTCAGCTCACGTAAAATCGGGAGTTGATTCAAAATATGCTGTCATTTTGTGAAATCTGACGTGACATTTCCTTTCGACCAGTGTTGACGCGTTTTGTGAGTATGAATTTCCCTCCGTAATTGTTCACTTCTATATAATATCTACAGCCGATTGCACCGACTTTTCGTTATGAGACCATTAACAAAGGGACTCTTTTATTCTATTGGCCTCTTATACTTTATTATATGAGTTGCACCATACATTTTCAAACAAGCTTTCACTAAAGATAATTAACTAAAAGTATACTCGATAGGGTCCCAGCTTCATTTTAAGTTGGCACAATATATGGGAAACCATAAATAAATGAAGAACACATCTCATCTTATCATCAGACAAGATGAATAAAAACCCTGGTGTGTTAACTTATACCTAATAATAATTGATTTTGATCGATTTTAAATGAAGAGATGCCTTCGAGAGTTTGCCAGCAGAGGCGCAAATTACGTGATTTTTATTTAATCTGTGATGCCATGATATCCGTCTGCTCGACGGCCATTCGATTATTTGTAAAATTTATAGGTTATGTTTATTTCATGGTCTCATGTTTTGCATGCAATTTCTTGCTTTCCCGCGAAATGCTAGAAATTATGTAGTCATCACATTTTGACCGATTATTAGGTATTCCTTTTTCTTTCAATTTGGTGAAAAATAAATCAAAAACTCAGTGATTGTGATGTGATTTTAAAGCTTCCGAAACAATAGTTGTGAGGGAAACTGGAAAAGTATTGATATCTTATCTTTCTACTTTCTGAGGAACCGAAAATAGGTAAGTACTTTTTTCTTCATAGGATTGAAAAAAATGCAATTTTAATGTGATTACGAGCCGATAATATGAGGGATAAGTAATACCTACACGTTACACGAGCGTTTCATTCTGAGCTTTGTAAATCGGTTCATAATAAATCTAACTATCACTATAAAATCACACAAATACAAGAACAGCAACGATAAACACTTAAAAAAAAAATATAAACAAGAAGAACGTGAAAAGAAACAAGAACTATGTACAAGATTTTGAATATTAAAGGAACTTTCGAATGCATTCAAATTCAAAACGAACTGTCAAACATTTCAAAGAAATCAATAGCTTTTTATTAGACAAACTTGACCGTACGTATTTTGTATACTGATAATTCTATTGCAAACGAAAGATCCCGCAAGAGTTTATCCAATGAGACCGCCGGTGTCGAAAATCACTCGTAAGCTGCGGCCTCAATGGAAATGTACCACTAGAAAATCGCATTTGTATCACCACTTCAACACCACGTACCGTCGAATAATGTAAGTTTACTCTTCGATTTCTCAGGTCGAGAGGAATTGGCTAAACAAAACCATATCGGTCAACGCACCAGGGTTTTTATTCATCTTGTGATCAGGGTACTACAGTCCATTTTCAATCAGCTTCAAAAGCTGAATTACTGTAGGTTTTGTTAGGCGGAACCTCCTAAAGTCTACAACTTCTATATAATTTTCCAATGATCTTCAAATGAATTATTTTCTAAACATTAATATAATCCATTATAACAGAAAAAACCTAACCTCACAAAGATAATGAACCACTGACGTAAGATGCCACCTTACACTAACGTATGTTTAAAGGAGAAAATGTGGCGAGTTAGGTCAGGGTTTATTAATGGGTGTTAAATAATCTTTTAAACTATGGTGGAATCGCTGCTGTGCGTTAACAGTCCTTTAGTGGCCAATTAGCTTAATGCTCCCATAACAAAAAGTCGGTGCAAACGGCTGCTAATGGGTTCCAATAATAATTAAATGAAAAACAACTTTTGATTACAATGTGACGTTGATAAAGATTCAGAAAAAATATTTGAGACGTTTAAATTTGATGCATATTCCCCATTGCAATAATACATCATTTTGCTCACCTGTTCTGAAGTGACATTGAAAATTTGAACTACCCCCATATACTCGGACCACAGGGTTTTCCTGTATTGTATGTTGTGTTTTTGTGCCAAAGGCACCAGAATAACAATTCCGAATAGGGTGTCCCCATAGCTAACGCTCTGATATTGTTCCAGCAACTGAGTATAAAAGTCCTGAAAATTACTCAAACCTACAACAATAACGTTTCAATACTTGATTGTCGGGAAAACTGCAGTCTTTCACCTTGAATTTCCTTAGTGAAGTTCAGATCTTTCTCAGACCTCGTTATAATGTTTTTGAAACAAAGTTCCAACAAGTCGTGTATTTCCGGCGTCAAAAACAAACTATCGCTTCCTAAAAAAACACAGGCCAACCTGCAGAATTTATCTGTTGGGTTGATGGTTGCTGCGAGAAAAGGAAAATATGTTTCGTATATCAAAATCCATCGCAGGCAGTTCTTTATTGTGAATATTTGGTGAGTTTCTTCTGCGTTATCTTTATCTTTCAGTTCGTTCGAGTAGAGAACCAAAATGGGAGTGTATATCCAGTCGATGGGGATGACATTGCCTATGCTTATGTCGATACAGCATGTAGACGAAAGATCTGGAATATCCTAGAAAAGTTATAATAATAATAATAATAAAGCATTTATTGTGTCATAATATACATAAAATTGACAATTACACACAAATGGACTAAGAACATTTAAAATGATACAAACTGAGCCCAATGAACAAGTAAAAACATATTATGCAGACAAAACTTACAGAATTAAAATTTACTAAAATCAATATTTAGCTGCCCATTCAAGATAGCCTGTTTGAGATTCTTCTTCAAAGTGAAAGCAGAAAGATTCAGGAATTCTGCGGGCAAGTTATTGAGCAAATAAGCCACCAAGTAGGAGAATGATCCTTCAAAAAGAGAAGAACGATGGATAGGAATAGTGAATCTAAGATGTATGTTCCTCAGCGATCTGTTGTGGGTTTCCTCTCTACGAATTATCTTTGATGCTAGGTATCTAGGTACTTCAGTAGCTAAGATCTTGTTGAGGAAGCAGGCAAAGTGGACGAAGCGCGTTTCATCGAGTTTCAAGAGTTGTAGATCTCTGATGTACGGGGTGATGTGGGCTAGAGGGGAAACTTCTGTTATGAAACGTATGCAATGATTTTGCATTTTTTGCAGCCTTGCACGCCCTTCATGTGATAGACAAGGACCATACACTATGTCAGCATAATTAGTGTGGGAAAGGACGAGGGAATTGCAGAGCATTTTTTTGGTAGTGGTGTCCAGATCCCGTTTGAAGGGAGATAGTTTTTTTAGGCACATATAGGTTCTCCTTGCAACGACGCCTAATTGTTTCGAGAATTTGAGCTGCTGGTCAAAAATGACGCCGAGACATTTTGCTTCATCAACATAGGGAATAGGCTCGTTGTCAATATGTACAGGAAATTCACCCAGGCGATTCAGGTTGAAGGAAGAACCTATAAGAATATTCTGACTCTTTGAGGGATTGACAAGTAAGGAATTTTTGTCAGTCCACATCTTAATAGATAACAAATCATTGTTTATTTTTATCAGGGAATCAGGTTTTCGACAAAGCTGAAAGTTCAGGTACAAAGAGAAGTCGTCCGCAAACATGTGTAAATCACAATGTTTCACTTGGCGCTGCAAGTCAGAAGTAAATATGGAAAAAAGAGTGGGAGCGAGTACCGAACCCTGCGGAACGCCATTATTGACAATTCGTGTATCAGAAGTGAGCACTGTCTGATGGTCATTGACACAAACAAATTGGGAACGATTGTAGAGGTATCCTCTGAACCAGTCCAGGATTCGACCGTTAAATCCATAATGATGAAGTTTGGCTACTAAGCAATCTAGGTTAACTGTATCAAAAGCCTTCGACATGTCCAATAAGGTAAGTGATACTACCTCTTGGTTGTCGAGGGCCCTGATGAAGTCATCAGTCATTGAAGATAAGGCTGAGACAGTACTGTGTCCCTTACGAAAACCTGACTGTTTCGGGGGTAGAATGTGTTCTTCTTCCAAAAAGTCTTGAATTTGGAAGAGTAAGGCTTTTTCAGCGATTTTGAGAGGTACCGAAGTTAAAGCTATTGGACGAAGGTCATTAAGGCTATTCACTTTTGTAGAGTGTTTCTTGGGTATAGGTTTGACGACTGATCCTTTCCACTGCTGAGGGACACATCCTGATTCAAGAGAGACATTTATAATGTGTGCGAGAGGAAGGAGGCAGAAGTTAATTGAGAGTTGGATCATTTTTGCAGATATTTTGTCGGGCCCTTCAGTATAGGGCTTCTGTTTCAGTATTAGTTGTTTTATCAAGTCAGGACTAATAGGGGTGAATTCAAACGATGTTGAAGAGAAAGTTTTTTCGTAAAAGCTCTCTACATAGTCAGTTGGACAAGATAGTGAGGGAACTGAGTCGATGAAATGGTCATTCAGAATATTGGCATCTTTTATTCCAAGATCGGAGGCCAAGAAAGAGGATTTATTTTTATTGCCAATATCCCAGGATTTGAGTTGTGACCACATGGTTTTGCTATTATGACGGTGGAGGTTCAGCATATGTCGATAATAGGATTTCTTTTCAGATTGTAGAGCAGCGTTAAAGATATTACGCAAAGAACAGTAGTACTGCCTGTGGGCTGTGGGGTTGGTCAATAAATGCTGGGGTGTTGAAAAATATAGCGTCCTGCGAGAGTAACACATATAATTAATTATTGAAGAACGAAATAGTTTTGAAGGAAAACTGCGGAGAGTTCGATTTGTAACATACATATCGGAGGAAAGAACTGAAATTTTATTACATTTTTCGAATCCCTCAAGAAAGCTTCCTTTCAGGAATGCATCACCACAGCCGGCTTCATATTAAATTCAACACGGCTGTGGTATAAATGCCTGAAAATCTTGGTATTGGGACTATTGCGACTATAAAAGTTTGGGCTAAAATTTGCGACACATGCCCACTATGATAATAGACTTAATGCTGTCTTCAACTTCAATGGGGAAGATGACCCAAAGCTTTTAGTAGGTGGCAGCACGACTGCATGTGCCTAACGAGTGATTTTGCAGGTTATGTTTTATTTTTATTTCAATGAATATTTTCAAAAGATACTCAAGAATCATAAGGATGTTTTCTCCAACCGATAGATATGGATGTTTGTCTGTACCAGAACTGAAAAGTTTGTTGAGGGAACGTGGTGGATCCCTCAAAAGGAAAAAAAAAGATCTGATCGAGTGAAAGGTAAAAAATTCAAACTGATTACAGAGGTGTTTCGTTAAAAATCATCATAATAACCATCTAGTAGCCCTGCTACGTTCTTTTATAAGTGACTGGAGCATAATCTAGAATGTTCAGAAGCCTGAAAGCTCTTTCTTTTCAGAGCTACTTCTCACTGCTTTTTCAGTTTTGTTTCTTTTGGAAATAAATGCGTACCTACTACATTTTTACATCCGAATGCACTACATAAGACCATTTTATGTCGATTTCAAATATTCATATTCTTAATTATTGCAAAGAAGGGTCGTTTAATGTTCTGAATTGTTGTCATTTGACTTGAGAGGCTGTCAAAGGTACATACAGTGGTGGCGCTCCTAGTGGTAGAGTTTTGCAGCCGTCATCCCCATTGAATCAGTTCAGATGGCGCAATAACTAGAGTTACAAAATTCTTTCAAATTTCCTAGGAAATGTATACTCAGCCGACCGGTCGGCTAGCTATACTTTTACATTTGGACGCTGACCCATCGGCAGTATATATTATTTTTTTAGAATACCGGTCGGATATTCGCGTTTCTATCATTAGATTTTGCTCATTTTGTTGACTGCTCAAATCAAGTATAGTTCGCCGATTGGTTAGTTGACTAAGCACTTCCAATTTCACAAGTAGAGCGTCAGGAAACTTCAAAATGGAGTTAGTTTCATGTGAAATGGAAATATTCGTGGAAAAATAGATCGAAGCAGGTGGAAAGTGTAGATGTGAGGAGTAACGTGTGCTTCTGTAGTTTTACAAGTGCAAAAAAGATGAAATATGTCTGTCTTCCTAAATATCAAAGGCGATAACTTCAGTACCAAGGGAAAGCACCGAGCGTTGCCTTCTCAGCTGTATAGTACACACCGGAATACAAGTTTTTGTGAGAGAATATTTTGAAACATGATACATATTATAACAGAACTTCATCAGGAATCGAATGGCAAATAGTCAACTCTTCAAAAAAGAACAAATTTCGAAATCATTTTGAATTATATTTCTTTTATGCTGCCTTTCTACCCACAATAGAAAAAGCGGTAATATTGCACGTGTTACTAGCATACAAGATTCATATCAAAACAAAATATACTTTATTGGCTGAAGATTTGCATTTTATTGACAAAGTCCAAGGAATACAAATGTAGATATAAAAAAGTATTAAAAATGTATATATAAAACAAATAATGTAACATAACAGTCAAAAATAATGATTTATCAAATTATTCTTAAAAAGATTCGCTAAAATATTCCTCCAAAATATAAAAGGGTCTATCGAAAAGTAGGTGTTTTACCGCCTTTTTGAAATTGATGTTGCTCAGATATAAATATCTCATTTCTTATTGTAAATGATTGAACAATTTACCAACATTATAGTATATAGAGTCTACAATTAAATTCGAAGTCGAGATGGGAAGTCTAAAGGTATAAATACTATTACGAGTAGCATATGGAGTAGAAACAAAGTTGAACTTCGATTTATGATTCTAGATAAGGCAAACCGTCTCAAGGATAAAGAGTGCGATGACGTTCAAAATTTTATTGGTAGTGAATTCAATACACAACTATTAGCACGTCAGAATGAAAAACAAAGTGAACTATAAATTACGGAATTACTCGAAACTAAGATTAACAATAGAGAACTCGAATCCAGCTGGAAGTGGAACCCATATTTTTCGGATATAAAAATAAATCAACATCAAATCATATGACATTCGTAATAACTGACGATTGGCATCATCTAGCGATAAAATTGATAAAAAGTGTCACCATAAAATTCTGCACAATATCGCATAAAATGCAACACCAGGGTTTTCAGACATCTCACTCACTCATAGGTATTGAATTCTTACAGGGTGGTGATTATTACCAAGAAGAAATAAAACCGCATCCTTTAATCTTCAGGTGCAGTTGGAAATGGTAAGATGAAAATGAATAGTGATTTTTGATGTTTCACAAATAGGCACTATTTTGAGCCAGGGTGATAGATATTACCAAAAACATGTTTGAATTCTGATTTCAGGTAAGGAAATATTACAGATGGTTCAATTTTCAATGATAATTGTTTAAAAGTAAATAAAAGCAAAATAAAATTGCTGATAACAAAAGGAACAAAGAAACAAGCTGATTACTTCATCGCTGTACTAATGATGATAAAAGGCAAAAACCTGGCAACTGGGATTTCAAGATAAGCCATACGCCCTCTTATGAAAAGTTTCAAACAATGTCAAAGTGGTGCTGCGATATTATTTGGAAATTTTGGAATATGATTTAATTTATTTAAAAAAATCAGCACACAATGTGCAACAATGGACTTTATAGATTATATTTCACAAAAACTTGACAGAAAACAACATGTCATTGCAGTTTTTATTGACCTTAGAAAAGCCTTTGATGTAGTGGATCATCAGATCCTACTACGAAAATTAAACTTGGTTGGAATACGGGGTAGAATGCACGATTTAGTTGAATCATTCTTATCAAACCGCCAACAGATCGTGAAAATCAATGACACTCATAGTGAGAAGTTGAGCATAAGTTGTGGAATACCTCAGGGATCAGTTTTAGGTCCCCTCCTTTATTCATTGCACGTTCTAAGCCTGAAAAAATGCCAGCTACAAGCAAGATATTTTACATTCGCGGACGATACGGCGCTGGTCTATAGTGGTCCATCATTAATATTATTAGAGGAAGAAATAAACGCTAATCTGAAATTATATAGAAAATGGGTTCTGAAGAATAATTTAAAAATCAATGAAAATAAAACAGTTTATGTCCGATTCCAACAGAAAAATATGGAAATAAGTAGCATCCATTGAATTGGACAAAGCATATTGATAAAATTAAAGATAAATTAGTACGAATGATGGGAGCACTTTATAAAATTAGAGGTTTTATAAGTCAAAGTATGAAATATAATGTCTACAATGTGTTTAATGTGTATCATCCTATATGATGTTGAATATCGGACTGTCAGATTGACATATAATTTTTTTTGAAAAATAAATGTTAGATGTTACAAGTATTTCATCCTATTTCGAGTATTATTGAATCCTTAAACATGGCGCAGTCGGTGTGTTCAGATATCTCATAACTATTTGGGGAAATTGTTCAGAAATTCATTTAAAAAAAAAATGCAAATATTGCAAAACAGAATACTAAAAATCCTACTAAATTTGGATAGACTGACACCAACCGAGAACCTATATAGAGACAGTAAACTAATAAAACTTGATAAAATTTTGGAAATTGAACAACTCAAGTATACCTTCAAAGTACTATATAGTCAGCAAAAAACAAATGCACAAATACAACTCAGAAGTCAAATACACACCCATAATACAAGGCACTGTAATGATATAGCACTAGCTAACGCTAGATCAAATATTGAATTGAATAATCCAATAAATCAAGCAATGCAAAAGTTCAATAGGATCCCTGTCGATATAAAAACATTGTTAGCTACGAAAAGTTCAAAATAACTTGAAAAGAATTGTACTCATAAAGGGGTATTAATAAGTATAATCAAAGTCCTGGTTGTGAGACCACGTTGCAATTGCAAAATAGATGTGATAACGATATTGTGATATTTTTGTACTTGTTATGAGTAATATATACATATTGTGTTCTATTATACATATTAAATGTCAAAATAATTGTAAAGGTACTATACGTTGTGATCTATTGTGTATATATGTTATTGTTGTTAGAATATTCTATTCACCGTTCGAATAAATTTAGAAATTGATCCCAAGACCAGCATAAGCTGATTCGGGTTGTATCTGTGATACATATAGTATAATACATTCAAACTGTCCTAAGTTTAAGTAATGTAGAATTTGTATGATTTAATAAAAAATAAAGATTGTTTTTCAAAAAAAAACTTATGTTTATTAAGCACAATTATTCATGGTTATCGTTTACATGAAAAGTGAGAACACTAAAAACTTTAACAGTCGCACACAAAACTTAACGGTTTGAAATTTTCCTAACCTTAATTATCAATAATTGTCAAAGTGGTGCATATTAGTTGGACTTTTTTTGAAGGTGGCGCTGCAATTTTAATTTGAAATCCCAGTATAACGTTACTCACCTTGTTCAGGCCTAATACCAGTGTGTACACCTCCAGAATTTCTCCCAAGTTACTCAAGGACGTTTCCAGGCTGACGTTCCTTTGACTGATATCCAAGTGCTTCATAAGTACATCGCTGGGATAAAATTTGGGAGAGAAAACGATGTTACAGAGTAAAAACTCGATATCTGGCTTCTGCTCTGAATTGAAAACCGACAAACATTTCACAGCCAGTTCGTAAAAAATTGAGGTGTCCAAATGTTCTTTGATCGGCACTGATGATTTCAGAATGTTCATCAGAAAAGTGCTTTCAGGCCTTGCGAACCAGTGATTGGTCAGATAATATTTCTCTAGTTTTTGAAGGGATGAAAGGTACTTTTGGATGTTCGGGTGAGTGAGAAAACTGAGTTTGACCTGGAATTAAGGAAGTAATTAGAGTTAGCTGGGATTATTCAAGTGACAATTAAATTTTCTTCTCCTGAAGATGCTAACCTTGTTAGCGAAACGCGCGTCGAGTGCAAAAAATATCAGTTTGGTGTTAGGGTAATGGATCTCTAGGAAAAGTTTATACTTTTCACGTTTCATTTAGTTGAAGATGTAAAACGCTTTATAGGATAGTACTCCAGTAAAGGAAGTAAATTTTGTTAGTAAAATGAAGGACTAATTTGAGACCACTCAGATCAACTTAAAATTTTTTGGAATTTGTCAAAAAAGGTGTTAAGTATCCGAGTAAACTAGTTTGGTTACTGGGCAAAGCTCCAAAACGCTGTAAAACTTGTCCAAACTGTTTTTTTGGCCCAAAATTAATAAATATTCAATATCGCGGGCAATATTAAATGAATTTTCGTGAAAATAGGTACCGGGGGGTTTTTTGGGTCACTGATTACGATTTTAATGTCAGAAATTTCTGAAACACCCTGTAAACCGTAAAAACTACCCTTTTTTATTTGGCTATTTGACTGCTGTCAAGAGTCGGGATTTGAAATTTGACAGCAGAATTTAATCGGCTTATCATCTAAACATACAGTACTGCACGAAAAATGTTCATAAAACTTATAAATAGAGGGTCCCAATGGATTAACTATAAAAATTTTATGTGATTGATGAAAAAAAAAAGGTTTTTTGGCCATAACTTTTTTTTGGATAATGATAACGAGATGTACCAGGAACCATTTTAAAGCTGAGATTATCGCCGAAATTTCATGTCATATGCAACATTTGAATTGGTTGGGCCAATTTTTTTTTTATTTCGCCCGACAAAAAAGAGCATTTACCGTTATAAACATAAAATAGGCAATTTTAAACGGACAAAATTTGCTTACAGATGAAAAATAACAAAAAATTGAAATACAACTTTCCTGGAATAAATGCTGAAAAATTTGTCTGTTTAAAATAAATAATGTTCACGCTGCTGGCCAAAAACTGAAAATGTTTTAAAAAATACACGATTTTACCCAACTTTAGCAGGCCAAAACATAAACAATAATTACCCGATAGGGCCAAAAATGGCTGGACATATTTAGGACGAAGTGTTCTAACTTTTAACCAAAGGATTTTTTATCCAAGCATCTTAGCCCATATGGCGCTAAAAAATTGTCATTAAAAATTTTTGAAAAAAAATTTTTTTGCCCATAACTTTTTTCTTCTTATTTTAAACGGTTCTGGTTGGTCTCAAAATTTTCCCGATTTTGTCATCTTGCAAAATGATAGGAATCATTTTTTTTGTAAAAGTTATATTTTTCGAGATATTTACGCCAGAACGATCCGGTTTCTTCATTTTTCGTTAAGCAACCATTTTTGCCATGTCATATCTCCTTTAATATTAATCGTACAAAAATGAAACAAAAACCACTTTATTTGTCAACTAAAATACTTCATATAAGTAATATATAATTTTTTTTGTTATACCAACAGATTTTCAGTAAATTTAAAAAAACTTTAAAAACTTTTAATTTTTTTTTGCAAAAATCACACTTTTCCTTGCGCTATTAGGGGTGCATTTTTATGAAAAATTGCAGTCAATGTTTTTATGTTAAAAAATGATAATTTATCGATTGGTTTCATTATTTTTTTTAACTCCCCCCCCCCACCCCCGCGCTTTTTCCCAGTAACGGAAGTTGTTTACTCGGATACTGCGCACCTTTCTTAACAAAATTCAAGTTACTCCAAGTATCTGCAATTGGTCTCGAATTAGTCCAGCCAGTTTTTACTTCCTTTACTGGAGTATAGTAATTTCCAAAAGATCTATCAAGCAGATGTTCATTTTATTCCAATTAACAACAATACTATTTCAATTGAAGTTTAATGTCAGCCAGTCAATGAATATAGGTATATTGGAAATACATTCTCAGACACTTACACCTGAACATGATCTTTTTTTTATTTCCAAGAATGCTTATCTAGTATCTTTGGATGGCTCTCAACTATTGTGGATTTTTTTGCCCAGCTGCAATAATCTCACCTTTTCATCATTGGTAACATTGACATAAGTCGAAACAGAATATAAAAACGGAAGACAACTATTTGTTTGAATAATTGGTACAACATGATCCATCGTGTGCCAAGCTGCTGCTTCGAGTGTTTTCAAATTACTGCTACTTTTGTGCGTTTCATAGTTATTCAAGAGCATTGATCCACTTCTGCAAGAATAATAAAAAAAAAAGCGATCAATTTGAGCCATTTTTGACTTTGACAAAATGGTTAAGGCTTTCGCGGCCGAGGTTATTAGTATAACTATTCTTCTTCGGGCTTGAAGGCCGTCGTTCTTTGGAATTTCTTCCTATCGTTTCGCTAGCGCGAGTGGCCAGCTTCTTCAGAGGCTTACTCATTTCCGATGACTAAACGTTTCGATTTCTTAAGGCGTATATATATTGATGCAGGTAGTCTGGAGTGTTAATTACTTCTGTCGGGTTCGGGGAATAATCATCATTATTAGTTGCCGCACTACCTGCCGTGATTTCATTAGTTATTCTTGATTTCCTTAGAATGGGGTTCCAAATTCTGTTCAGACTCAACGTTTCTTCTTTTCTGTTGAAATTGTCCGTATGTTTTTGGATCTCTATCGCCTCCCGTACCAGTCGGCTATGGTAATTGGTTATGGTAATTGCTATGGTAATTGCCCCCAACCAGGGACTGGTACGGGAGGCGATAGAGATCCAAAAGCATACGGACAATTTCAACAGAAACGAAGAAGCGTTGAGTCTGAACATAATTTGGAATCCCATTCTAAGGAAATCAAGAATAACTAATGAAATCACGGCAGGTAGTGCGACAACTAATAATGATAATTATTCCCCGAACCTGACAGAAGTAATTAACACTCCAGACTACCTGCATCAATATAAATAAGCCTTAAGAAATCGAAACGTTTTGTCATCGGAAATGAGTAAGCCTCTGAAGAAGCTGGCCAGTCGCGCTAGCGAAACGTTAGGAAGAAATTCCAAAGGACGACGGCCTTCAAGCCCGAAGAAGAGTAGTTATACTAATTTTTGACTTTGGTGGCAGGTGTGGGATAAATCCACAGCCACAAAAAAACGAGGGTGAAATGTTTACCTTATTGTATTTGTTACTTCATTGAAACCTTCTGACTCTACCATTCCCCTTACAGCATCATCAATTATGCTGCTCTGTTGATACTGCTGTATACTCGACATACAACATATAATAGCAGCAATCAACTGTAGTTTTCCACACTGAAATAAACCAATTAATTTCAAGTGTACATTATTTTAATTAACATTCTTACCACAATACTCTTCAACTTGTTGAATTGGTTGCACCATTTTGGAAAGCACTGATCAAGTAACAAAGGAAAGAAAGATACGGCCAAGGAGTAATTTTTCTCTATTATTTTTGTCAGTAGTATTAATAATGCAGATACATGCCCTTGCCTCACAAAAGTCATCTCCAATTCTAAATTGGTGTTTTTGAAATGATAATCCAGCAGACGGAATAAAACCGGTTGAAGCACACTGAAAAGGTTTTTTTTTCTCTAAAAAACCAAATCAAAATAATCTATATCTAAGTACCTGAACTTTTCCAAAGCTAGTCCATAGTGTAAAAAAACACTACAAAGGTGCATGCACTCAGTCTGTAATCTCAAACCGTTTGTGTTAGAAGATAATCTATCCTCTGTTAAGTATAGAGATATTGACTCTAATACTTTGTACCTGAAAACTGTGATTAGGAACAATAATCAAACTAAAAATTATAAAACTAACTTTGCTACTAAATTCGAAGCCAGCCCTCTACTCCTGGATGCAAGAACTCTCAATAATTTCACAGCTTGAAGAATCGGCAGCCCATATGCAGAATTAGACACACCTGAATGACAATAATGAAAGATCATTTTTGTTTGATATTATATCAAAAACTCACTTTGATTAAGAACTGGAGGAACAAAATTTCTCACAATACTCTCTATCAAATTTTCGCCGTTGAGTAGTTTCATTAATACAAATTCAGAATCCCTTGCCAGTCTTATGAGAATATCCAAGCAGTAAACTATTGTTTCTAAAGGAGGCCTTACAGTATTTATGACATACCTGAAAATGTTGTAACATTGAATAGGAAAAATAAAAAAAACTAGGGAGATTCTGAAGACAATTAAAACACAGTTTGAAACAGTAAACATAACTTTACATGATAAGATAATTTGAATTGAGCCTTAGAACCAGGGTTCGTAATTATCAAGATTTTTTTTTTAATAATTATCAGATAATTATCGGATAATTATCAGATAATTATCTGATAATTATCCATACTGACAGACAACTTATTTTCTTTATATTTTTACTTACAAATAATTTTTTCAGTTCAAATATATTTTCTATAAAAATAAGAAAGGCATTTGTATCAACCTTTTTATTATTTATAAAAATAAAATGAATAAAACTAGATATGAAATAAAAAAATAAATGAATTCAAAATTTCTTTTTCTTAGTAGTATGAAATTAAAATAATATGTTAAACAAAATAATATTCCAAACTTCTTAAACAAAAAACAAAGTAAATAATAGCTCAAGTGCACTGGAGTGCGGAAGGGAACTAGAGTTAATGTGGATTTTCATAATTATGAAGATATTTATCAAGGTATAATTATCAAGATAATCATCTTGATAATTATCAATGATAATTATCACTCCGAACCCTGCTTAGAACGCAATAAAATATATATTTTGAAAGTTTATTTTACCTTATTCTTGTCAGTATTTCTGTCCTAGCTAAACACCTCACAATATCTTTCTCGGCCAATTGCTGATCATTCTCTGTGACATCATCTTCCATTGCATTGTCCACTGCCATAACAGGCTGCATGAAGCCCAAACCGAATCCAAGAAGACTATCCAAGCATGTTTCATCCACTTGGGAAAAAATCAAATTTCTCATTGCCTTGATACTAGCGTTCAGAACAGCAGGTGTGTTATCATCTAGGCAAAATCGAATGACAAAAAACATTTGTTCGATTGGTATGTCCAAGATTTCATCATAGACACCTGTGGAATTTAGAGATAGTATGTTGGCAATACTGTTGAGAGCTAAGATTTTTTGTTGGATCACACTGGACCTGCAAATATAACACATGGCATCAGTAAAATTGTTGAAAATGGAGTTTTCACCAGGGTTGGCCTGATTAAAATCAAGTGATCAAGTGATTAAAATCACGATTAAAATCATGATTTAAATCGCTTTATTTTTAAAATTAAAATCATGATTTGAATCAATTTTGGTTTTTTTATTCAGAACCAGATAACAACATAATATAAAAGTTTTCTCGAAGATCAAAAGGAGTATCTGCTTTTAGCAAAAACAACAAAAAAGAAGTAAATGATTCCAAATTCTTAAACTAAACGTAACACCTAAATTTTATTACTGTATATTTTCAGTCTATTCATTTTCGTTATACAATTTAAACAAAAACACGAGTTTTCCTCCTTTTTCTATGTCTAATCTGTTTCTAATATCCAAGTGTACAACTAGCAAAATGCGTGAAATTGTTGGGCAACGTCAATTTATAGGTTGAGAAGGAAAACAAATGCGTTGAGCCGCAAATTGTATTAAAATTTTCAGACTCATACATTAAAATAATCAACGATTATTTCAAAGAATCAAAATGTTCAAATTTTATGTTTGAATTTAAAAAATCAAAAAAATCAAATAAATCGGGATTTTTATAAAAAAAATCAATGATTCTTGATTTTTTTTAATGAAAATCAGATTTTGCCCCACCTTGGTTTTCACGTGGTTTTACAATAAAGTAATATTTACCTAGACAGCTGAAATAATTCCTGCAGGGTATAGCCAGGTCTTCCAGGATCCTCTCCATGATGGTACAAGACTCTAGTTTTTTCATTTATATCATTTTCTGAGTACGGCATCAACCACCCCTCAAAGTCAAATCTAAATTCGAAATGGATTAATTTCTTATCGCGTGTGAGTTACCTCTTACCTTGCTTCAAAGTTTTCAGATTTCTTCATTTTTGGTATATCTATATTCTTCATCCAGGCCAGTTTATTTGTTTCAACAACATCAAAATTCAACCACTTCTCCGACTTAGGCTCTGTGAGAATTTTAGTGGGAGCTTCAAGGTCAGCAATTTCAATATTTTCAGCAACTTCATTCTGCTCTTTTATGGTGGGATTTCTATTTACTATCTTCATCCTCTTTCTTCTTGATTTCAGATATGATACAATTGCAGGGTCCATTGTGGCAATGAGTTTCTCACGTTCTTCAAGGATTTCTTCTTCAGACATGGTCTTTATCAGATTTATGTTCTCTTCATGTATCTGTTTACTATCTGAACCAGTTAAAACAAAGCTCTGTGTCGGTAAATTTTCGGTACTCATTTTAGAATTATCATCACTCATTTTTATAGATTGGGAATGCTCATTTTTTTCTTTGATTACTAAGGAAGATTCGGATATGAGATTGCTCTCAACTTCCATTGGAGTTTCTTCCATCTTTTGCTTTTTCATTTGTTGGGAAAATATACTGCCTTTTCCAGATTTTATAGTTGGCTAAAAAATTGAAAAATAAAGAATGGGAATATGAATGATGGATATAGATGAAAAGCAACAATAACTATGCATGTTTATGCACAAGGAAAACTTTTCAAATCAGATCATTTTAAATTTAATTTCATTCCTATATGTGAATGAGATACTTGATATTTCTTGCAGAAAGTGTTTTGCTATTCATATAATCTACTTGTGTATACACTACTGCTGGTTTAAAGAATATTCAATTAATAATACATCTCTTCTCTTAGCTTGGGGAAAACCTCTCTCTCTGCTGAATTTTGATATTGGCTTCATGATGGATGGCTTTTTTTCAACAATTTTATTGAGCTTAATATTGCTTGGTACAGCTTCGAATGTGTTTGCTAGTTGTTCTTGGATATCCGCCATGCACGTTTCCAATTTATCATCTTTTTGCTCTTTTGAGTCCTCAACTGAAATTGATGGTTTTGAAATCAGTGATCAAATGATATTGTCGAGGAGGTTTATACCATCTAATTTGCTACTAACAACAGTAGCAGCTGGTTTTATTTTATTTTCTGCCTTATTTCTTTCAAATTCTTCTTGTAAACGTAACAAATCTTCCTCAGTTTCGTTTGGTTTTGGTCTGGTATACATATTTTATATTTTAGAAAAAAATTTTTGTGGAAGGTATGTGAATGTGAAACGTAGATAGGATAGAGGTTATGTATATTTGTTTGTATCGTTTGAACTACTCGTCTCGTCGTTTGGACTACTGAATACTTCAAATACTTGCACCGACTCAATACGGCAAAAATGCGTCAGGGGCGAGTTCTGAAAATTATCAAAAACAAATTCTGATGGATTGCTTTCACAAATGAAAACGTCACAGCGTTTTAAAAAGTCTTGGATTCGATGGAATTTTTTAATTATGAGGCAGCTAGAGCTAGATCGATTTAATGAACTTACCTGTGAAGTTCAATCCCAATTATATGATAAGCCTGGTCTATAATATCGAAACAAATAGAATACTAGAGAACATACCTAACCATTCACAACAATTTATATATAATCCTTCCAAGTTTCATTTTGGATGAAAATTTTTATAATAATGACAAAAACTTATTGAAGTTTGCTGGAATGTGCACGCGTTCTATTCGGCGTGTTCACGGAGTAAGTGACATCTATTTTTCATTACGATAACGTAGAACTGGTGTTATTAAAGAAATTTCGATATCTTCCTGGTGTTCAAACCATCCATCTGACACAACATTATGTGATCGACTCTAAACACGACTTCACCCTCCACTATTGGTCTATTTTTTCCATTCAGGTAACTTAGGATGTCTGCTGAAAAAACCACCGCGACAGGCATTTTGTCAACATAATCTTGAATACTTTCATCACTAGACCAACACCACACTGTCCCCTCCGAAGGACGGCATATCCTCAATATATCTTGTGCTCATTGATATATTGTCTGCGAGCTATGATATGCTATTCCGCTGCAGCTGTACGGGCTTTCGACACGGTATTTCCTTGTATGGTCACCCATCCAAGTACTAACCGCGCTCGGCGTTTCTAACTTCAGATATCGAATGACTGTCAGTCAACCTGAAGAGCTGGGCCATGCCCTATCAGTGGTTAGTTTGACACTTTCACTTTTGACAGTGCTTTCGCAATTAAAGAGAAGAAGAAAAGCCGGCTTTTCAAATTTGCAGAACGAAAACGTCGAAAACAAAGTTTTGAGGCAAAAAGTGAAAATCTGAGTACAGTTTTCATATAAAAAATGGAAGTATCCTCAAGTGACTCAAATGTTGATGTAGAGAATATAGAAGAGTCAACACCCGAAAAAGAACATCCCTCTTCTACCAAAGAAATTACCTCCCCTAGACATAAGTTCCTTCGCCTACCACTAGCCAGAGTGAAGGCAATGATGAAAATGGAACCAAATTGTACAGTGATATCGCACGATTCGACTTTTCTCATAGCAAAAGCAACTGTAAGTTCATGAACGTAATATGTCACACAAGTAAATGTTTTTTTTTTCTTCAGGAAATGTTTATCGAATATCTGGCTCAAGAAGCAGCCAAACCGGTTGTTAATGGTAAGCGTAAGACTTTGATGAAAAAAGACGTTGAGACTGCTATAGGGTCAATTCCTCAGTTGTGCTTTTTGGAAGGAACACTCGATTAATGTATAAGATTACTGTTTACTGATTTGTTTGATATAATGTGATTACTGGTTGACTGTTATTGACTAATAAAGGTTTAATTTCTGTATATAAATTGTTTAAATCAGTTGGGACTACCTACATCACTGATTTGCTTCAAGTCAACTTGCATTCAAAGTAAGAACGTGGCACCCTCTTCTTAGAAATTGTGGCCTTTCAGTCATAAAAGACAAATGTTCTATGTTTCCCTTTGCACAATATTAAGATCTGAAAAACAAATTCACATTCCAACTTTATAAGCTCTGTACTGGACAAAATACCTCATTTTTCAGTTTGGATTTGAGCCGAGACGACATTTTGTATCATTTTGTTGTTCAAAATGATGAATGAACTTCATGTTCATATTTCTATGAACATTGTAGTAAACATAAACAGCCCCGTTGGTGACTAAGGAAGCATCAAATTTTTCCCAATGAACTCAAATCCTTTTTAAAGAAATAATTTCAGACATTCACAAACAGAAAGATCCCAATTGAAACCATGACTCAATTTTTTTGAATATTATGATGGAACTGTTCAAATTGGACGATAATCAGTTATGCCATACAACCTGATCTGAATATACAGGCTTGACTAAGGTGCTAAAAGTTGCCACGTCCATTCAACACTTTACTTAATTTCAGTTATTGTTCACAGTTACATGTATACTTTGTGAAAGCTGTCCTGTAAGTGGGTCTTGTACCTGTTTGGGTAATGAATATGTTTTCTTTTTAACACTTGGACCCAACTCAAATTTTTAACAGAAACGTCGACACAACTGAAAACCTCGATCCACGCTCAAAAAAATAGAAAGATATATTATTGGTGATTCACAAGATTTGTTTACACAAGCCAGATACAGCTAGGCTAGAATATCCACTAGAATTTTCAAGAATTCAACAAAAAAAGATGCATCACCATCAATAAAACTTGGTTGATATTGAAAAAGATAATCTGAAATATCACCAAAATCGATGTTAAAATAGTCAGTTGGAATAATTAGGTACTTTTTCATAATTTTTAAAACCCATGGTAGGCTGAGTTCTTCGATGAAGGTTGGTAATCCATTGAACATTTTAGGGGCAAGTTACTGCACACCTCTTAGTAACTTATTTAGTCGAAGATAACAATAACTGTGCAGATCACCGTGCGTGGTAGAAGATAATTTATGTGTATGAGCAAATATTAGGCGTTGATCAAGATGCATAAAATCGTTCAAATTCTCGATATCTCGCATTCTTGATTTTGAACAATTTTTATTAAAGAAATCCCTTCGAGAGATTGCCAATAGAGGCGCTCTTTATGATTGTGGTAACTGATCGTCAAATTTCCTGTACGTCCGACGGCAGGTTTATATAAATATTAGGTATTAGATTTAAAGATTATAGGCATTTGAAAACCATCGCCTGAAAGATTTATTTCATGATTTAAATCATCGTTTCTGGACCCCTTTTTTACTTAAAGAATTTACATTTATCGATGTGAGGGATGCCATATTTAATTTAAAAAATAAAAAATGTCGGGACATATATGGAATCAAATGCATTGCAAATGCGATTACTAAACTTTACAATGAATCCCTAAAAGGAGGGATTTTCCCTATTTGTCTCAAAATAAGTAGCGTAATTGCAATACATAAAGGTGGATCCACAGATATTATAGCAAATAATCGGCCAATCTCTATTATACCTTTTATTAGCAAAATATTTGAGACTTTATTAAAAATTCCAATAACAAATCATTTTGAAAATAACAATATCTTCAATGAACAACAATTTGGCTTTCGATCACATCATACTACAACAATATATGGCAATAAACTCACTTATAGAGATAATAAACCAAAGCTTTGAAGCAGGCGGATACACACAGTCATTTTTTGCGATTTAAGTAAAGCTTTTGATTGTCTGCCCCAATATTCTGCTCTCCAAACTCCAACATTATAAATTTTCCAAAAACAGTCTTTAACTTATGAAGTTTTATCTTGAAGACAGAAGACAGACAACAGAGTGTATTCTTGAATGAAAAGCATACAGTTCCACTCCAAATTGAGTTTTGGAGTTCCCCAAGGGTCAGTACTGGGGCCAACCTTTTTTTTGATTTACATTGATGACATAAGACTTGACGACCCTGTGCTAACTTTGTATTATTTGCAGATGACACAACCATATCTAGCTCCAGCAATAATCTTGATATTTTGCATACTAAATTTGAAAACATATACAGCTGGAAATAAGTGAATGGTTTGCCACTCAGAATCTTAAGCTGAATGAAAACAAAAGCAAAATGGTTACATTTTCCCTACGTGAAACGCCCCACATACATAATCCAGAATACGTAAAATTCCTGGGTGTTCATATTGACCCCAAATTGAACTGGAACGTACAATCAAACAAACTTTCTTCACAACTTTCTAAAAATACATACCTATGGAGAAACTTGCAAAAATCCGTCTCTAAACAAGTATTAAAAACCGCGTTTCATGGAATAATTCAATCACAAATATCCCAATCAATATTGGTATGGGGACATGCACCCGGCGCTTCAAATGTATTTAGCGTCCAAAGGAGGGCAGTGAGAATTGTCGATAATCTTTCCTATAGACAGGACTGTAGAAGCAGCTTCATAAATAATAGAATACTTACTCTACCATCATTATACATATTTCAATGCTTGCTGCATGTGAAAAACCATATTGCAGAATACACTATCCACGAAAAAATTCATAGTCATAGTACTTGAATAAAACAAATCTGTATCTCGATGGCCACAGAGTCAACAGAACTAGAAATGGCGTAAATTACTATGCTCCAAAAATGTTTAATCTACTTCCCCAAAATATAAGAGATGTATCACTAAATATATTTAGGAATAAAATTGAGGAGTATCTTATAAAAAAGCATTTCATTGTATAGAAGAATATTTTAACAACAATTTTCAAGACTTGTAGCATCACCAAGCCTGCATAGTTGTTAACAAACGGCTTCTATGACCCATACGGTGATTTGAGCAAATAATTTCAATTATTTTATGTTAAAATTTACTTATATGTGATTGTTTGTTTGATGTTTAGTTTTAGCTAAATGAGTTGTCCCATTCGCCTTGTACTAGACTTGTGTAAACTTTTGTATTAGCACCAAATATATATACTACTACTACTACTAATCACGTAAAAACTATTGTCACTAATGCTGGAGAAAATATATGTTAAACTGGGAGATTCTGGAAAACAATCAGTAAATAACACAAATATAACCACCGAAGTAAGAGAAAGATAATTTAAGATGGGGTTTGTTTCCTTTGTAGCCAGAATCTCGCGTTCTATTATCAACCAAGCTCAAAACTATCTTCTGTTTTCGAAATAGGTGTTGAAACTATCATATATTTTCTAACACTAAGAAATACTACTTGCGGTAGCTACTTGATATATTATGGAGATGGATATTAGAATCAGCAGTATCAACACCACAAACAATGCAAAATACTTCATTACAAAAGTAATTAGAGGTGAAGAATCACTCAGCAGTAGCAATAGAAACGAGAGAAACATGGGAAATAAAACGAATAAAACTGATTGAAATAGACTTGAATATTGCATTTATCGGAGCTTCAAAACGCATTTAAGTTTCAAGTACTTCGAATCGAAGTAGGTATCAATAACTGTCAAACTTGTCTGTAAGAGGTTAGCTTTCCATAAGATGGCCTGCCTACACAAATTTTGTGTACTTATGATTCCATTGGTGAACGAAATCTTCCGCCAGAGTTTAGCCAATGAGACCGACGGTATCGAAATTCTCTCGTGAGCTGTCGCTTGATTGGAATTGCAGCTTACGAAATCGCATTTGAATCACCACCTACCGTCAAAAAATGTAAGCTTTCACTTCGATTTCTCATATCGAGAGGAATCGACTAAACAAAAGCATATCTATATAAGTACTGTTTGAAAGTCATTTTTTTGTGGTGGATCAATATTTGTTCCGTAGTTTTCTGGATTTATAACCCACCACAATCTGAAAAAATAAAAAATAATATTGGAATCTATACAAGTGTAGAAGGGCAGATTTTCAATCTACCCCTAAACGTTGCTGCGTCTATTGAAACACAGTTCCTTCTGGATAGAACAAGTCCAATTAGTCAGCAACTTCTCCTTTAACTCAAATTTTGCCTATTAAACCAAATCATCCTCTTAGACCCATTGTAAGTTCCATTGAATCTCCATGCCAAAAACTAGCATACTCTAAATATTGACACCTCTATCAGGGAAGGGTGATAGTTTCATATAAAATACTTCACATCTAATTGAAAAGTAGATCAAATTGACATACAAACTATTTTTTAATTAGTTCTTATTGTTTTTTTAATAGTCAAATTTTGAGTTAGACGAGAATTTGCTGATTAATTATAATAATAATAAAGTTTATTCAAAATTCATAAGAGCATATACCTTAATTTGTAAAAGGTGAATAAACAGTTCAATTATACCCGCGAAGTTAAAAACTTGTTGCGAGAGATACGAATTATATTTATGTATAATATATTTGATAAATTTGTAGAATTCAACAAAATAATATTAAAAAATCAACTAATTTTCTTAACTGAAGTGAGAGATTTCTTGAAATAAATTTCGACGTGATTCTTGAATCCATTTTTTAATCTGTAGTTTGAAAGATACTAATGACTTGATCATTTTTATACGATTTGGAAACAAATCATAGTAGAATGGCAATAAGTATTTAAAATTTTTCTGAGACATTGTTGTTTTAACTCTATTTTTCAATGTGATATTATTTTTATTCCTTGTATTATAAACATAATTATTGAAATTTATATTCAATTTGTGTTTGTGGATATAAATCATGATGTTATATCCGAATAATTGTCTTATGTCCATTTTATGTGTTTCTATGTACAGATTTTCACTTGGATACAAATAAGACTTATTATATATTATTGTCAAAAACCGTTTCTGAAGAACTTCAAGATTTCTAATGTGGGATTTCATGACCCCTCCCCAAGTCAGAATCCCATAATTCAATTGGGACTGTATTAATGAAAAATAAAGAATGTTAAGGGTTTTTACGTTTATAAATGTTTTGAGATACTTGAATTTTGATAATGAACTTCGTAATTTCTTCAATAGGAACGCTATGTGTTTGTCCCATTTCAGATGTTTGTCAATTATAACTCCTAAGTAGCTAAGTACTTGATATTATCAGTTTTTTCAATGCTAGTATTATCATGAAGTATTAGTGGTCCCAAGTCCGGTAGGGAAATATTATAAAATGAGAATGGGACATAGGTATTTTGTTTTCTCAAAATTCACTGTGAGTAGGTTATAATCAAACCAATTTTTAATCTTTTCAAAATCTAATGTAGTTTTGGTTTGTAATTCATTCAAGTTTTTTCCCCATATAATATGACAGTATCACCTGCGAAACTATGAATTTCACCTACAGTGTCAATATTAAAAAGGTCGTTGATATAAATATTAAATAGAAGTGGCCCTAAAACGGTTCCCTGCGGTACACCGAATTGAAAGATTTTCTCTTCACTTCTAGCTTCATCAATTTCAACATACTGAATTCTATTTTCTAAATAATTTTTGAGGAGCTTATGAACCTTGCCACGAAATCCAATACCTATTTACCAATTTTATTAATAGTCGGTTATGCTCAACCGTATCGAAAGCTTTAGCTATGTCCAAAAAAATAGCCAAAACTGAATATTGATTATCAAGATGTTGATATATATTATAAGTCAAATGACAAGTATCCTGAGTAGAATTTTTTTTAGAATCCAAATTGTTTTTCTGAAATCAGATGATTCTTTTCCAAAAAAAGTTCCATTCTATATTTCAAAATTTTCTCAAAAACTTTAGCTAAACTGTTTTTCAATAGACACAGCAACTTGTATAGATTCCAATATTAATTCTAGACTCCAGATTGTGGTAGGTTACAAACCCAGAAAACTACGGAACAAAAAAATCATATCAGTCAACACACCAGAATTTTCATTCATTTTGGCATTGACATGTAAAAAGAAGGCAAAGTCAGTATTTGAAGGACTATAAAAGCATGTTTTCAGTCATCTTTATAACTGAGACCCTCAATAATTCTTACTGCCGTTCCCTATAACCCAAATATTCTGGTAGCTGATAGCGCACGACCCACGAAAGCAAACCACTGTGTTTAAAACTTATGTATTCTTTAAGCGCATTACAATTATATAATATAGCAATCTTCGCAAACAGAATCATCCTATGATAATCGAGACACCCACGCGCGTTCACTTGAAACCCTTCCTGTTTCTCCGCCTGCCGCCCTGGCCGCCCTCCGCGGCCTGTCCGTAGAAGGTGTTCAGCAGGTTCTCGAGATCAGGCCTGTCGGTGGGCACGGCGGGCGCCGCCTGCCGCCTGGCCTGGTTCTGCTTGCCCAGCGCGATCCGGTACTGGACGTGGTGCGAGTCCGGCCTGAGGTGCTTCAGGCTGTCCTTCTGGCAGCCCGCCCACTCGGTGATGTCGTACACCGAGCCCTCCATGCAGGCGTAGTAGTGCCAGAGGAAGCCGAACACCCTGGCCTCCGCCCAGATGTCGCCCTCTCGGGCGGCGTGGTGGATCTTGCAGGTGTTGCAGTTGCGCGCCGCGTAGCTCGGCCTGTCAATCTTCTCGCGCTTGTGTCTGTTGCTACACGAGCTGCACCTTATCGTTGTGGCTGTGGCTTCGACTTTCTGCTGCAGCTGCTGCAACAGCTCCGTCAGCTCGCTCCACGCTTTCGCTACTTGCTCGGATTGAACGACACCTGCCAGATTGAATAATATTTTCAATCAATCAAAAATATACTTTATTGGCGAAGATATAATCTTATTGACAAAGCATCAATAGCACATATTATGTTTAATAATGTAAGGTCATAAGCATAAAAATCTTAGTTTTGAGTTTCAGTAACAGAACTTGTTATATTATGCATAATAATACGATTGAAAGATATTAAGATATACGAACTTGAATCAAACAAATAAATAATATGAAGTTATACAAACATAATACAATAGAACACCTTGAGGAACAAATTATATAAAATTTGAACATACAATATCGCATTATCAGTAATCATAAAAAATTAAAACATTATAAAAAAAATCAATATACAAACACCAGAATTTAAAATTGAAGTCAGGATACCACCCTTCAATTGGGAAGAACGATGAGGGCGCTGATGTCTGTTCAAAAATGTCGGCAACAAACCGTAATCAGCTGATCGTAATCTGTCAAAAACATATGTTTACTATTGTTTACGTTGTATTTTGTATTGTATCTTGTGTTTTTCGAATTTTGGCAAAGTTCTGTGTAAAACAAATGTGTAGACTAATCAGTGTGTGAATGTGTTAGAGAAGTGTACCATAATTTCACATTCTGAAGTTTGTTTTTGTTTTACGTGATGAAATAGTTCAAATATTTTCCTATAGAGGCGTATCTGGATGATGAACTTCCCAATATCAATTGAATGACTATAGAACGTCATCATTGTAATACTCCTGCAGGTTATAGTAAGCCTGTTGAAGTGCTTCTTGCATTTTTTTGAAATTTTTCAGGGATGGTGTGTATTTCTGTAGGCTGCTGGTAGATGACTAAATATTTTTTTGCTCTCGTATATGATTGTGTTTCTAGTTAGGCTACATTTTGGTATAGGTAAAGGAATAAATTTTTTTTTCTTGTCTCATATTTCCTAATTTGCGTCAGGTTTTGAGCAAGAGATAATTTTTTTTATTAATGAATAGAGATTTGCAGTGGTCACGAAACTGAGCTTCACACAGATAAAGAATTGCTGTTTTCTGTAATCTAAATACTGAGTTGAACAGATAATCACTACATAAGCCCCAAAATGCAATCTCATAGCTGAGGTGGGGTTCAATTGTTGAAAAGGATACCAACCTAGCTGAGGATGTTTAGTTCCTTTGAGACAACATTGATTGCAAAGCAGCCAGTAGATATCTTTTTATATGTTCATTATTAATAATTGTGTGGCTTTCGAAAGAAAGTTATCAATCATCTGGGATGGTGGTTCGTCCCAGTCAAAAGAGAGGAGTCATATCTACCCTAACTGAACGTGCTCGAAGAATTTGTGAACCAGAACATCTAGAGCAGGAACTGGAACATCTTCAAGTGACCTTGAGGTCAAATGAATACAGTGTATCTGAGATCAACAGGGCCATGAAACTGAAGAGTCCCACGGTTCATAACAGGGAGTACTCTCAGGTAGTTGCGAATGCATATCTGCCATATATCCCGAGGGTCACTGACAGAATTGGGAAACTCTTGGGGAAATATAACATAAAAACGGTTTTCAAGCCGACCAAGAAGATCCAACAAAGCCTCAGGTCGGCTAAAGACAAAAAAAAACACTGTCAGCGGCAGGGGTTTACCGCATACCGTGCACCTGTGGGAAGGTTTACATCGGTACCACGAGAAGATCCATGGGTACAAGGCTCAAAGAGCATCAAAGGAACTGCAGATTGGGGCAAACCGACAAATCGGCGGTGGCGGAACATGTACTGAGTGAGGGTGACCACAGGATTCTGTTCGAAAATGCAAAACTGATTGCCCCCAACCAGGGTAACCATAGCCGACTGGTACAGGAGGCAATGAGGATCCAGAAACATGCGGACAATTTCAACAGAAAAGAAGAAGCATTGAGACTAAACAGAATTTGGAATCCCATTCCGAGGAAATCAAGAATCACTAATGAAATCACGGCAGGTAGTGCGGCAACTAATAATGATGATTATTCCCCGAACCCGACAGAAGTAATTAACACTCCAGACTACCTGCATCAATATAAATACGCCTTGAGAAATCGAAACGTTTAGTCATCGGAAATGAGTAAGCCTCTGAAGAAGCTGGCCACTCGCGCTAGCGAAACGTCAGGAAGAAATTCCAAAGAACGATGGTCTTCAAGCCCGAAGAAAAGTAGTTATACTTGATAACCTCAGCCGCGAAAGCCTTAACCATTTGGTCTTATACTAGGTAAGGTTAGTTCAAATCCGGATTTTCATCTGCTAAATAGCTAATGAAAAACTTGCTTTTGAATTATTCACACCGAGTGGTATGTATTTATCGTTTTGACTACTGCATTTTTCGCCAGGTTCATCCTAAGTTATAACAGGGATGAGTTGAGGCGCCAGCGTTTTTTAAATTTCTTGGGTGGGAAAAAAATCTACTCTCATTCTTGTTTTTCGAAAACCTTCAAGTTATTATTTCATGCATTGTTGCCTCTATAATTTCAAACCAATTTAATGTTTTTTTCGCAAACACAAGCTTTCATGTGCATATGTTCAGTAAACATTCTAGTAAGTTTATTGTTTTAACGTTTGCATTTGAACACTATATCTTATAGATAGTTAGGAAAGAGGGGGTAACATCTAAAACAGGCGCACATTGTGTTGAAAGGAAGCTTCAGTTGAATGATGAAGAAATACCCAAGAATTGTACGAACCTCTGTCATATTCTGCTCTCTTTTCAGGCACCGAAATCATACCGAAAGCAGTCACTAGAATCTTGAAGGCCTCCTCAGCACCCGGTTGCTTGTTCTTGTCCGGATGCACCAAAAAGGCTTGTCTCCTGTAATACCTCTTGATATCGTCGTCCGTACAGTTGGGAGAAAGACCCAGTATACTGTAGGGATCTTTTCCTTTGCACGCTAACAACCTTTTCATGGCTTCTTCTCCAGTAGTCGGTACATCTATATTTTGTGGTTGGTCGGATTTTTTTCTGAACTTGTTTCTTATCCATTCGAACAGACGCACCCCTTCGAGAACCGAGTTTGTTGAAGTTATGAAGAGCGTCCAGTGAATGCAGATCCATGTCCACGAAATAGAAAACCTGTGGGATTCACAATTGAAAAAAAAAATCGTATTCGGTTAGTTTACCATCTTTCTTCTTTTCAACTATCAATATAACCCAAGTTCTAAGCATTTCTATATCAGACACATAAATCTTTCGAACTACTCAAATCGAACACAATATTGTCATTTCATTGATAAATGGTATTATAAGGCATTATTACGATGAACTCGATTTCAGAAATGAATTTACATGTCAACTTCACACCCCATTCCAACTATTTTAATGGTTTTTTCGCAGTTATTCAAAAAACTTAATTTGAAACTCCGCAACACTTGCTTTTATAACCTATAAAGATCGCAAACTTGCAAATCAAATTTTTAATGATGAAGAAAGTAGCGAAAATGATAAGGAGAGCTGGCTACCAAGAACATGTGGATACCAATTGTTTTCAGGTGCAAATGAGAAGTTGGAAATGTAATTCTTCAGGGTTCATCATTTTCTAATGGATAGAGGTTTCATTGAGGACAGATATTTTTACAGGAATAACCAGACATATCCTAGGCTAATAGTTGAAAACAATCAAATGGTGTACTCACATATCACGTCCAATATGCAAACTCAACCGACATATGTCAGAGATCAAATGGAATAACCACAGCAAGAAAACCGTGAAAATTTTCCACCAGCCTTTAGTGTACAGCTTCAACTTTTGGCCAACTACACCTAAAAATAAGCAAATCATACCAAATCATATTCTAATTCATTCAAATGTATTACGAATAAGGAATTGATGAATATAACTCAATGTAAAAATGATTTGTATCATGATTTTATGCAAGAACTTTTCAAATTGTGAATGATGCTTGTTCACCAGGGAATATTGGTTCTGGATCTGGATATTTTGTGAAAAACTGTATAAGAAATTGTCTCTGTACTGTAACAGCTTACGAACATTTCTAGGAATTGGAATTTGGGTTTTCAAGTGGGTGATATACAACTACGGAATGAACTATATAGTAATACATATGGCATATCTTTCAGGTTTTAATGGTGTTATTTGAGTATGCTGAGAAACCTGAAAAGAATAAAATACAGAAATAGTTAAAGATAGAACAAAATGATATTGTTCAATAGTTCTTCTGTAATCCTGAATAGTTCTGCATGAAATGATTTTGAAAAAATCATATAACATTCACATTGAAGAGGTACATATTACATTCAAAGTTAATTTCATAATATTTTCACTTATGATAAGAAGGTCTTAGGAAATATTTCATTGTAGAATGTACTAAGTTTCTATGTACTCATCTTTATTTCAGATATTCTTCAAAGAATCGATTTTTCAAGTGTATTCATCATCTAACATAAACATATTTCAAGTTCAAAGGACATTTGAATTTGTCAAATGACTACTTTTCACAAAATATGACACAAAAACCTATGTCAACACAAAGTTGTTTATATATTCAGTTCAGAACATACCTAATAGACATAATTCAATCTTTATAACATTTCTCCGGTTTTCATTCTTTGAAGAAATTATTTCTCACTCACCAAATGGAACATGACTTTCCCTCTTCCTAGCTCTTTGGTTTCTCTTACCAGGAGGCCTCTCACCACTACCAGAATCATTCAATTTCGGTCTGACAGTTGGTTTGTTGATTTTCTTCAAACCGTTTTTTGTAACATTGAACGTATCGCTTTTTGTGTTTTCAGATTCAACTTCTCCCACATCATTGACAGTTTTGTTAAACTTTTTCCCACTGAACTTGTTATAATTTTTCTCTTCAACTTTTTTCTTTTTCACATCATCTACTTTACCAGTTTGAGGGTCAGTAATGTCATCTAATGAAGACCACTTCCTGTTCAACTGACTTCCCCTCTGGGCTTTACTTTTCTCGCTTTTTGTTTGATTCGAGTTTTTGTCGGCAGATATATCTTTTATATCATTGTTTGTGCTACTCCTGTTCAATGTGCTACCAAGCTTCTGTCCTTTGTCATTTTTAGTACTTTTCTTGCCTTCCTTCTTCGGTTTGGTTTCTTTTGTATCACATTTTAGAGGTTTACTTGAGGTTTGGGGCACAGGCTTTGTCAAAACGTCTGAGTAGCTAGGGCGCATCGGTTTTACCTCTGCTACCATTCGAGGCTTCCTTGTATCACGGTTGAACTGGAACTGAACATCTTCCAAATGGTCAGTAGTGGTGAACTTTGGTTCATCATTCAACTGGTGGATAATATTTGCATTTGTGAGATCAGGTTGCATTGCAAATACACTAGGACTAGGGTTAGGTTTGTAATTTTCTCCATTGCCAAAAGGGGAGTATGAACCATTGATGGTAGGACCAATCCAATTGCCAACAAGATTGATTAGCGGGGGACGATTAGAAGAAAGAGGAACTTGCTCTTGATGGGGCTGTAGCAGGGTATGATCTGGCATATTGTTCATCATTTGGTGGTTGTAGTAGTCCCTTTCGAAAAGGCCCATGTCTGCGGCCCCGTTTTGTCTCAATTTGTACATGTCAAACTCGGAAAGGTTGTTGAAGTTTTTTTTGTATCCATTTTGGTCATACATTTGAGGAGCATGAGGTGGCATGTAGTGAAAGGGTTGTTGGGGGTATTGCTCGACCCCAGCACTGTAATGGTTCATATAATTGGGTTGTTGGGTCCAGTTTAGTTGTTCTGGCGGGACCGTAGGTGGTGTGAAACCTAAATTGATGTACGGGCCCTCGGTATTTTGCATTTCCGCTGTCATATTTCCTATCATTTTCTCCATAGCCTCATTGCTACATGTCCTGTTTTTATCGCTCATGATTCGAAAAGGGTGATACTTTTCGAAATTGTAATTTTACGTCAGGTTTTCATAAAACATTTTGGCACATAAACACATTTTTAGCGACAGCTGTCATGAGTGTCATGCACACGATGACAGATGTCAAAAGTGCCAACAGTGGTCAAACTCAGTAAAAACCATTTCATTGGTTCTGTGAAGTGTGAAGCCAATCTCTGAAGAATTAAAAAATAGTACCTTTTGGCTGCCTTTTGGCTACATTTATCTTATAATTAGTTCAGAGCAAAATACCCGCTTTTCCGAGGGTCAAAAAAAGTGGATCAATTTTATTTTATTGTATGGCATCAGTTTAATTTTCCCTACAAAAAGCATGTAAATGTTTAGGGTTTAGGTATTCTTGGGAAATAAATCGCAATTATAATTATTTCGTATCTGATAGTGGTATTCAATGATTGGTCAGTTTGAAATGAACTGTGTCGCTATTGGCCAAAATCGGGTTCAATTAATTCACCAGAAATCTTTGGGTGAGCATAAAAATGTAAGCAAGTTTTAAATAGACGAGAATATTAAACTAACAATTCTTAACCTAAAAACTGCATTTTCGCCAATCAGAAATATAATGGTAATGGATATATATCTCGCAAAAGGGGTTTAAGGCTGAAAACTTTTCCTAGAGATCAATTACCCTAACACCAAACTGATATTTTTGCACTCGACGCGCGTTTCGCTAATTAGGTTAGCATCTTCAGGAGAAGACAATTGATACTAATAAAAGTTAAAAATGTTATTTTGAATCAAAATGAAAGGGACGTACACATTTAGGTCTAACTCAATATCAGAACCAAATTTATAGAATTCGTCCTGATAAAAGAAAAGGATGAGACTAAAATTGTTTTTACATGAACTCTCCTATAGTGTCTAGTCGTAAAGTTTGCTTACTAGCAGAAACGGAGGGGAGGGTTCAAAACTTTTTGTCCCCTGACTATGGGCATGATCGCAAGAATAACTGAGAAAAAATTTGAATGTATAAATGAATCAATTCATTTTATATAACTTATTGACAAGAATGGGTATTAGTCAGAGCAGGAGCATGCCTGACTTGTGATAATTCAAGTACCGATTAGTAAATACATTAGAAATAAAGACCTCCGTGTATCTATTGTATTGTAATACAAATATCATCTATTAATCTTTTTAAAAATTCGGTTAGCATAATGTGACTCAGTACGGTTTAGTGTTAGATATACCAAAACAAAAAAACCTGTCAGGTGTGGGGTTCGAACCCACGCTCCCTTTCGAGAACCAGAGCTTAAATCTGGCGCCTTAGACCGCTCGGCCAACCTGACTTGTGGTTAGAATATAGGTAACATTCAATTCATGTATTTGAGGTTACACAGTATTGCAAAATATTGTCAAATCCATTAACTGAGAAGATGCCGTATGTAACTGTTTTCTATAAACTTGAAAAAAAAGGTTCGTATGTTTTATCAGCTCACTTAATGATGGATTGTAAACAATTTCATAAAATTATTCCCAATCTTCACCTTGAGATTGCACAATATTGTGTGATTTGAACCTACACATATTCATTCGTTTGATATTGTTTTTTTTTCTGAATGGGAATTAAAAAAGAACTAGGTATATAAGTACATAGTGGGTTTCGAACACATTAATATTATGACCACAGAGACAAAGTTCGCAGATGACAATATTGAAATATTGTGTGTTCATATAAACTACGGCGCATCATCAATAGAGTTGTGTATAATATATTGAGTAGGGTGCACGGTGCCATATAGGATTCATTTTCGATGAAACTACATACTAATGTTATCAACCAAGTGGGAACTTTGTGAAATCGTGGATAGATAACTGCTGATATATGTTTATTATTCTTCTACATCACATTAATCATTCATTTTATGTAGTCTGATTCTGTGGACATAACTTGTTTGACTGATATTATTTCCAAATTGTCAACGAGCGCCATCTAGCAGTGCAACTATAACGAGTTCCAGTTCATGGTTTTCTACTACCTGCTGTTTCCGCGTAACTACTAAAGATGGAACAAGTAGGTTCATTTTGATATCGAATGGTGATTAATATCGTGATCATTTGAGAAGTTTCAGTAGTTATTCTGTGCTATAAGAAATGTTCATTATATCTGTACAGGTAACTTAGGCTGATAGATTGATTATAACTTTAGTTTAAGTAGGTTTCAGATATTCAAAGGTGCGAAGCTGTTGATAAAATGTAGTATAACTAGTATATCTACTTAGTTGGAACCTTGGAACATGCCAAATCATAATAATATCACCAAATGATTTTCACAACTTTTTACCCACGAGACTTTTCATAAAATGACCAGAGTAAAATATTGTATAACTCCCAAAACTAAAGGAATTGGAAAAATAGAGAGAAAGTGAATTGAAAAACCATTGAGATCTCGAGATAAAAGTCGAGATAATGAAAAGTGAATAATAATTGTCGTTAATGAATCACTCAATTAGAACATTTAGAGCGGTAATTTTCTAGAGATTTCTTGACTGTTTTTTATAGATCTGAGTGGTTTCAGAATCCTATAATTTTGGAGATCTGATTTTTTTTCTATATTTTGATTTTTCTTGATACTTTCCTTCACCATATCCCAACTTATTGAAATTAAATTTCAATGTTCTATTGATATATAGAATTCCTTTCTTGATATTTCAACCTTTGAATATCAATATATCGCGTTTTCCATGTCCTGTTTTTCAGTATTCTTTCATTTTTTCTTTTATTACCGAGATGACGTCGTTATGAAAAATGTTTTCTTTACAAGCTCCAGAGTTGACCTTTATTGTAAATATATCCCTATATTTCCCCCGTTTCCTTATTTTTTCCAAAGCATTTTCGAGACCTTGCTTTCTTTATCAAGAAGAAAAGTAGTAATACCGAATTGAAGAACAAACTATCCCACCACTTAACTTACAACACATCTCATGTGCGAGAAGCAATTTTAAATATATAATAATTCGATATTATATTTTCCGAAAAAATTGCTTCTCGCTCTAAGACGACTTACGTTATATGTTGCCGTTTCAAATACTTTACTATTTCATTTGAATTACCTGGAATTTTCAAATGGATTGAGAGTGGTATGTAGGTTCTCTTTCAGGGTAAAACTCCGTTAATCGGGCTCCGCCTCGAAAACAAAATTTGGTGGAACAAAAAATTTTAATGAAATTTTTGGATCTCTTAATGAAATTTTTGGGGTTCTCAAATAGTTTCGGAGATATGGTCCTCAAAGACAGGAAAACCGAGGTTGACGCATATATTTCTTTTTCAGCTAATTTCGCTCGAAATTCTGCCTTCTTTCCATCAGCACGATATACAACTGATTCCCCCTTTTCATCACTTCTCAACCGAATTATAAGCATTTTTGCATTTTTCACGACAAGACTCTAAAAAAAATCGTCATAAGAATTCGAGGTTAGCTAAACTCGTATTTCTAGGACGAATACCCTTTGTTCTCAAAATCTGGTTCCGAGAGAGATTTTCATAGTTTAGTCATTTGATTCACTTGATCCAAGTATGAAAAATCACTCAGTTATGATTGAAAAAAAAACACGATGACTGTTTCGCTTTTTTTGTGAAAACATTTGGTCCTCATCCACTTCCCTAATAAAATATAGTTCATAACTCACAGAGAACCATTGTGTCGAAATAAAGACAAATTTTGTGCTTCACACTATTCAAAATTTCGAAGTCGCCTCCATGTCAGATAGAAGTCAAAGTCAATTGATACAGAAAAGTAGTTGGGGACTTTCCTGCATAAGCAGCGAAAGTAATACTTTGCTGATTGATATGTGTCTGGAAAAGTTACTTCTGAAGGCGGACTCACGCAAGCCAACTTAACTTATGAATGACTTAACTTATTAACCAAGAAATATAAATCATCAGTATTGAATGAGGGCATTCAGACAAGTACTCATCTCAACTTGGAAATTCTCATGTTTTAGCTGTCACTTGAGAATTGTTGCTTGAATCCACCTTGAGTCTCTATCACTGTGCATAATGAAAATTTTCCTAGAGATCAATTACCCTAACACCAAACTGATATTTTTGCACTCGACGCGCGTTTCGCTAACAAGGTTAGCATCTTCAGCAGAAGAAAATTGATATTAAATCTAGAGCTGGGGTTAGTTATTTATATACCTAAAGTTTTCCGGTCCGATATGGACTTCGTTTGTTACTGTTAATTATTCTAATTAATTTCTCGGTAATGAACTGACTACCTGTAAGTTCCGTCATCTGTTAGTATTGATTTCTGATTACTTTCTCAACAATAAATTGAAAAGCGGGTTGAAAGGTATAGGTTCCTTGTAACCATTCATGCTGTTTTTACATTTTGCTATTTCTAGACTCTCACATGCATCGAGTAGTCTTGTGTCATGCACATGCTTGATCAGTTTAAGATTCACCAATTTTGTGGTCATTGTCTAGAGCGTGGTGGGCGACACTGGATTTTTCTACCCTTCCGTATTTTATATGTAAATTATAATTTTTCATTTTAGGGAAACACTTCGTAAATCTTCGTCTTTTAAAAAAGATGAGAGAAACGGAAAGTTTATAGTATTCCCATATGAACCTCAATACACTAGAGGACTCCAACAGATATTTGACAAAGTAAATATGGAAGTTGCATATAAAACTTCTTACAAATTACAGCAGCTTCTTGGTAACCCGCAAGATAAACTAGAAAAAGCAGAGAAGTCGGGAATTTACGAGATCAGTTGTCAAGATTGCAACAAGTACATCGGCCAGAGCCTACGAGCTATTAAAACCCGGTTCAAAGAGCATTTTGTACATATAAAATACGGAAGGGTAGAAAAATCCAGTGTCGCCCTACACGTTCTAGATAATGACCACAAAATTGGTGAATCTCAAACTGATCAATCATGTGCATGACACAAGACTACTCGATGCATGTGAGAGTCTCGAAATAGCAAAATGTAAAAACAGCATGAATGGTGACAAGGGACCTATCCCTTTCAGCCCGCTTTTCAATTTATTGTTGAGAAAGTAATCAGAAATCAATACCAACAGATGACGGAACTTACAGGTAGTCAGTTCATTACCGAGAAATTAATTAGAATAATTAACAGTAACAAACGAAGTCCATATCGGACCGGAAAACTTTAGGTATATAAATAACTACCCCAGCTCTAGATTTAATATCAGTTTTCTTCTGCCGAAGATGCTATAACCTTGTTAGCGAAACGCGCGTCAAGTGCAAAAATATCAGTTTGGTGTTAGGGTAATTGATCTCTAGGAAAAGTTTCAACTTTTACACCAAAGGTTCCAAAAATCATCGTTTATACTGTGCATAATGTTGACAATCTATAATTACTATGAACATATGCATTTCCATAGCAACCAACCATTTCAACACTTGCGATTCCTATCAAATTTCGTTTCGATTTATCACTACAGGAAAACTGAAGAGATTGTGAGAATTGTAATAATTTTCAAATGCAATACATAAGATGCCTAGAAATCCTGGTGATTCAACTGATTAGATTTTGTTTAGATTTTTGTGGCGAAAAAAAACAATCGACGCTTTTGAAGGTTTTCCCTATTTTTTCGGTAAAGGGCGTTGTGTTCCCATTTTTCAAATTTGATGACAAGTGTCAAGTTAATTGTCATATTGTCATGTCAGTTTAAAATTTCGATGTGTACGATGTTTGATGTGTTTATTTGTTGATTTCATTGCTTTTAAATATCGAAACGTTGTTACTGGTATCTTATTGTCCACCCATTATCCTTAAGGTTGCGTTCTCTTCTCACTAGCCAATCAAATAAAAGTGGAAAAACCCGACTGCACATTTTCACTTAGTGCAAATTTAGCTTCAGACAAGACTAACAAAAACGTGTTGGCGACATCATCTGTACATATTGTACGGAAACCTCCAAAACCTCAATTATCCACCAAAAATCAAGCAATCCAGATTTCGCCACTTTTATCCCAAACTTCTACAGGTATAAGGAAACACACAAGGGTTTTCAGGCATCTTAATCCTACATATATCATTATAAACAATTGAAGAAAAAATTAGCTGAATTCCTAGCCTCACTACGATCGGATATGAATTATCAGGCGCAGCGCGCAGCAGTCAATCTACAATCTACTATTCTGCTGCCTAGTAAAACAGATATCTATTCTGTGTTCTGTGGGTATTTCTTTCGCACTATCGTTTATCATTCTTTCACAACCAGAGCACACTTTCTTTCGCACACACACACATGAGTCCAATTCCCGATCCACATGCATTCAGATCAGACCACCCACTTTTACGCGATGGATGCTGCACACAGTAATTATGTCATTTAGATGAATATCCAGATAAAATATCATAATTATATTAATTACTGGCCCACAAATAGAAATTTACATAACATAAAGAACCCATCTATGCCCACAGTTACAAAAGACTCTTGTGTTCGGGTTGATGTATGGATAGTACTGACGGTACCTTCTGCTGAAAGTAGTTTCCAGATACTCCTTTCTCTGAAAACAGCTGGCCGGTTGGCTGGCTACTGTTATACAGGGTGAGGTAGAATGGGAGCAACAAACTGTATGCGAATGTCCCATCTTTATATTTATAGGTACGAAGAATTAGTCCCTTATGAAGTGTATGAGTTTTTGTTGATATAATGTCTTGTAGTAGAGATAGATGTTCTAAAAATATTCACCATGCCAGGGGAATCAATTTTGAAGTTAGTTCACTGGGTAGGCTAGAAGAGTGAGAATGCCACAGAAAAATCTTCAACAAGTAACAAGAGAAGTCCCTCTTTGCAGTTTAGATCTTTGATCTCCAATTAGAAGAACGAAAGAATTGGTATGGAGAAGAGTGAGAGACAAAACTCTACTCCAATCCTGAAAGTCGCTGTGTTGATGTGAAGTGTTCCTTCTGAGAATTGTGAATTTCGATTTGTCTTTTGAAAAAAGGAATTGCTATCACAAACAGGTTCACTAGAAACCTGTGATATAAGTTGATAGCAAATTTTCAACAAGTAACAAGAAAATTCCCTATTTGCAGTTTTGATCTTTGATCTCCAACTAGGTGAAAGAAAGAAATAGTATGGAGAAGTGTGAGAGACAAAATTTTACTCCAACTCTGTAAGTCGCTATGTTGATGTGAAATGATCCTTCTGAGAATCACGAACTTCGATATGACTCACAAAAAAATGAATTGCTATCACAAACAGGTTCACTAGAAACCTGGGATGTAAGTTGAAGGTTTTCTCCTAGGTACTCACTTATATTACTTACATTCGATTTTTTTATTTATTTATGCTTTCCTTTGTCAAACACTCTTTCGAGTACGCCAGAGCCTTATGCGGGCAAGGGTCGGCTAATTGTCTTGTCTGTGAAACGTTGTACATGGACTCCAGTTGTGAGTCGAAATTGAGAAAAAAAATGCATGTACGCTCTACGCTTTCGTAGAAACCAGTAGGTAGAGTACTATCATCCTCACAATCATGCACTGAACGAGAAGTCATATCTAGCAAATCATCGATGTAGTTTAAAAAAAAATTCACTTTTCCCATACTTAATTATCCGTTTTACATATTTTTTCAATTGAAAACATAATCCTTCATAAAAAACGCGCCTTTTATTTAGCATTTAGGAAAACAACAGATCAAGGCACTTGAATAATATTCCGAATTTCACATGTTTTTGTTGTTGAAGAAAAGTGCATTTTTTGTTAAAAAAAGTAGTGTTTCCGATTGAAAAAATGTGTGAAACGGATTATTGAGGATGTGCACATTGTGCTGATGAAAAAGAAGGAGGCATTTCAAGTGTTATTTTCCCGCAGAAACGTGTACTAGAAAATCCCATTTTTCACCCAGAAATTGGCCCGTATCTGCGAAACTAATTGAGAGCGCCGAAAATTTCATAGGAACTTTTTGTTCAAGACGTCAAAATAGGTAAATTCGTGCAAACCGTTTATTTTATCTTCGTGTGCCCCATTAACGGAAATTAACCTTCGTTTTTGATGTACCTCTTCATTTGTAGACCTAGACTGTCCACAAAAATCACAAAAACGCAATATTTTGCAGGAATCCCAGGCAAAACTAACAACAGTAATACAAATTCGACACTATGATACGAGGAAACCAAAATAACATGACAATGAGACAATTGACTTGACAATTGACCTCAAATTTAAAACATGGGAACATAACGCCCCCTACCGAAAAAATTGGGGAAACCTCCAAAAGCGTCTTTTATTTTTCGCCACAAAAATCTAAACAGAATCTAATCAGAGGAATCACCAGGGTTTTTAGGCTCCTCAATTTGCTACAAGGTTTTCTCTAGCTGCCAACTATATACATAAGTTGAACGACTTAAAATGGCAAGGAGTAAAAAATGATTCTATTCAACGCAGTACTCTTCATAATCTACTTCAATAGGTATTGATTTTTTGAACATTACGAGTCGGCTGCTTTTCCAGAATTTACTAGCATATGAAAAGTTCCTGAGCAAGGTGGGTTCCTTCACTTGTTTATTTCCTCGTAACAATAACAATCATTGATAAAAATGAAGAATATTGTATTCGAATCATTATACACATAATATTAGTATTTGAAAAATATCAGTGTAAGTGTGAAAAACTCCAGCCCTCATATTCTTTATAAGGATTGATGTCAGTAATAATTAACAATTGTGATTATGCACCAACAAAAAAAGATATAGCGACATCAAGTTTCAGCTATTCGCTTTGTGAAACATCAAAGATTTCGAATAATTATTAGAAATGGGAACAACGATTTTGATTCTTTGATTTACGTGGGCAAAAATATATTATATTTTGCAACTATCTGAATGAGCGATTCCAACAAGAATCAACGTGACGATCGAAGCAGATTCAATAGTTTTCGAACGAATGTGACTGGCCCATCGTTTCTAGAGATAAAGGATAGCAAATAATACGAAAATATCATTTGGAGGGATTGATACTATGGATAGATGGCATTACTAAATTGGTTTCAAAGTCATGTCTTTTCTTACATTTCTTATGGAGATCGCAGCTTGAATCGCGCTTTTCATTCTCACTTATACTTTTTGTTGAAAAATTGCAATAAATTCGGAAACAAATTGAAATTTTTTATCAGTGTCGCATATCATTCATATTTTGATGATTATATTGAAGCCTAAACTTTTATTTCCTCTATAAACTATTATTGCCAACATTATTTTGAAGCTTCATTAGCTTGCTGTCAACATTTCAGTCGAACTGATAAACAGAAATCTGCACCTACCTCAGCATTCAAAGAAGGAAACCTTGTATGGTTTCAAGTAAACGGAAATATCGTCATTATAGGGTAAATTGCGTCAAAAACTCTTGAACTCTTCAAGGAGTAAGGAACGAGGAGGAATTATGTGAGTGGGAAATTAGCTTTTCGTGCGAGTTATACACTATACTTTTTCTATGGCTATGAGAGATAATAGCGAAATGTTTCAACAAATATTAAGAGCTTCAAATTTCATGTCAAAATTTCCATTCAGGTACAGTTGAATGAATAAATAGAGCAGTGACTGTTTGAAATTTGATAGTCCATGGGAGACCGGATTTATTGTGTAATAATAACTACAACTGTATCACAATGAATTCATTGTGTTATGTGCTGAGGAAATGAAATTGCAGACATGATTCCTCATTGTTCTATCAAGGATAGTTAAGATAGAGCATTTTTGTGTTATAGCCATAGAAAAATGCTTTCCATACAGGCATTGGCAAACTATTTCATTTCTCTCTACATCGAACACGCGTTTTCAATGGTTTTCATCTTCTATTTTTGACGATATTCCTGTTTCTTCTGGTGCTGTCATCAAACATTGAACACCGCGTAAGCGACATATACCTAAAGGTATCTTCCAATCCCTTGTGCAACACGTGTTTTTTATCAACCGGTGACATAAAAAAGGTCTTTGTCGACGAAATCTGCGGCTAATTCCTTTGACTCGATGCTCCGTTAAAACCAAATGTTGTGTGTACGCACCTAATTGGGCGAGGCATAAAAAATTGCGGAACTTCATTAATTTCTAGATGGCCGGGCGCCTTGACGGCCTTGACAAGGCGCCGATTGCGGAGACGGCGTTTTGCTTTTTTGTTATTATTTTTATTTTCACAACAACGAGACAGCACTCACACTGATTCTGGGAAGGCATTCGATAAAGTAGATCATAACAACAACAAAAATCACAGATTCCTGTGCGATTGTCACTAGCAATGGGTTTACAAAACCGCGACACATGTTTTGCTATTGGGATTTCAAGAATAGCGATGCGCCCTCTGGTGAAAAGTTTCAAATGATGCTGCGATATATTTCGAAGTTTTGAAATATCATTAAAATTGTTACTAATGTATATCAAACAACACTAAAAATTGTAATAGTCGCTCACGAAATTTTCGAACAACTTAAAAGTCCTAACCTTAAATAGCAATAGTTGTCAAAGTAGTGCTTATTAGATAGCGTTTTCTTGAAGGTGGCGCTTCTATCTCAATTTGAAATCCCAATACAATAGCTTTCTCAATATGTTTTATAAGGACTTTATCTTCCTTTTTGTTCATGAATCAAATGTCTTTGAATGATATACACGTACTTATCAATAGAGAGTATTTGTAAAACAGTATTTGATTTCAACTTCTTTCATAGAAGTTGTAATTTCTATTTATCAACTCTGAGAAGGAGAAATTCAAAAAATAATTCCTCAAACCTCATTAATCTCCCCACAAAGTTGCCCAAGTTTCTAATTATCATTATAACGATGGCTAGTTTTGATTATCAAAAGAATTAATGTTACCGAAATGACAATTGAAACTGATGATAGACTTGTCACGAGTATTTCGGAATCGTCTGAAGTGTCTAGTGAAAGTGTTCTGTTATTTATCCATTTTCTATTGAAAAGCTTGGGAGATATTTTTCTCTGAGCGAAATCAGATCTTGTCTGGGTTGAATTGCAATATTATCCTGATGTGTTAGATTTTTTTCTACGAATAGCTCTCTATTTCGCTTTGTGTAGATATTTCCTATGTGGGTCATCTATTTAATATTTACATATGCTATTGAGCAAGAAATAGTTATTTGTTTAATTGTTTAACTAGGCAGCAAAGAAGTAAATTGACTGACGCGGAATTCAGCTAAGGCAGTCAATCTACTCTGCTGCCGAGTAAAATATATGTAATTTTTTGTCCGATTATTTACAATGATATATGTAGAATATTGTATTTGCAAATTATTACAATAATCACAATCTTTTTATTATTCCTGTCTTGAGAATTCAAACAAATTCTAATAGAAATCACAAGTGTTGAAATGGTTTGTTGCCATGGAGATGTATATGTTCATAGTAATCATAGTTTGACAACACTATGGTCAGAGATAGCAACTTAGAAGTATAGTAGTTTTCACAATAAATGGTATTGACTGAAGGATTAAAATAAAACCAATTAGACCCTTAAGTTGTAAAATCGGAGATGCACATCATAAATGTAAAAGGACCGGATTCAGGTAATTTTGTTTCTCAGAGAGGGATTGTAGAGGATTACAGCTTACACTTCTTGTTCATTTTAGTCTTTGTATTTCATTGGAAGTGTTCACTTGTGTTACGGCGTGCAATAATTTTATAACATTTATTTGTTATTACAGACATTAATAGCAAAGATTTTATACCCCAACGCAACGTACAGAATAGGCAGTATGTGGCGTCCGTGGATAAAAAGTAATAGTGCTTCTTCCAGTGGTTCTTTAAAGAAGAATCACTTATCTTGTGACGCGAAAATCATTATAAAAAATGTGTATAGTTCCTTACTTCAGCAAGGATATAACGCGGGTGCTGCAGCAAAAGTAACCAGTAATTTGACGAAGGTGCCTCTTAGTTCAGTTAGACGAATTGTTGAAAATTCCATGGAATCAAAAAAAAGGGTAAAGATTCCGGTGTTACAAAAAGTCTAGACGACTGGGAAAAAGATTTGATAAGGCGAAAAATCTACACTATATACGATGGGCAGCGTGTCCCTACAATCAAAAGTCTGAAACAGCGGCTCATCAATGACGAAACTCACATCAACTGTTGCCTCACTACTCTTTGGCGAGCTCTGTCTGCAATGGGCTTTAAATATCGCAAAATTGACAAGAGACAAGTAAAAATGGAATCCACACGTTTAATAAACTGGCGTTCTGAATATATAACGTCAATAAGAAAATACCGGTCTGAAAATCGGCCTCGGTCTCTACCTCGGCGAGACGTGGTTTGACACGCATGACACCCCTTCCAAAGGATGGTCTGATTCCTCTGATAAGTGTTAAACAAAAGCACCATCAAATAAAGGGAAGAGAATCACAATATTACACGCAGGATCAGAAAATGGTTGGATCCCAAACGCTATGTGGCTTTCTGCCAAAAATATTAAGGACTCTTGTGTTGATTATCACGAAGATACGACAGCAGAGCTTTTTGAAGATTGGTTTAAAAATTGTCTGTTACCCAACATTCCGCCAAACAGCGTTATAGTAATGGACAACGCAAGCTATCATAGTCGACAATTGCAAAAAATTCCTAGCTCAAAGAATACGAAATTGGAGATACAAAACTTCATGGCTGCAAATGACATATATTTTGAGGAAAATTATACAAAAAAAGAACTTTTACAAGTGCTGCAGTCATTTTCTTAAAAAAAACGTATCTTTGTGATACAATTGCAGAAGGATTGGGACATACAGTGTTACGACTACCTCCCTACTACTGCGTGTTCAATCCCATAGAGCTTATGTGGCACCAACTTAAATCGAGCGTGCGCGGAAAAAATACTTCTCCGACTTTAAGTGGTAGTGTGGTAGAATTAATTAGGAACTGTATGAATGACATTCCTACCAAGAGTTGGAAAAGTTCTGTTAGTCATGTTATAAATGTTGAAAACTCGTACCTTTCTGTAAAATCAATTGCGCCAATTATAATCAATTTAGATGAGGATAGCGATAGCGACACTGAACTAAATATAGAATAGAATTGTAACATTTAAATAAATTACTTGTATATCTCCTACATTATGCAAAATTCAAATTTCCTAAGTTCGACCCTGTAGCACATTTGCATCTTTTACCAGATGATTTTCTACACAATGGGATTAAATCGGGTAGTTTATTGCAGTTAATAAGCCAATACCATTTACTGTGAAAAATACTATACTCACTCCTCCAGACACATATCAATCAGCAAATTATTACTTTTGCTGCCTAGGCAGAAAAGTACTCACTTCGTAAGTAATACTATGCTTATTAATATATGTGTATGCGAAATTAATGTTTGCTGTGATTGAAAAGTGATTTCTATGTAACCCAGTGTCCGTCATGCTATAGTCTTTGAATGATATACACCTGCCTTTCAACAGAGACCGTTTGTAAAATTTTTGGGTTCTACTTCTTAAATAGAAGTTGTGATTTATATTTTTTTTTATTAGTGAAAATTGTGGTATTTTTTGACCAATATGGATATTCACACGTATCGGCCAGTTTAATTCAATAGATCATAATACCTAAACCTGCTGAATATTTAAAATTTTCAGGACACAATCAATCGAAGAAGGTTAATTCCATTCTGACATGTTCGTGGTTACATCAGGCGTGCCTCAGGGCATTCTAGGTCCTTTGTCTTTATCTCTATTCATAGGCACAATTTGGATAATGCAATATAAATGATTTAGTGGTTATTTTTAATGTAAAATGCCTGAGAGAAATGAGGTTTGCTGGACTAATAAGGCATAATTCATTATGCATAATTTTTCTTCTTAGGTCCAGTTGTACAAACCAGGTTCATCTCTATTTCAAGTGAAATGGGTTCAGCTACTAAGCATAAGCCAATCTCATCGTTTGTTGCTTCACTCGTATCAGAGTTCACTGGAGTATCTAAAACTGATCCTAAACATACATCAAGACTGTTTTTAAATCAATTACCCTAAAAAACACTAAACTGACGGCATATTGTTTCAAATATTGCATTCAAAACTTTTTCATAGATTACTCACCCTAACATCAAACTGACGGTATAATGTTTCAAATGCTGAGCATATATGAACTCACTTCTTTTTTAGAGATCAGTTACCCAACACCAAACTGACAGTATATTACTCCAAATGCTGAACATACATGAATAGAGCAAGAGCCCGCGACCGCCAGACCTTCGTTATTTTATAAAAGCTGAAAGTTTCTCTGCGTATTCCCCTAACACAGGTGAGAACGATCAGCGACTAGGAAGTTTGGATGATAGTTACTTCTTCAGATACCAGGTAGCAAAGGCGTATAAAATAGTACCTCACTTTCGTCAAAGTATAAAGCTCAGCTTTTTCATATCTTTTTCGGAATGATATTAGAAATCACATCATCCATTGCCAGACACTTACTCTGGTTCCAACCCCCTGCCAGACACCCCTCAACTTCAATAAATCATAATTATACTTACGTTTGACAGTATTTGAAGGGTTTTGGTGACGCCATCTTGCCTATAATGTCGATATTTCTGTTTACTTGTCAATGTAAGAGACATTTATCTTTTCTGAAGGGTAAAGTAGGTGCAGATATCTATTTGTCAGTTTGATAAAATGGTTTGACTGAAATATTGGCAGAAAGATGATGAAGCTTCACAGGAGTGTTAACAATAGAAGTTTATACGGAAAATAATAGTTCAATCCTGAAAGTACTTATAAAAATATGAACGATTTAAGATATTGATGAAATTATTTCACATCTGTTGCTGAATTGCTTGCCATCTTTTGACGTTATGTATAAGTAATCAAGAAAATGTGCGCTTGAAGCTACGACATCCGTAAGAAATATATAAGAAAACACATGACTTGGATAAGAATCTTTGCTGTCTGTTACCTGGCCAAGCAACCAAGATCCAAACTCCACAGTCGCTGATTGTTTTCACCTTTGTTGGGGACACGCGCAGATGAACTTTCAGCTTTTATAAAATAACGTAAGTCTGGCGATCGCCGGCTCTTAGGCTAGAACTCAAGATTCACTCAGAGATCAATTAGCCTAGCACCAAAGTGACGGTATATTGTTTCAAATGGGACAGTGTGACTTACTACTTGCCCCAATGTTTTGCGAAAAAATGTAATGAAAACCAACTTTTCACAGTATGCCCATTACAACTCAAACTAGTTTCATCGTGAGAGAAACTTTATCTCTTTGGAAATATATAGTGCATCGAAAGCAAATTCTGTATTTGACTTTTCTGCAGATTTTTATTTGTCATAGGAAGTAATACGATATAATACCCCATATCATAATGATTGACTGCGATTTCGTTACAGTCCATAACGAATTTTTGGCCCTTTCTCTCAATACGCTCAACCCATACCAACGTACTTCTCTGTTTTGCATAACCGAGTGAGATTATGCATGAGTTAGTGCACCAAATAAACTTAACATCATCGATTAGGGTTGATGTATCGGCAAGAACGTGCGTTTCCACAAACACACCCGAATAAGTCATTATACATCAGTCATGTGTGTGTACAGCGACTAAGAGCTCTGAATAATGGCCGAATTATGCAATCTGGACAGAGCGTATGCTAATAGAGAGGAGGCCACCTTGATTAATTGCGTTTTGATTTCCAGATTATCGGTCGTTTGCTATTCATATTTGGATTAGAAGCGCGTTTGCATCTTTGATCTTTGGTCGCCGTTGTTATGAATGGGTTGATTGCGTTTGAATAATTCGATCTGCGACGGGAGAGACCGGGTTGTGAGGTATCAGGGCCGTCGCGACAGGAAGGTTTGTGGGGTCGAAGACCCCTCTTGACTAACTGACAAAGGACTGGAATTTAGTAATTTGTTGCTAAAAAGGTATGCAGTTGGAAAAAATAATTGCTGACTATAAAATGTCAAAAACAAAAAAATGAAAAGTTATCAGAATCGTATCAGTATTGAATAGATATACGTCCTTGACATTAGTGGAAAATTCGGTGTCCTGGTTTACAAATATAGGGATATAGATTTGTAATATAAATCTCTGCTGTGGGTATTTTTGAATACCAATGCACGTTATGGACTCAACTACATCATTTAACTCAATATTTACCTCGCAGCTTTCACTCGTTTGATTTCTGCGAACGTAAAATCAAAATTTGATGCAAAATATGCTGCCATCATAAATTCCGATTGTGCTCGAATGAAAACACTTTCAGTCATCGTTCTAGATTCACCACAAATCTAGATTCACTGGAAATCGTTACAGGAATACAGGTTTCAAATATTTTACCACAGTATGAATATCGATGCTAATAAATCCACTCTGTGTCGTCTGATGTCAAATTTCGTTTGGACCGGTGGTGACGCGTTTTGTAAGTTTGAATTTTCCTTTTCAATTCTTTGATTTCCAGGGTGTCCCTGGATGTATTTTTCCTCTTGGAAATGTATTGATGGGGTCAAAATATCACCAGTATTTCATATAACTTTTGTTCCTGAAAAGCCTTCGTCACCAAAATACGAACCCTCAAAGTTACAAAATGAGGAATGTTTTTCATTGATAACTTTTCAAGTGAATATTCAAAATCAAACAAATTTTGGTGATTGACTAAACAAATGAATTGCTTTCATGAACTTTCATGTAGGAGCCAATTGTTTTGCTACAAAGTCAAGATCGGACTACTCCACACACCAAAACTTTGAAATGACAGATGTTATTCAATATTTTTCAACGAAATCAGGTTACTTAGAGAATTTTCTAAATGAAAATACTCGTGTGGAAAATCTATTGGAGCAACGATTTTCAATAACAATGCACTTTTGTTCGACGACATCCAACCTGAGATGTCTACCATTATTCCAAAATAAAATTAGTTTTGAATGAAAATAGAATTGATTGGTAAAATGTTTAAAGCGAATTCTCATAATGCGAACACGTTAACTCAAAAAAACTCATGGTGTAAATATCAATCGCAAGCCTTAAGAGCAAACAGAAATGAAAAATCCGCTACGAAAACTACTTGATATGACCCCCTTATCTCTCAATACATTTTCGTAGTCTGCGAATAGCATTCCAGGGTCGTCCACCAAAATTTGGTTGATTTTGAATATTCTTTTGAAAAGTTATCAAAGGAAAACATTTTTCATTTTGTAACTTTGAGGGCCCGTAATGAAGGATTTCAGGAACAAAAGTTATTTGAAGAACTGGGGATATTTTGATCCCATCTATACATTCCTGAGAGGAAAAGAGGGAATCCAGGGATACCCTGTATAATATTCAATAACTAAATAAAAAAATAACTTTCATTTATTATGTGACGATGATAAAGATTCGAAAAATATTTCAGAGAAATTTAATTTTAATGCATACTCTCTAATCTGTAAGACAAATTATAACCGGTGACTCAAAAATCTACCCTTCGCGTGCCATTCAAATCTGACCGCAGCGATAACGCTTTCTCGACCGACATTCGCCTTCGATTTTCCGTCCGGCAACAAAGAATCGCCGCCGCTTCGCAGTTGGCTGCGATCGCGACGGCAGCGCCCCCTGCCGCCGCCTCCGCGAAGACGGCGCGAACCGGAGGCGTCCGCAGGAAATGACGCCGCAGTTTCATCTCCGGCCTATTTCCGTTCCGAGAGCTCTAATGCGCGCTTAGCCGCTCTGTTTCCCCCGCACATTCTTCTTCTTCTTCGTATTGAGGCTACAAGCGGGTTTGTTGAACGAAAAGCACATTTTTAGGGCCATTCTATACATCTCCTACATGTTGTTGATGACAGTATTAGAGCAACGGATGAAGGCAACTATACCTGTCTGATTTTGTTGGAGTTCAGTCGTTTGACACAATCAGCCATTCGTTACTATTGAGTATTTTGTCATACGTAGGTCTTTCCGGTAATGCGGTATCGCTTATTGATTCGTTCTTGGAAAATCGACAGCAAAAAGTGAAAATAGACGAGGTTGAATCTCAATATCTACCATTGCACTCAGGGGTTCCCCAAGGTTTCATTTCGGACCCTCTGCAATATACATCGTTATGCAGATGACACCCAACTTCATTGCAGCTTTCCTTCACAAGTGATAGATACCGCCTGTTCGAGTATAAATCAAGACCTTAAAGCCTTCACAGATTCAGCTTCAGATCACTGTCTACTCATCAACAACTTGAAATCCAATATCATTGCTTTTGTCTCGAAAATTTATCGCAACGCTATAAACGATGCTCTTGATATAAAAATAAATGGGAGTTCTCTTGCAAGTGTTCAAGGAGCAAAAAAAAAACAATTGATAACGATTTATCGTTATAAAAATTGAAGTTCGCTTTTTGTTTTCAACATTATCATTTATATCTCTACCATTTATACTTAATCAAGAAACTGTAACAGTTGTTAACAATGAAGACGTGTATTATTATTATTTTATTCCTAAACCCTTGAATGACAGTTAGTTCCACACTCAACTTTGTTTTCGCCTAGGGGCGGTAGATTTTAGTGAAAGCTCACTTGATTTCAGAAAATAAAAATAAAAAGTCAAACAAGTTCACCGGTTGTCTCATGGCTTTTTATACCAGAAGCCGATAAAATGAACACAATAAACTTTGATGATATTATAGATGATTTTGCTATCAAAAAGTCCCTTAAATAATTGCAATTTTTGATTCTTTAATGCCCTTTTTCAATGAGTGATTCATTCTCTCAATTAACTTCAGTTCCATTCTCATTACATATGGAAAATTGTTTTTAATTTCTCCTGAATAATATGATTTTGGAGTATTCTTATTTCATTTCAAGCGATGGGAAACTACGAAAACATAGGAATGAGATTAATAAGAAGGGAGTGAGTTTTGCATCAGCTATTCACTAGTGGAAAATTCGGTTTCCTAGTTTATAAACATAGGAATATTGATTTAAAATATAAATCTCTGCTGTGGGCATTTTTGAATACCAATTCACATTATGGACTGAAATACATCATTTAACTTAATGTTTATCTCTCAGCTTTCACTCATTTGATTTCTGCGAACGTAAAATCAATATTTGATGCACAATATGCTGCCATCATAAGATTCGATTGGGCTCGAATGAAACCACTTTCAGTCATCGTTCTAGATTCACCACAAATCTAGATTCACTGGAAATCGTAACAGGAATACAGGTTTCAAATATTCTACCACTAACACAGTATGGATATCGATGCTAATATATCCACTGTTTTGGCGTCTGATTTCATATTTCGTTTGGACCAATGGTGACGCGTTTTGTAAGTTTAAATTTTCCTCCTCAATTCTTTGATTTCCAGGGTCTCCCTGGACCTCATTTCCTCTTGGCACTGTATAGGGTCAAAATATCACCAGTACTTCATATAACTTTTGTTCCTAAGAACCCTTCGTTACCAAGTCACGGGCCCACAAAGTTACGAAATGAAGAATGTTTTTCATTGATAACTTTTTAAGTGAATATTCGAAATCAAACAAATTCCAGTGATTGACTGAACAAATGAATTGCTTTCATGAGCTTTCATGCAGGAGTTGGTTGTTTTGCTAAAACGTCAGGAACGGACTACCGCCTATGGTCACCACCATAAACTATGACGATATTATAAATGATTTTGCCATTGAAAAGTCCCTCAAGAAGTTGCAATTCTTGATCCTTCAATGCTCTTTTTCAATGAGTGAATCATTCTTTCAATTAACCTTAGTTCCATTCTCATTACATATGGAAAATTATTATTTTAGAAAGGTACATGGGGCGGTGGGAATAAAGTGGCCTAAACTCGTAAACAATATAAATCCGCCACTGACTGAGATAGAAACAGAGGTATATAAATTGGCCCTTAATGAATCATTTATTTATTTACAAATTCTGGATACGAACAGACATGGGCCCCAACAGTATCCTCTGATACCTAAAGTGTATACAATTTAAAAACTGTTGCTCGTCATCGATGACGACATGAAATCAACGCTCTTGTACCAATCCATTGATGGAAATGCATTAGAACGTTTATATTTAATTTCAAATTTGGCGCCTGTTTGATTTGGTTGGCAGCACTCTCGATGATGCCGCAATTTGTTTGAAGTCTGTTATTTATCAATTGACAATTGTCATTCAAATGTGAGAGTTCTGTGTTTAGGTCTTTATCTACACCCGTACTCTAATAATACACTTATATGCTCACAACCCGTTTTATAATGATATCCATTACGATACAGACTTTTCATTACGATACGGATTTTCAACCAATAGAAACCCATTATTTTTAAATTAAGTATGATGTGCATGCTCTGCATTTGACGTTTGTCAAGTCAAAATCGGTAAAGGTATTGAATTTTTGAAGAATATAGCCAAACCTCGATAACAAAATGTCTGCTACCAGATTTATTTCTTTATTTTTTTAATCAAATTTTCTGAGCTCTCCGTAGGCGAGAGGTTTAAGGCGCTTAGATTATATTAGCTAGTTGGACTAGTTGAAAGAGACATGGGTTCGATTCCGGACTCTTTTTTTTTAATTTTTTATCTTATCTTCATTTCTAATCGTTTTATTTCTCGAAGTAATACCATTAATTACAATTTTGTAGAATTTTCAAAAAAAATCGTTTAATTAGTATTATTGTGTGCAATACAAATATAATATTTGTATCGGGTGTAGATAAAATTGCGTATGCAACTCACCTTCGGCTCGTTTCGTATCCCGGTTGATGCTCGTGTATTAATGACCATCATTACATGATCTACTATTTTGATACTCCAAATGAAATAATTACTGATCAAAAACTGTGTACTTCGATGTTTCTATAGAATCACGTTCAGGCGCTTCGTGAATGTTCCAAAAGAACTGAAAACTATCTCTGGTGACAAATATCTTCGATTAGTTATCTCGAAAGAGAGCGGAATAATAATTTTTCTTCGATTCCCTTAACGTCTGTTATAGAGCTGAATTGAATACAATTTAGTAAATTATATTTATAATCTACAGTCAGATGTTCATTTTTATCGTGTTGTAGCAGATTTGAATTCAAGTATGTAAACTGCGTCTACTGTCTGTGTGATTTCTTAATAGTATATTACTCAACGAGTGTATAATGGTGGCTATTATTCACGAGGTGAAGTCATCACGGAGAGAATAATAGCCATTAAACGGGAGTAGAATACTATACTTTATCCACGACTTGTTGAAGTTTTTCCGTTGGAAAATTTTGTTACATTTCAGCCATATTTTCAGAAACACTATTATTTCATTCTAACAAATAGTTTATACAATACTGTAAACAGGTTTGAGTGAAATTTGTTTGGATTCGAAAGCTATTTCGATATGACACCCACATTCATAATTGCTGATAGCTCCTGATGCTCCTTGACTTCTTTTTTTATACGAAGGTACAGAACTGGAGTAATATTATTTGGTGGTTTACACGATAAACTTTCACAAACCGATTGATTGTAGCAAAACAATATAGTATAGCTGAATCGAAAAAGTATTTGACAGCAGTGAATAATGACTCATTATTCACTAGTGATATGACCAAGATGAATAAAAACCCTGGTGTGTTGACTTATACCTAATAGATTGTAAGCAAATTTTCTCGACTTTTCGCTATCTTGATTTTGATCAATTTTAACTGAAGAGATGCCTTCGAGAGTTTGCCAGCAGAGGCGCACCTTACGTGATTTTAATTTAATCTGTGATGCCATGATATCCGTCTGCTCGACGGCCTTTCGTCAAAAACTCAGTGATTGTGATGTGATTTTAAATCTTCCGAAACAATAGTTGTGAGTGAAACTGGAAACTATTGATATCTTATCTTTCTACTTTCTGAGGAACCGAAGATAGGTAAATACGTTTTTCTTCATAGTGTTAAAAAAATACAATTTTGATGTGATTACGAGCCGATGATATGAGGGATAAGTAATACCTACACGTTACACGAGCGTTTTATTTTGAGCTTTGTAAATCGGTTCATAATAAATCTAACTATCACTATAAAATCAAACAAATACAAGAACAGCAACGATAAACACTTAAAAACAATGTAAACAAGAAAAACGTGAAAAGAGATAAGAACTAGGTACAAGATTTTGAATATTAAAGGAACTTTCAAATGCATTCAAATTCAAATCGAACTATCATTCAAAAAAATTAATAGCTTTTTATTAGACGAAATTGACCTCACGTATTTTGTATACTGATGATTCTATCGGTGAACGAAAGATCCCGCAAGAGTTTATCCAATGAGACCGCCGGTTTCGAAAATCACTCGTAAGCTGCCGCCTCAATGAAAATGTACCCTTAGAAAATCGCATTTGTATCACTACCTCAACACCACCTACCGTCAAAAAATGTAAGTTTACTCTTCGATTTCTCAGGTCGAGAGGAATTGGCTAAACAAAAGCATATCGGTCAACGCACCAGGGTTTTTATTTATCTTGGATATGACATCATACAATAGTCGTGGATAAGAAATTATCCATGACTATATATAAGGGATAGAAAATCTCACAAGCCGCCAAGAGGCGTAAAAATATTGCGATACAAACTATGCTCTTTAAATTGAGCACTTAACAAAATAAACAAAATCTAATATCATACGTATGAAATGAACGATGAGATTGGAACTTTTGGTGTAAAAGTTGAAACTCTTCCAAGAGATCAATTACCCTAACACCAAACTAGTTGTTAGGGTAATTGATCTGTAGGAGAAGTTTCAAACGTATGAAAAACAAAATCTAATGAAAGGAACACAATTATGGGGAATTTGGCCGGTATTCCAAACAAATAATATAGGCTGTCGATCGGTCAGCGTCTAAAAGTAAAAATATAGCCAGCCGTCAAGTCCTAGGAAGTTTGAAACTATTTTCGTTGCAAACGCTATCTGTGGTCGTGATCATTATAGTAGGCATGTGTTCTCACTGCAAGCGCCATCTGAATTGATTTTATGGAAGAGGTCATGGAGCCTTTATCATAGAATGCATGTGCTGTCAATTTCATCCCTAACTTCAACAGGAATCTGAATGGAAACTTGAACTTGAACCAGTACGCTACGCCAGTCAGTGTTGCCGCGCCCAACTCAAAAAGCGTACCACAGGTTTAACAGAAAATGTACCACTGTGGTACATTATTTCAAAATGGCATAACGGGTATAACACATACACAAAAATATGGAATTTCACCTGTCATTTTTATTTCAGATATTTCCAAGTCAAATTGGGTTTTTTTCCGATTGTATTTGATTCACAATAAACTGAAAATACAAACAGTCAAATTTGCCCGAAGAAATATTACCGGTATATTATTTAATTGGACAAGTGACGTCAGCGCACGAAAATATGTCGTTTGAATCTCAGTTTGAAATAGTTCTGAAGTGGTTTGTGGTCGATGCGAAATATATAAATGAATAGGTTCGTGGAATGATTTTCATGCATGTATTAGGAATTGAACATTCAACTCTACATGCCAGCACGACCAACGTTACAATTCAATTGCCATGACGAAAGACTTTGGAGTACATTGTACCGACCAAATGATTATAGATGGCGTCCTGTTCGCACAGAATGCGAATTGCACAACACAGGAATCTATTTCGGTAAAGTAGCACATCACGTACGTAGTTCTTGTACTACGGAATAGGTGGTTCTGCTGACTGATTATCCAGACGGAATGTCAACAATGATTAATTAAATATAATATAAATATTGTGGTATTTTAGGCATAGGTGTCGGGAAAATGTACCAAAAATGCCCTAAAATAAAAATGTAGTACCACCGTACCAAAAAGAATAAAAAGTACCACATTTGGTACAAATGTACCACCGCGGCAACACTGACGCCAGTACCATGAAACAGGGACTATAGAACGAAAATCTGAACTTCGGTTTAGAAGGTGTTAACCTAGGAGGCAAAACGCCATCTATTGGTTGATCGAAGACTTAAAATCAAGGCACATCAATGCTGGAATTTGAGAAGAAGGAAACATTGTCAAACATTCAAACATATCTGGTCCACAATTGAGTATGACCTAGTTGCTTCAAAAAATCATTGAATTCCTTACCCTGCCCCTCACCAACTGCTATCTCAGATTTTGCACCACGTATTTTTTCTCGCATGTCAACCGGCAACCCGGCAGGATTCTTAGCAGCACATTATGAGGGAGATAAAAGATAACACGAGTCTCGTGTAAAAATGAAATAAGTCTACAGCTCTACTTATTCCCGGAGCAAGCTAAACGACCATTAAGCATACGTTTAGGGCATCGATTAAAATTCAACCTTGATAATTATATTTGAGAGTTGACAGGTGTACGGTGTTCGTAATGAATTATTAGGTTTTCGTGTACGCTGCAACGGTTCTCGAGTTCTCGAACGTCCACTCTTTACATGCACAGCCCAGATCGTATCTCAATGACGTATTAGAATTTTTAAAGTTTCGTTCGCATAAAAAAGCGGCCACGAGCCACGAGGCTTTAATTTATTTTCATTTTTGTTGCGCAGTTAAATACGGGGTTGGGGCGGTGAGTAATGCCTCGGGGGGTGGGTGGCACCGGCTATGGGTATTCGTGGGCCCCCTCTTTCGGTTTTTTCGTGCTTTAGTCCGATTACGAGAGTCACAGGAATAAGTTTGGGTAGTAGGTCTCGTTGGGATTTTGAATTGACTTGACAGCGCCACTTAGGGCGGTATTTGAACTATTGTATATATATATATATATATATATATTTATATATATATATAATTCATCCTTGTTTATTTTTATTATTTTTATATAGAGAATTTAAAGAGAGAACCTGAAGTTTGGAGTATCAATATGAAATAAAATGAAATTAGGTTTAAGAATTTTGTTAGAAATGTAAAATTGTTTTGTTGAATATTGTTATGAAATTTTGAATCGTAAAAATGCCCAGTAGTTTACCTTTCACCTGTATTTATGCCTTTTTTTTGTTTACCTCTTTTTATAGCTCAGTCAGACGCCAATGAACATGATGAACTCCTCAGCGGTGTGGTTTCTGTGGATTGCAGAGCTGCTTCTTGATGTCATATATTGTGATTGAAAGAAAGAACCAAATAATAATTTTTATTGAAAATTTGGTACCTTTTTCATAAATGTCAATATTTCAAATATATTACCGTTTTGATCAAATAATTATCTTATCTTTAAGTTCCCTGATCTGAGAGAAACCAACTTATATACTATTAAACCATCCAAAACATAAATAATGAGATTTGGACACACAGTTTGTTCGGTGCAGTTCCCAAACAGTTCTAGACACAAAATGAAAGATTACTAAAAACGAATACTACCCAAATATTCTCACCGCGGAAAAATAGTTTCATAGGTTATATTGTGACGATGGATTGTAAAATAAAGTTCTGGAGGTGGAAAATTGAAATAAACACAGAAATAGAAATGTTCACTTGGAATAAACCAAACAGAATATGGATTATAGCCTGTTTCGACGATGTAAGTTTGTCGCTGCAACTCCAGAAAATTGCATGTGTTCATGCAAGTTTTTCGAGTTCCATAAATCTTTTTTGGTGCGATAAGTTGCAGCGACTTAGTTATTTCTATGGTGAATTTGTTGCCGCAAACCACAAATATGTGGTGGCATCATTGTGAAGAATATTGATTTTGAACATTTCAATTATTTTTCGAGATTTGAGGAATCAAGTTGAGTAATAAGGTGATTTAATCACAATGTCAATTATTAGAAATGAATGAAATTATATATCAGTTGTGGTAATGTAGACGTTCATCTTGGTAACATTCAGTGCTATCTTTTGATATTGGCAATGCAAACTGACAGCTACATGACATATCTCGCAACGACAAGTCGCCGCGAGAAGTTGCAGCGACAAAATTGCATCGTCGAAACGGGGTGTTAGTTTGATGGTCCCGTCTATCTCACTGGAACATGTGAAACTGACTTTCCTGGTACGCACCCGTTTTCCTTTCCTTTTTAATGGCTGTTAGTATTTGCTATGATATTTATCTGCTTACTTATGTTTTTCTTTCCACTTTTTCTTTCCAAAAATTTTCTCAGCTTTTTAAAAATCTCGCGTACCCTCTTCTTGTTTTGTTACTCCCCGTTGCTATTACTACCTTTCCATTTACGGAGTCACTCTCACAGGCCACTTCTTATTTTCTAATTCTCCTCAATACTATTTACAAATGATCATTATATATTGAAATCTGATTTTTAAAAGGTTCCTAATGGTATTCTATTAAATTTTTATAACTTTCAACTGATTTATTTTATTTAATTCCTTCTAATTACTAATATTGAGTCGCAAGTTTCATTTTTTTAGATCGAGAAGATTTGACCGAAGAAAAAAATATCAGATAACACAACAGGGTTTTCATACTTCTTCACTGGGCTATGATCGCGCTCCCACTACTTAACAATTCATTTATCTTGCACGATTCCGTTTTTCATTTACGACGCTAATTTACGATGAGATGCTCTTTATCGTAACGGTTTAAGTCGAGACGTTCTCGAGATTTGGTTCGGTAAGTGCTCGTAGAAAATTTTCAGATAAAAAGTTCGTTAGATGCTGATTCAGTATCTGAAACGTCTCGAAAATTCTATCCAGCGCCCCGAGAAAATAATTGAATAACTTGGTTTTTGTACCTGCGGAAAACGGACTACTATTACAACTTTTGAAGCAAAAAAGGAAAGATGAATGTGTGCAAAAGTTGCTATTGAAAAAAAAATCCTCATTTAGAAAAAACTCTTCTGTCAATCTGTATAAACCGAGGTATAAACCATAAAACGTCTCGAAAATTCTATCTAGCGCCCCGAGAAAATAATTGAATTACTTGGTTTTTGTACCTCCGGAAAACCGACGACTATAGGGAAGAATATCGACCGATGAGGGCGCTGGTGGTGGTTAAACTTTATCCACCATTTTGAAATAGTTACCTTGTTTACATTTGTGAAATAACGCGCCAAACTGAAATCCAGTCATCAATTGCCCCTGCTAGACAAGATTTTGGTGTTTTTTTGCTATATTTTCATTGTACGAAATTTTTCTCGTGAAGGTTAATATAACTGTGTTCATGATGCTTTGAATAGCCGCACAATACCATTCAATGGAGGTGAACATAGATGCATTGTGTTTTAAAATCTAATGATATTTGTTCCAGGACATTTTTTAGTTTTAGTGTAGTGTTAGTGAACCAAAGAGGCTTTTATTACATGGATGATGAAATGCGCCATAACTTCGCCTGAAAATAGACGAACAGACTCACCAGGTAACAAGAAATCATCTCTCTTGAAATGCAAGTAACACACCAAAGCCGCTCTAGGTGGTGATTTATGCAGTTTCAGTTTAATATTCCAAGCCTTGTACCTGTCTATTTTCTCTTTCAATCCACTTTCCGTAATGTTTCCCACCAAAGATGTATTTATCTTTGGAAACGTGTGGAAAGACAACTTTGGATTTCGGTTCCTATAAAGTTGCGGCAACTTGGCACCAAACACTTTATACGGCTCACTGAGCGATCTGCATCCATGATTGTTTGTTATTATTAATCAAAAAAAATTACAACTTCAGATGAGATTTCCTAAATCAACACCAAAGAACTCAATAAATTCACACACATAAAATGGAAGCCGTTTGTTTGTGAAATTCCAGCAGTGCGTTATATTTCCGCCAGACGTCGCATAAAATTATGAACTTCCCAATAACAACTTTTGAAACCAAAAAGGAAAGATGAATGTGTTCAAAAGTTGCTATTGAAAAAATATTCTTCATTTAGAAAAAACTCTTCTGTCAATCTGTATAAACCATATATACTCATTAAGAAAAAAGAAAACTTACCTATATCAATGCCATATTGACAAATGAGCCAGTCGTCATGCGTTAGTCCTGAAAAGTACACAATAGTGTTTTTTTGAGGTTAAAATTTTTATTGTGATGTGAATTACAAGAGCCCTGATTTGTGGACATCATTTCTTTTGACACAAAGGTGAATTTTTTACTTTTCGTGCCACATCTTCAAAAATATCAGTAATTTGAAAAATGAACTGGATATCAAAAAGAGTTGCTATTGAATTATTAACAAAAAATTTGCTCAAGAATAAACTTGTATATAACCACTTGTTTCCGATATGTCAAGGATGAAAGATCGACCTTATAATTATGAAAATCATTCAAAAACGTCTGCTTTCGATCATTCGGACTAGAATAACGTACAGTGTTGCCAAGGGGAAAGAATGAAATTATGCTCCTCTCCATCCAAAAATGTGCGATTTCATCCGAAATTATGCGATTTTTCAAAATCAAAACTATGTACAATAGTTATAAAATTGATGTTTATCAATTAATCAGTTGAATTTTCTTCCATAGTGGTGCTGCGATCTCAAATTGAAATCCCCAATATCACTTTTGCCGTATCATATGAATTAAAAGTAGAAACCTTTTGTGTGAAAGTGCTTCTGTTGGGATAATTGTGCTCTGTTAAAATAATTTTCATCAAAAGTGTATGCAGTGTTTTCAAAAATATTTATATTATTCAAATCATCGAATCGATCAAACACCTATTATTTTCTTCTCATACATTCATTCGATTGAGATCGCAACGCCTCTTCGGAAAAAATCTTCAACTGAAAAGCACTACTCTGACAACTTTTCCTAATTAGGAATTTGGCATCACTTGAAATTTTAAAACCGTATAAGTATTTGGTAAGTGATTATTCCCATTTCCAGGATATTTTCACTTTTCATGTGGAAATCATTCATGAGTTGAGCTTACTAAAAATATTAATTATACTTTCAATCATATCCCAAAATAACATTGCAGCGCCAATTCGATCAAGATTTCAACCAATTTCCACCACTTTGACAATGAAACTCTCATTCAGAGGGCGTATCGCTTCTCTTGAAATCCCGCTGAGAATAATTTGGATGCCGTAAACTGGAATAATATTTGTTTTGATTTTTTTGTGAATTGTGCGAAAATGTGCGATTTATTTTAGGATGCGATCATTGTGCGAAGACGTTCAAAATTGTGCGCAAATCGCACAATTACGCTCCGATTGGCAACACTGATAACGTATTACACTGTTATGAACTCTAGAAGAAGAATGGGATGAAGCGAAATGCTCTGTGTTAAATAGTTGTCAAGACGGTGCGTCAAAGACGGCCCTAAAACATTCAAAGAACATTTTTTTGTTGGGATATTTGTGACCCAACGTTTTTAATTTTAGTTTTTGAGTTTGTTGGATGGTTAAGCAACAGTTATGTCAACTTGATAAACTCAATTTCACAAGGGAAACGGTGAAAGAAAATAAAAAGGATCTTGAAGGTCGTCGAAAGTGAATCCATTTTATTGAGTGTGACCATATCAGTTGATGAAAATGAAAATATTGAAAAAAAAACAAGCGAATTCTTCGATCACTATCACCTCCGCTGAATTAATGACGCAGGCGCGTATACAAGGGGGGGTAAAGGTGGTAATTACCCCCCCTTATGATCAGTCAGTCACATAACATTATATTATATATTGAAACATATAGGGAGATAGCAAAAAATATAATAAATGAATGAAAAACCAATCACAATTTTATTTCACCTTCATTCAATATACAGTCTCTGGTATTTCGAGAGAAATTGATTATCACCAACAGTTCTGGAAGAACGTTTGTGACGTTTCCACTTTGACAGATACCGCTTTCAAAAAGTGTGATTCTAATATTTTACCTCTCATTAAAAAATGCATGCTATTGACTTCGACCTGGTCTGACAATATCTCAGGATCGGTTAACTGGTCTAGCACTGCACTATAACACATTAATTCCTGGGACTTACCCATAGAAGCTGATTCATTGATAGATCCTTATGTTGATGAGAAAAACCGAAATTTAAATTTATTACTTAATTTTTCTGTTGCATTATCTTGTGTTCAATAAGTATATACTTTCCATTCTACTCATATTAATATGTAGTATGATAAATACATGAACGAATATCATTATAACGGTTTATTTTTACTTACGTTGACAGGGCAAATGTTAGTTATCTCTAAAGTCTGAAGTTTATTTTTATCGAAAATTATTGTTTTCTCTACTTTCCAATTTTATTTATGAAAAAAACGAAGATTAAACAAATCTGACGTTTCTATTCCACAGTTTCCTTATAATTCAGGTCATTGTGAAAGGTAAGTTTGTAAAAAAAACAATATGTATTTGTGTTTTGATCAGTGGCGGATCCACGGGGATGGGGGTTTCGGGTCCCCCCCCCATTGGGAAAATAAGAGATTTTCTTTTCAATTTTTATCGGCTCCTAATATCCAAATTTTGTTAGTGAATGAAAAAATGTCACATGAGCAAGAGAAAAAAATAAAATAAAATTGGAACTTTAATAATTATTATTACATTCCATTGAAAACTAAAGAGCAGGCTACATTTAAACATTAATATATTTTCGAGGTTTTTTGAGAAATTCTACTAGAATTTCGTCCTCGGTGAGTTTTTTTTCTGGTTCAGTCGGTTCAGACGCTGGATCAAGCCGAGTAAAATATGAAAATAGAGTTTCATGTTGTAGGTTCAAAATAAAATGCTTTCTTTTTAACTATCAAATTGCAATTTCTCTCGATGACACTTTGAAGAAAATTGACACTTGTCAGGCTTATCGAGGAAAAGTTCGAGAAATTTCTGACCGTGCTGCCATTGGATCCTTTTTGGCGCAGTATTTGAAAAATTAGACTTGTTACATTTGTGATGAGTATTGTGTATGCCGGTAACGATTTGAACATACTATGTATGAGTAGAATATGCTGTTGATTAGGTTAAATCAATTCGATTCGATTTAAAAAAAGTAAAGTTTCGAACCTACTTCACCTCCTGGCTACACCTTCAAATTTTGCTCATGTCAATTTCTTTCACCTTTTTTTTGGATCTTGACTAGTTGTTGCTATACGGTAGCTCATAATTTTTTCTTATATATATATATATATATAATAATAATAATAATAATAATAATATTTATTAACCACACAGTAACAAAAAAAATCAGGGATGAATGAAGTAATTCAAATGATTAATAAATATTGATTAACCCATAAAAGGTAGAAACCTCGTGCATGGGTGAATGACAATAGCAATATAATATAAAATGTAAATCAATAAAGCTAAAGATTATTCAATATATATACAAAAATACAATCATAAAACAAAAATTTATCAGTCCAAACAAAATACAACAGGTATAATAGGTAAAATATTTCTCAGTAATATATATCGACTGAATCAATACTATAAAATGCGACAAAATAATAAGTATAAACACAAACACAAATATAAGAATCTCAATAAAATTGATAGGTACAATACTGCTTAGTAACATAATAAAAAAACGCGTAGTTCTTTGAAGAATTGCTAAATTCAAATGTAGCATGTAGAAATCTCATTTGAGAGACAGCCGTATCGACAATATCGTGAATATAGAATTGGATCAAATCTAAAAAAGTGTCATAGTGGCAATGATCAAACTTAGAGGTGATTTTTCGGAATCAATGATTTTTTATATCAATTAACTTATGTGTGAGATATCGGGGTTGTTGAAATATCCAGATTTTAAGGTTTTTCTTGAATAGTGGAAGTGAAGTAATATATTTCAAATCTTGTGGAATCAAATTATAGTTTCTAGGACCTAGAAAATGAAACGATCTCTGCATTATATTTTTTTCTGGTCTTGGAATATGTACCGTTCGATTTCTCATGTCATAATTATGCTCAGTTGTCGTAAGTTCATTTCGATTTATATGTTGTCGTACAATAATTTGATAAAAACAGATTTGTCTTATGTCCAATAACTTTGTTTCTTCAAATAACAAATCTGTCGGGTAAGTATATGGTTTTCTATATATAGTTTTGATAATTAACCGTTGTACAATTTCCAATGATGTTATGTGAGTTTTATTCGCAGATCCCCAGGAAATTATTCCATAATTTAAATGACTTTCAATAAGAGAGTGATAAAGAATTCGGAGATACTGGGTATCCAGCAAATCTTGCAAGTATTTCATTCTATAGAGAAAAAATCTGAGTTTTTTCGTGAGAAAATTAATATGTTTATCCCACTTTAAATGAGAGTCGACAAGTATACCAAGGTATTTGACACTGTCAGTAGATTTTATTTTAATGGTACCATTACTGTTTGTAACACATAATTCATTATATTTTGGCAGATTGTTCTTATAAGACGTGAAGGGAATGAAAACAGTTTTGTCTACGTTCAGGGTGAGTAAGCGACTATCAAACCAGTCAATTATTTTTCCAAAATCGTCTTCCGTGTGAGTTTTTAAGGAATTCCAAGAATCGCTTTTATATATGACGGCTGTGTCATCAGCAAAACTGATGATATCTCCCTCCGAGCATAACTTATACAGATCATTTATGTATATGTTGAAGAGAATAGGTCCAAGTACGGTACCCTGTGGAACACCATATTTTACTACTCTGCTTTTGCTACTGATGTTTTCCATTCTAACATATTGTATTCTATCATTCAAATAGTTCTTCATCAAGTCGTATGATGTTCCCCGAAAACCTATTCCCTCCAAAACATCCAGTAGTTTTATATGACTGACAGTATCGAACGCCTTGGCTAAGTCTACGAATACACAAAGTGCATGTGATTTCCGATCCATATATTTGCTAATTTTTGTTGCGAGCTGATTTATTGCATCTTGTGTGGACCTGCCCTCTCTGAACCCAAATTGTTGCTCGGAAAGAATCTTATATTTCTCCAAATAATTTGTGATGCGTTTTTTAAGGATTTTCTCAAAGATCTTCGCAATATTTGATATTACCGATATTGGACGATAATTATTCATAAGTTTTTCGTCACCCTTCTTAAGAAGTGGAGTGATAACAGCTTTTTTGAAGACTGTAGGGTATATTCCAGTTTGAAATATCCAATTAAAAATATACACCAATGGTGTTGTAATATATTCAGAAATGATTTTCAGGGTTTCGGCTTTTATATTGTCAGGACCAGGTGATTTTTTGTTTTTCAGTGAGGTAATGATTTGTTGCACCTCCCTTTCTGTGGTAGGCTCAAGGAAAAACGAATTGCAAAGTTCCGTTCTTGTGAATTTCCTTATACTGCGTTTAGCTTGTATTTCCTTGGCTAATTTTTCTCCAGCCTCGGAAAAATGGTCAATAAAGTGGTTAGCTATTTTTTCTTTATCAATTATAATTTCTCCAATATGATTTATTTCATTAATTGGTTTTCTATCTATATTCTTATTAGTTATGTCATTGACCACTTTCCATAAACTGGATGAGTTATTCCCATTGGATATTATTTCCCTTTCGTAGTATTTCTTCTTTGCGTCTAAAATTTTTTTGTCTACAAGATTTTTTTGTTTTCTGAATTTAGTTTTATTCTCATCCGTTTGATTTATTTTCCATGCTTTATACAATTCATCTTTTTTCTCGATTAAGCCCAACAATTCATCTGTTACCCATTGGTTCCTTTTTTTTTCACGCTTTCTTTTTTAATTGTATTTGTGCTCCTTTGTATAATTTCTTGTATAATGTTTATGAATGTATTCGTACAAATTTCCAAATTTTCAGAGGTGTAGACGCGATACCAATTTTCCGAATGGATGAAATTCAAAAGTTTGTTATAGTCTATGTATTTTTTGTGTTGTGGGTCTGTTTTTTTATTTGTGCTCGTTTCAAGTTTCTTCAATTGTAAAATAATAGATCAATGATCAGTTACATTCATATCGAAGACAAAAGATTGATAACAGAATGACTGTTTCGAATCCTTAACGAAAAAATGATCTATACAAGATTTAGAATTTCCGCAGATTCTCGTATAGTTTGTGATATGAGATTGAAATCCGTACATACTCAGAATGTTCAAATAATTTTCGGTGGGTAACTCATTTGTGTTCAGAATATTGATGTTAATATCACCTGTTAAGATGTGTACATCCGATGTTTCATTTTCTAAGTACTTTACAAGCCCTTCATTGAATTCGTTGATATTTGTTGATGGGGAACGATAAACTGCCGTTAGTTTGATGTGCCTGCTATTGAACCTAAATAAGACTTCAATTGAATTACAATTATGTATTTTCAAAAGTGAGTATTGGAATTTAATATCATCCTTGATGAAAACTACAATGCCATCATTCTTATTAAATTTACCATAGTTATATATTATTTGAAATCCTTTGAGTTGGTATAATTGTGGATCTACTATGAACCATGTCTCTGTCAGAACAATAACATCGAATTCGGTTGAGATTTCATTGAGTTTAATTTTTAAGTCATCCATATTTTTATGCAAACTTCTAATATTCATTTGAAAAATTTTGCTATTGATTCCATCACTAGTGAGGAGGTTATTTAGTTCTGTGACATCCTCCACCTCTTTCGATGCTACTTTGGTTATTTGAAAATTTCGCAGATAAGGATCCATCATATATAGTTAGCAATGACAATCCTTAATTTATATAAGGTATTAATAAACTGTTTTAAAAATTAGGTATTTGCTTCCTGTTTCATGACAAAAATGGTTTTCAAGTTAAGATTTCACTGACCGAGTTTTTGGCTTGTCCTTCCCCACTGGAACTATAGGTTTGGTTTGTGATTTATCCACACTTTGTTTAGGCTGGCGGCTAGTGCTGCTAGTCGTTTCCTTCAAAGCCTGCTTCTGTTCCTGTACTGATTTTTTGAATATCTCTCGCGGTGTACTTGTATTTGGAGTAGGGGGAGCACTGTTAGGTTTTTGCTGTCCTATATCTTGATTTGCTTCAAGTTCCTCCACAGTGTATGGAGTATTATTGATAAATAATTTATTTGCCCTTATATAACAATTTTCGGAAGAGTTATGTCTTATTCTGAATAGATGTTGTCTCAGTTTTTTCGACTCTTCTCTCTGGATTTCAGTGAGATCGTTCGCAATTGATATATTACAACCTTTCAGTTTGTAGCAATTTTTAAGAATTAGCTTCTTTTTGAAGAAAGAAGTCAATTCTAATTTCAGTGGGCTATGTGAGGGATTTCCAAGGTAATATAAATTATTTATATCACCCTCTTCAAGTTTAACATCCAAACGATTTTTTATTTCCTCCGTTAAGTATTCTAATGAAATTTCTCTAGATTGTCTTTCCAAGCCGAATATCAAGAGATTATTTTTTCTATTGGTCCTATCCAATTCTTCTACTTTACTCTTTAGATTCTGATTTTCGTTTTCCAGATTTTTCACTTTATTTTCCAGTTCTACAATTTTCATAAGAACTCTTGTTTCACTGGCTTCTATTATATTTTTCAATTCATTCTTAAAACTTTGGATTTCCTCAAAGACTCTTTCAATAGTGATCTCTTCTCTGTCGTCGTTTCTTGACATGATAAAGTTTGTACCGTGTATGGTTTACTTTACTTCGAGAGAGATTAGGCGATTGTTTTTATCGCACATACGTCTTGTGTTGATAGGTTTTATATTTATTTGTATCTAGTTTTACTCGAACAAAATCCAATTATTTTGAAGAATTATATATACCTACAACTACTGGCGAAATAGTCGTTAATCACTATTATATGAACTTCGAGATTTTTGAGTGTGTAATGCATACCAATTTTGATGTATAACTTATCACGGTTTCTAGTCACTTGCTTTCGTAAAGGATGCCACGTACATATATATATATATATATATATATATATATATATATATATATATATATATATATATATATAGATAGATAGATAGATAGATAGCACTTTATTTCCTACAGGTATTCACCCAATTACAGGAAATGTACAAAGGTGTTGGTAAAAAAAAAATATATGCAAACAGGATATTGAAATATTAATCTACAGCTAAACGACAATAAATAAAAAACGAAGATATAACATGAATGAGAAAAAATGTAAAAAAGATCACAGTTGAAAGGTTCTAGTGATATATATATATATATATATATATTTTGAGACCCCCCTTGACCTGATCCTAAATCCGCCACTGGTTTTGATAAAATGGTGGAAACGCATAATTTTCTCAGTGATTACCCCCCCTATAAACTTACTTGAGCTGTATACGCGCCTGTAATGACGAGACAAACAAACGTTATCTTTATGTATGAAAGAAAGCTGAAAACTGAGACAAAGTGAATCAAATCTCACTTCTCAAATGAGTTATCCTCCTTTCAAGAATATCCAGAAATTCCTAATAAAGTGTTATCCTATCTGTTGGTAGGTTCAGTGCATGAGGAATTCACCTGGTGTGAAACGTCGAAATTTTCACAATTTGATTTTCTATTTCACTGACCATTTCGAACAAACTCAAAAACTGAAATCTAAAGAACATACTAAGGACCAGAGTTGGGCTGATTTGAATCAATTTTTGTTTTTTATATTCAGAACCAGATAACAACATGATATAAAAGTTTTCTCGAAGATCAGAAGGAGTATTTGCTTTAAGCAAAAACAACAAAAAAAAAATAATTCCAAATTCTCAAACTGAACGTAAATTTCATTACTGTATATTTTCAGTCAACTCATTTTCGTTATTCAATTCAAACAAAAACAGGAGTTTTCCTCCTTTTTCTATGCCTAATCTGTTTCTAATATCCGAGTGTACAACTAGCGAAATGCGTGAAATTGTTGGGCAACGTCAATTTATAGGTTGAGAAAGAAAACAAGCATCGACAGGAATATTCTTGCAAGAAGCGCGACAAATGCGTTGTCACAAGTTTTTGAGCCGCAAATTGTATTGAAATTTTTAGACTTATACATTAAAATAATCAACAATACTTTCAAAGAATCAAAATATTCAAATTTTATATTCAAATTTAAAAAATCAAAAAAAATCAAATGAATCGTTTTTTTAAATCAATGATTTTTGAATTTTTAATAAAAATCAGATTTTGCCCCACCCCGCTAAGGACTACTCCCTCCATTTTGATTTACATATAAGTATCTTTTTCTCAGTTGTACACCAGACACTCGAACTCGAATACCATTCATTACATAATTTTACAAAAATAGACAGTAGGTAGTTCGCTACTGATTTCATTTCTCAGGATTACATTTCATTCCTAAACCCAGAAAAGCTTGTTTCGCTCAGCGAAAAATATCAGCTCTGTCTCTGGTTCTTCGAGCAATTCAATTACCAATCGCTGACAGTCCACACGATCCCTGTATCCACAAACTCCACCGAAACAGACGACAACTGAGACAATACCCGCTAATTGTGAATGTAAAAAATCTGATGGGGAGGTGTCGCGCGAACTTCGGCCGAGCATAAGTCCTCTGTCACTTTGATTGATCGGTCGCGGCGCACAAAAGACGGGAGTGTGGCGGGGCCTTATTTGTGTGTGTGAAAAATTTCGAGCGACTACCCCCTCGGAGCTAGGCGCAACCCTTCAGGAGCTAATCTGAATAGATTAACTCGACTTTGCACGGACTATCGGAGATAATGTCGAGTGGGTTCATTAACAGTTAACGATTGCGTGATATTTGTGATTGAATCAGTGATGGTTAATTTGCATGTCATAAATTGATCATTTACATCTTCATGACGTAGAAATATATATATATATATATATATATATATATATATATATATATATATATATATGTGTGTGTTCGGATAGGTTTCCGCGGTCAGTTGTGTGTTGTTGTTGAGTTCGGGTTGAACCGCGTCTGGAGTTTTGTTCTCTATATATATATATATATATATATATATATATATATATATATATATATATATGTATATATATATATATATATATATATATATATATATATATATATATATATATATATATATATACAGTGTGGCCCACTAAGTCTGCAACAAATGGGAAACTTTTTTATTATCGATTTCTCAGAAAATTTTATTCTTGACAAAAGTTGGTGCATGTTCCAAAACTATACCAAGTGTACCTGAAATGGCTTTATGACAATCACCATACAGGATAAGCCAAAAAATATAAATTTCGTTCAAGAGTAAAGTACCCTTATTTCAGGAAATATAGAAATATGTTGAGAAGAAAAGTTGCTTAGAATTAAAAGTTATGTTCAGATACGAAGTCATGGCCTGTTCGATTTTTTTTTTGGAAAATTTTGAATTACCCCCGTATGATACATATTTTTACTATTTTGATTCAATATGTATTTGAAGTAGCTACAATCAAATCGGTTTGGAGTATTTCTTATCAAATTAAAGTGAATTTGTATAATTTACATGGATTTGTATTTTTTTCGGTGACCGTCAACTTCTTGTTTGTTGCAACGATATTTAACAGAACTCTGAAATAACACAAATATTTTTATGTAGTTAGTAAAGTATTTGCCCCGTTAAAAAAAGTATTTGTGTTATTTTAGAGTTCTGTTGAATATCGTTGCAACAAACAAGAAGTTGACGGTCACCTAAAAAAATACAAATCCATGTAAATTATACAAATTCACTTTAATTTGATAAGAAATACTCCAAACCGATTTGATTGTAGCTACTTCAAATACATATTGAATCAAAATAGTAAAAATATGTATCAAACGGGGGTAATTCAAGATTTTCAAATAAAAAAAAAAATCGAACAGGCCATGACTTCGTATCTGAACATAACTTTTGATTATTCTAAGCAACTTTTCTTCTCAACATATTTCTATATTTTCTGAAATAAGGGTACTTTACTCTTGAACGAAATTTATATTTTTTGGCCTATCCTGTATGGTGATTGTCATAAAGCCATTTCAGGTACACTTGGTATAGTTTTGGAACATGCACCAACTTTTGTCAAGAATAAAATTTTCTGAGAAATCGATAATAAAAAAGTTTCCCATTTGTTGCAGACTTAGTGGACCACACTGTATATATATATATATATATATATATATATATATATATATATATATATATATATATATATATAATATATATAACAGTAAATAAACAGTTTATTTTCTCCGATAGTTAACAAGTATTTATAGGTGGTTTCACGATGAAAAAGTATCATTATTTCAGGACCTCTAAGAATAATATAAAAGTTATCCGAAATTAGTTTACTTTCCCATACTTGAAGCCAAATGATGAAGCTCACGGGTTGTTTTCATCTGATCAGACACAAGTTCAAACCATCAATCAATAACATTCCTTTTTACCATTTTTTCGTAGTGAGCTATGCTATTTCAATCTATCAATATGATGTCGTATAATTTGTCCTATATAAATTCCTTACAAATCATTACAACGCACCAATTTCCTCGACCGAATACTCAAAGAGATTATTATTATTCATATACAGTTTGTTCCCTTTTATGAAGGTTTCGAGACTCCCGGTCATCAGTCACGTCGAATGACCACCACCGTGAGACTCACCTTCCGAGATTCGTTCAAAAACAAACACCGATCGCTCCGATCTATTTGTATCCCACACTTAAACTGGATTATGTAGGAAGTGTGAATTTAATCCCGACATTAGCCTTTTCGCGAAGTCAGGGTCGACGTCGTTGTGCGCCTCCACCCTAAAGTCACATAAATAGCAGATTAAGTGACCGACCCGCGCCGGTCACGTGGCCTGAAGGGAGACTGGTGAACGCAGCATCAATAAAGATTAGGGCCGATGCAGGAGAATCGTATGAGCGCGTTCGATATTGTCACGATTTTTCTGGGTTATTTTATCTAAATAATACTGCGAACAACACTAAACTTGTTCCGTAATTTTCTGGGTTTGTAACCTACCACAATCTGAAAAACTTAGTTTACTTTCCCATACTTGAGGCCCGATGATGAAGCTCACATCAATATATAATACGATAAGTATTTGATATTTTATATATATTATATATTCACATACCAAACCAAATAACACAATGGAAAACACAGCAAATTGTATTCATCAAGTTCCTTGTTCGTGTGGTCAAAAATATATATATGAAACGTCTCGACCATTGGAAGTGCGAAAGAGTGAACAAAAGATATACATTAGGAACAGACAGACCGGTGGTTCTAAATTATCAGAACACATTCTTACTGCCGATGGAGATCACACAGTAGAATGAAACGACACTAAAATTATGACAAAGAGAACAATGGCAGGAAACGAAAATTAAAGGAATCTGCTTTCATCTTGCTGTCTGGTGAAGAATGCATATCTATGAGTTCGCTTGATATGGATCGCGGATGGCTACCTCTCCTGAAGGACGAAATGTTATTGTCATGTTCCGATATTCCTGAACAGTACTGTCCAGTTAATTCAGTCGTTCCGATTTTACTGACATTCACTGGCAATTATTTCGCGCCAATTTTCGAGGTACCCTGTTAGAGACTAAAAAGTTACTGGTGCTACTGCTGTAGAAGTGGTCCTGTTGTCCCAGTATTCTCCAAATTGAATTAGGTTAGGTTGTGTTCGAATAAACGTTAACAAATAACAGATTGAATTTGTTGTCGGATCATTGCACTTGCAAAATTATCAAAAAGATTTCGAGTTGTACTGGAAAATGTTTGCGTAGAAGTTGAAGCTGAATTGAAATGAATCGAGCAGATCAATAAAATCTGCGGGAACCCCATTTTTCGAGATTGCAAGCCTAACTCACTTACCTGAAATGTTGTTTAAAAATCTTAGGGGTGTAAAAACCTACTACATTTTGAATTTACCTTTCTATTCTTGGTATTTTTTCTACGGGACCTCTAATTTGTCGAGGATTATAATTTCAGCCATTATATTCTCTAAGGACTCATTATCAGAACTTGAGCCCTCTGAATTTTTTATTTCCGTATCGCTTCTGATTAATATATCTTCCAATATTTAATTCATTTTGAAATAAGATAGGGTACGTCACACCTGTCACCGCTGACAGTTGCTTTCACTGATGTCCGATGGCGATCCGTTCCGATATCATCAGCAGTAGATTACTATCACTACAAAAAGCGTTCCGAAAATGCTTACTGTGGCCAGTAATACCAGCAATATCGGAACATGACATATGTCAAATTTGAAATAATTTGACAAATGTCAATTACGAAGATTTTTTACAAGATGTATTTGTATTTGAACAGGAATTTGCCTGAAAGTTTTGAGAACGGAAGCGGATTTAGTTTCTGAAACGTTAACGATAGGTATTTTCATATATATTAGTTCTTATTATTTTTTTGATAGGCAAAATTTGAGTTATACGAGAAGTTGCTGACTAGTTGGACTTGTTCTATCCAGAAAGTACTGTTTTTCAATAGACGCAGCATCTTTTCGGGGTAGATTGAAAATCTGCCCTTCTACATTTTCATAGATTCCATTATTAAATCAAATTCTTTCAGATTGTGGTAGGTTACAAACCCAGAAAACAAATATTGATCCACCACAAAATCATGACGTTCAAACAACAGTAAACTATTTTCATCAACTTCACTTCGAACTACTTCACTCATTTATAATTCGTTTACAAAATATTAAGGCAGGTTTGAATGTCATTATTTTGTAGTGGATAGATTCTTTCTTTCCAGCTTTTTTGGGTTCTTAAAATCTGAAAAAATAAGAATTAATATTGGAATATAAACAAGTGTAGAAGGGCAGATTTTCAATCTACCCCGAGAAGTTTCTGAGATAATTAAAAATATTTCCTTATGAGTGGATTAACTTCACTTGTACATCTCAAATTTGCCTAAAAAAATACAAGAACTAATATTTATCAAAATACTTATCGATGACGTTTCGGGAACCAAATACGCTTCCGTTTTCAAAACTTTCACGAATATTCTCTTCTGGATAATTCTAGAGAATTCAGTTTTTATGTTCGCTTTTTGAAAATATCAGAAGTTTGAGCTTTGACATAATATGTCTTTATAGATTCCAATATCAATTCCAATTTTTTCAGATTTTGGTAGGTTAAGAACCCAAAAAGCTAGAAGAAACTGAAGCCGGGTTTCAACAAATGTAATATTATCGAAGTCTACGTTATCACGTTGAAATTAACCTAAGGCTTGGTTTCACCAACGACTTTAATCTGGATTATCTTGCTAACTGGTATTTTTCAACGCATAAATGCGTACAAATGTTATAGTTAGCTTGATAATCTAGATTAAAGTCGTTGGTGAAATCGGGCCTAAGAATGTAATTTCGATTATCATCAAAGCTGTTTCACCGTTTCATTTTCACGATGACCGATGGCACGGTTAGCTGAAAGCAATTGGGTCGAATATTTCCATCGTATGTTGAAAATCCCATATGAAGCGGGACATTTTCGATCAATGCCATAATAACTCAGCGTAATAAGTTACGTACTTCCTATACATCTCGCGAAGTGCTCTGCATCCACCTCTGCATCTCAACCCCTATTTGCATCGACTTCCACCCGAATATTCCCCAGACTAGGGCCGAAATCTTGAAGTGAGAAGACGATCCTCCCTTATCAGCGCGAGCCAGAGATTGTCACGGCTTCCGTCATATCACGGGGGGGTGTTCGGGGGAGGGGGAGGCTGCCGGGTGTTGTTTATCCGGGGGCAGGCAATCGGTTATCGGATTAGCCTTATCTCAACGATAGAGTCGCTGTCGAGGCGCGTGTGTCTGATGCCACCCCTAGGAGGGGGTGGGTTCGCTAGGGGCGGCGGTGTAATGGGTATTCAAGAAAAATCGAGGATCGGCCGATCGGAAATAATTCGATCACGGCTGGATTTGAATGGGACGAGGGGTTTTGCTTTCCTGTAACGTGACGGTAATAACCAGTTGCCCGAGGGATGCGTTTTCAAAACAGGGTGGTTCTTTTTGAGTGGTATCGGTTCGATCTTCCGTTGTCTACATAAGCACTACATACAGTGCTTTTCTTTAATGTCCCCTCCCTTTTATTTTTGAACTCGTTTCACCAAAATAGTAATCTGGATTATTACGAGTTATTCAGCTTATTTTTAAATTGGTCATTTTTCATCAGTTATCGGGAGTAATTACACAAGTGCTTCAAAATTACCGATAATTTTCCATGAAAGCATGTTGTCTAAAAACCGCAGGAGGAGGACTCTTTCAGCAAAATATGAAAACAACCGAATGCAGTTTTTTCACTGACAATATGCTTGAATGGAAAATTATCAGGTTTAAAATGTACATTTTGACAATCGTTACTATAGATACACGGACCGAGCGGGTATTTTTCGATACCTACCGGGTATTTACCGGGTATATACAATTGCTGCTTTCAGATGCCAGAAAAAAGCTATTCGTATATTGGCAAATTTAGGATATAGAGACCATTGCCATCAATTTTTCATTCAGCTTGGGATCATGCCTTATATGTTTACACTGTATTGCTCCGAAATATATTGAAATAAGGACACATTTTTCAAAAACTCTGACATTCATAACTATTATACTAGATCGACTGATTTGTTCAATACCCCTCGATACAGGCTAGCTACAAGCTCCAGAAACTCGTTAAATCTTACTCTATACAATATTCCCCACCACTCTGTCAAAATGTTGGAATTCAGAAAATTTAAATCTGTCATAAAAAATATTTACACTGCTTATATAGTATCAATGAATATATGAATTTAACAAGGCACTTCAAGCTTTAACATTGACATTATTGTATTTTAATTGAAATCTTGTACGTTTTAATAATTCACTTCATTTTTTACTCACTTTGTTATATGTTCCTAGATGTTGATTTTACTTGTATGAATAACATTTATTTTAATTCTAATCCAACTCATCTTACTAAACAATTTTATCTGCTTCTAGATGTTAAGTTAACTTGTATGAATCATATATTTTTTTAGGATGTCAAAGAAAATTGTATGTTTTTTCCATTTGTGACTTGCCATAAATTCCAAATGCCATAATGGAAACCAATATCTGATCTCGATTTGAGGAACAATAAATCGAATGTCAAGCCACTTCAGAATTCAAGATGAAATTCGAGAACTGTTAACCTTCATAAACCTTGAAGTTTTCTAGACATTATTCCTATTTTCAAATATAAAATATCATTGTTCATCTATTTTCTCAAAAACAACATCAAGCATTCAAACCTGAGAATGAGCTAAACTGATCACGATCAGTCAACAAGGAGAACAGATAATTTTTTTGGCAATATTCTATGAAAAATCAACTTTTTCTACACCCGTACCATATAAATACACTTATATGCCCATAATCTGTTTCATAATGAGATCCGTGATGAAAAGAATTGAAAATCTGTATCGTACGGAAAAATATGTGTCATAATCAGCTCATCATGAAACATAGTTTTCATTACGGTACAGATTTTTAATCAAAGGTAATACCAAGAGTCCTTCAAATTTAAAACTTAAATTTAAAATTTATCTTATTAAATTTGAAGAACGAGTTGTATTTGGAGAGATTATTTTTTGAACAAATAGAAGAAAGAACAATTTAATTGATCAGTATTTCATTTACATAAGAAGGAACGGAGAATAGGTGAAAATTTTACAAATTTGAAATGTCAAACAACGATGTATGCCCTCTATGATCCAGAAGAGATATGATGTTTACGCAGTGAATATCATAATGCTTGCCGACGATACCAATAGATGGCGTCACACCTCTCATTGTACAAGGTTGATAATTGAAAATTTCTTATGAAATGAAAATCGCGCCAGAAGGAACATAAAAACATTCGTTATGTCGTTGTATCAAAATCTTCATACAACGGTTTCTTCTCATACAACAAAAAATGAATTGTATTTAATAAAAACTAATTGTACGCCATCTTCATTTGAGTTAAGGAAACCCTAAATATTTGAATCGGTCGTTCGCTATATCTGTCATAAAGTTGGGGTTATGAGCTATTTACGTGTTTGAGTGTTCATTGAAATTTATTATGTTCTTATTATGCTGAAAAAGTGAAAAGTGAATGACTATTAATAATAAGGTAACTTCATGATAATTTATATAAATATGGGCCAGTTCAATAGAATCGACACGGTAAACCTTATAGTTTTGACAGTTCAAAGGTAAACAACGTTTTATCGAAAGGACCAGGCAGTTTTATCGGTATAATACCCAATGATTGGCTAGAATAACCATAGAATAACCCGCTACTATTGTTTGAAATGCCAAAAACGTCACATTTTGACGAGTGAAAAAAATAATCATTGAAAATAAAATTCGTTCATTCATTTATTCAGAATAAATACGGCATTTCCAAAACAATATTGAACTCTATTTCTATTGAGACTAGCAAAAATGAAAACAAATGTTAATATCCCTTCCACTTCTAGATCAGTGGGTCCCACAATACAAATATAATACTCCTGTATTAATAACCATCAATACATGATCGTTGCATAATAAACTATTATTTGCGACTAATACATAATGTGAGTATTATACTCATGTTTTCTGCTGTATAATGCCATATATTATTCCCTCAGAGAATAAAGACAAGGGATTAATAGAAATATTCTTTATTCTCTCTTGTAGTTCTATTACAAAATTTCTCGAATTGAATATTACCATCGAAATGATATGACCAAACTCCAAAGTATCAATGTCAAACGCGTAGTTAGTGTTTGTGTATTTGTATTGAGATGAATGAAACTGAAGAATCATTTTTTATGTTGAATAAATCAGTCGTAAATAATGACTATTATTCTCTCAGAATATTATTCCTCGAGAATAATATCCATCATTATTGACTCGTGGTTTAATCCACTATTATACGAAGGCGACATCCATTATAACATCCCCAATATCCAACGACATTTATGATCATTGCAGTTTTTGAAGGAAGTGCTGCATAAATACCAATATTATCTGAGTAAAAATACAATGTTTAAATAGGGGTGGTAGTAAAAGTTGAAGTGGAAACTGCTGTTGAATAAAATCGCCTCAACTATCTAATATAATCGATTTAATATCTACTTCGTTACTTGTGACAACTCTCATAGCGATTTGAAAAGTTGAAAAATTGGTGTATTCCTCGAGAGATTAAGACATTCCTTGATCAATGTGACAGGGTGAGAGGATTATTGGATTTAACGTTAATGGAGAATCCAAATTGATAAATGAGTAGGTTGAGGGGTGTTTCAATACAGTGAAATTTGTTCACCAAATCAGGATTTCTTGTGGATTTCAACAAGATTTCTGTACACCGTATTTTCGAAGAGAAACACCCTTCGGAGTAGGTACCTACAGATAGTATTTTAGAGACATGATTGTTTTTGAGAACAGAATGAAGTTTGGGAAACTCTCTTTCGCCTTTTCGTCTTCAAATCAATTGATCTATAGTGAGACTTTGTACTCGTAACATATTTCAATAATATTAATAATTGTTACCGATGATATCTATATGCGCCGATGATGTGACGGAAGCTGTGACAATCTCTGGCTTGTGCTGATAAGGGAGGATCGTCTTCTAACTTCAAGATTTCGGATGCGACGGTCCTAGTCTGTGCAATATCTGGGTGGGTGTCGATGCAAATTGAGAGGTTTAGTGAGTTTTGGTGGAAGATGCATGAGTAGTGCATATAGTCTAAGATCTGTCTGTTCATTCCTTCGGAGATCGCTTTTTCAAATCAACCTGATATTGATGAGTGATCAATGTTAGTATATTGAAATGTTGTCAATATTACCATTAGCTCAAAAGTGTTGTTAACAGTTTGTCTCAACTCGGAAATTTTTCAGCTCTCACGCAGTGAGAAATATCCGCCATTACAGTGAGAAATGATTTCTCAACTGTGTTGATATATCAAAATACGTAAAACGTAAAACTACGTGCATTTTGAAACGCAAATCTGAAAAATATGCTCCAAAACAGTCAAAAACATCAACTTTTGAAGAAATTCAACAATTCTTAAAAGAAGCATCCGATGACAAGTATTTACTGATAAAGGTATGAACTGAAAATTTTTGAATTGTTATCGAAAAACGAACGTTTGATTTTGATTTCAGGCTGCTTTAGCTATTGGCCTTACAAGGGCATGCCGATGTGATGAACTCCGAAAATTAAAAATTGATGACATGGAAGATCCTAATTCGGCCCTTTAAATAAAATTACCCAATACTAAAACCAAGGTTCTTAGAAATTTCACAGTCATAGGAGAATTCTACCAAATTTCCAAAAAAATATGTGAAGCTTCGACCATGCACAAATGAATAATTTTTTTTAAATTACAAAAATAGCAAATGTACGAAACAACCTGAGGGAATAAATGAATTTGGCACCATGGCGAAAGAAATAGCGAAATTTTTCCAATTACCGAACATTGAATTATATACTGGCCACTGTTTCCGAAGGTCATCTGCTACTATTTTAGTTGATGCAGGGGCAGATCTTAGCTATAAGATTCAGCAATGTTGCTGAATCTTATATCGACAACTCCATAGCTAACAAAATGAAAATTTTAAAAAGTATAGTAGAATTCATTCAGCCTCCAGCGCCATTAGAACCTAAACACAACAATGCTGTGGAAGCTCGGTACGTTTCCCCATCAACTTCAACTTCGACCTCAGCTAATATTCAATATACTGTTCGAATAGCTATCAAGAGTTTCCCACAGAGGACTAAACTCTTCATACCAAATCACAGTTCGCTATTCAATGATTCTTCTTCATACTTCTCTTCATTTTATGTTTCTACCAGAAAAACGAAGTCTTCTCTATGTTTTTTGACACCGTTGACAGCTTCTAGGCTGTAAAAAAACTACGCAAACGTATTTTATTACTTTCCGACCAAAGAGATGATGATTTATATACTTTCATTATACTACACCCTTCTATTCGATAATTTCATTATTAAAAAATCGAACACAAAAACCTTTTCACTGCCCGGTATTCATCCATATTAAGACTCATTGAAATCGAATATTCCCATAGGCGTCTTTGTACGAGGTCCACAAAAAATAATGGACACATTTTCTCAAGAGGCTCTCGACTCGATAAACACCTTGGTCCATTGTGCTCTTTATTGGCAACCTTTAAAAAGATCCCACTCAGCTACATTGAATTGATATGTTTTGTGAGAACATAAAGCATAATATAGTTAAATAAATATAAATAGTAGGCGAGGACTGTGACAAGTGACAGGGTTGTGCGACCTCCTCGGAAGGGGGTCCTTGTGGGGTTTCTTACATTGGCGGCGGGCGAGTTTTTATAAACGGGAGCACGTTCTTCAGTTGCTATTTTTGAAATGTCGATTCCAAAAACCAGCTGAATTTCAATGAAATGAGCCAATAAAAGACAGAACTATAGAAAATACGACCTTTTTTCACAACATACAGGCCACACCTGAAAGAAATAGAAGTTTAACAGTATAATAGTCTTTGTTTCTATATCTCCGAATCTCAAAAATACAAAATTTTATGAGATATAACTATTCTATCTCAATTTTTTTTGATTTGTTTCTGGACTACTTCCACAAATCGATCGATTATATTGACATTTCTGTCAACTCTCACTTAGAAATTACAGCAATGATTTATGTGCTGGTAAAATATTCTCAAAACTGAATACAATACCAACTTTGGTACTGTTATTTTTGAACGATTGGCTGAAAAATAGTATAATGGATACTTAGCAGCCATGGAGACAGCTGGAAAAGGAAAAATAATCTCCAACATCTATTGGAAATTTAATACACTAATATGTAGATGTTTCACATTGTTTACATTTCCCTTGGTTACAGACTGTTTATGATGTGTGAAAATTGATATAGTGTGTATATTTTGTAATTTTATATTCATGAGTATAGTGTGTAAATTTTATTTTTATATTTATGAATAGCTTCTAAATCGCATAATTTGTATGAATGACCTATTTTTATGTATTTGTATATTGACGAACGTTAGGTTCGTATTTTATATGGCAAAAAGGTAATGAATGAATTGAATTGAACTGTTATTGAATTAATAGTAAGTTATGATTGATATGAATCTGTAGACTATTCATAAGATGATTTTTTGAATGTGTTCTGACTTCGAAGGATCAAATTCAGTACAGCTTATCCAATCCATCTTGGCACAGAACTAATAACGTATATGCCCTACAATCTCTTTGAGGTATACTGAAATAAAAAAACATCTATTGTATACGTTCATTGTGTTGAAATTCATACCTAAAATGTGTTTTTTCTTCTGTCTTGGTCTACACTACCAGTGTGCAACTGAAAAAGTATCTGAGTTTGTGCCAAGATGGATTGGACAAGCTGTACTTTCCAGAGAATAGTGAGTGACTAATTCGAATTTTGATATTGCAGTCCTTAATTTGATTTTGTTTTCGGTTATACGGGCCCACTGTGTATTACTAAATAAAAGCTGCCCAAAGTTGTTTTTTTTTCGAAAGCTATTTTGAATGCTTTCAACTGTTTCATTTGAAGGGAATTTACTCCACCACCAAGATACGCCTATGCGTGGAACATAATGGAAATTTATTTCGATGTATTCTTCTCTATAGGGCTACTGTGGCCAAGTTGTTACAACAATAAATCACTTTTTATTACAGGAGCAGACATCAGGTAGAAGGATATTCCGGTGTTTTTGGCCATTTAGCCGTGAGACAATTTCATACGGACCTTCTTAAAAATGAACATCAAGAAATATGAAAGAATTAAGAAACTTGATTGCCTTGCGCATAGATGAACTTCATCATGCTCCGACAAATGTCAATATTGTCATTGTAAATGGCATTATCCTAGGTGGAGGTAAAAATATGGTTTACAATTTTGCTCAGTTTTAGTGAAGGCGTTCGACATGCCAATCATAATTATCAGTTATATTTCACGAGGTTTGCTGCAAATGAGCTCAATTTAATGGAAAATACTGAGAAAATGGCTAATTCAACGGGAAAGTGCTATTTCTGGAAACTATTGACGTAGTTATAGACAAGTTTGTAGTTTTCAAAAAAGAAAGTAACTATATTTTTTCCGTTTGGTACTGAGATTGTGTGAAATAAACTGTAATATTGTGTCAGAGATAGATAATTTTACATCTTCGGTTTTTCGGGCTTAGGGGCCGTGTGCTGGAATTTTGACTTCCGGAGCTTTCGGCTACATCTGCGGCAGCCATCTTCAGCGGCGTGGTCTCAGTTGAAATCCTCTATGTTAGTTTACTACGACTGTCGTAAGTAGAGATATACCGCAAGTATAGAGCACCACGGCTGTCTTATACGAAAAGTAATAGATTATTCTTGGAATATTCGAGAGGAAAATGTATTAACAAACATGTGGGGATAAGCTTGATGGCGAAATGACTTGGAAAAGACATGTACTCAGGTCACTGTTTCAGGACAATCTCTGTAACTCTTCAGGCCAATGAAGGGGGCAATATTACATTACATCCATGAAACATGACAGTTGCTGGAAATCTACCTCCGTAGCAGAAGCATACATAGAATATAGTTTGAATATCAAAATTGAGATTTCTAACAGAATATTGAATTGTCCATCTCCTTCCAAACAAATTAAAATCTCTGAAAAAATTGTGGAATCAACTCTTCAATAAATATCTAACGTTTCCGATCAGCAGCAACTTGAAACATTTTCGGGAATTTATGGTGGGAGTAATTTTTCAAACTTTGCCATCAAATATTATTCCAATAATCGAAATTGTTTTATATTGAATAATCAATTGTTGATTGATTGTTAAAAAAGAATCCTTCATAATAGTATATTATGCAACGATCATGTAATAGCCATTACATGAGAGTTGCATACTCTACTTTATCTACACCCGATAGATAGTGAAGAACTACGAATAGTATATTTATATTTCTATTGCACACAATAATACGAATTGAACGCATTTTTTTGAAAATTTCTACAAAATTGTAATTAATGGTATGACTTCGAGAAATGAAACGATGAGAAATGAAGAGATCAAAACTTATAAGAAAAGATTACTCGAGGCCGGAATCGAACCCATGTCTCTTCCAACTAGTCCAACTAGGTAATATAATCTCAGCGCCTTAGACCGCTCGCCTACGGAGAGCTCAGAAAATTTGACTGAAAAAATGAAAGAATAAATCATGCATTTGTCAAATGTAAAATTCAATCATTCTAACTGTATTTCTGCCGGTGAAGGTTTCGAAGGTGATTCTCCCATATCGCTGGTATCAGACATTTTGTTAAGATTATCGAAGTTTGACTATATTCTTCAGAAATTTAATACCTATAACGATTTTGACTTGACAAACGTCAAATGCAGAGTATGCACATCATGCTTGATTGAAAAATAATGGGTTTCTATTGGTTAATCTGTATCGTAATGGATTTCATTATAAAACGGGTTGTGGGCATATAAGTGTGTTATTAGTGTACGGGTGGAGATATAGTAATATTTCCTGTTTATTTACTGAATTTGGTAGTGAAAAAAGTAAACATTTACCCATCAATAGAGATGGAGAAATGTCAAGTTGCTTTGGCAGTTGTACAATTTTTTTTCTTTACTTCGAACACTTTTTTTTTAATCTATTGATAAACACCGACCACTTCGTATGCATACAAAGTTTCACGCTCACGGAGTGACAATAAAAGTCAAAACTCTCTGCCCTCCGAATCTCGCTTTCCCATAGCGAATTCACAAGAAGCAAAGCATATGGCTCGGATCAGTTACTTAATCTGTTTTGTTCAGCGGAGAGCAAAGTATTTAAGCTTTTCGCTTGCAGGGGTGCCGGCTAAATCGGTAGTTTCACTTTCACACCAGTAACCACGACAATACGCGAAGTGGTGGCTACTAATGTCGCCCTAATCCCTATTTCCTCTCGCTTCGCCGGATTCTGTGTGTATAAATCCGCGCGTGATGTCGCATCGGGGACAGAGGCGGAGATCAGGGGGTGGCCGACGACGAGAGAAGTTCCAGTGAAAAACTATCCGTCGAATTTCAGCAAAGTGTCGTCGAGGTACTAGACCGGGGAATAGTTTCCCGGCGGGATCAGACAGGGTAGTAGTTAACACTTGCCATATTACCCTGTCGCATGATTGGAGATGAAAAATTTCACTATAGGAGTACCTGTCAGATAGCGCCTATATAAGCAGTAGTCGCTCACTGCGACGGCAGAATTTTTAGTACAGAGAGTTTCTATTAGAGAGAGTTTATCAGAGCGTTTAGTACAGAGTGTTGGAAAGTTAGCGGAGCAATTTAAGTGATTGTGTTGTATTGTATCGTGATAGAGAGTTATAATTAAAGAAGTTTAGTGTTGTTTGGTGTTTCAATAAACGAACCCAGGGCAGCATAGCCAAGTGTGTAGGTTTTCTTCTCCGTATAATGTGTGTATCTGTTTGTTACGAAACATTTATCTCATTTTCTATTATATTTTTGTGTTGTTTCGAATATTGTTATTTTATTTCATTTATGATACACATTTTGTATATGAAATACCATTAAAAATCAACAGAGACCCCGCTGTCGAGTTCGATCGAAGGCTTTTGGAATGTCGAGTGCAACAGCTAATGTTTCTCCGTATATGTGAAACATACGCCAATAAGTCTGATTGATCCTTGATGGCAAAATCCGTATTGTCGATTATTAATTATACCTGATTTCTCCAGATATTCGATAAACTTCATATCGATTGCTTTTTTCATGACTTTGGAAAGGATGGAAAGCAATGCAACTGGTCAATAATTACAAGGTAAAGTTTTCTTTCCTCTTTTAGGAAATGTATGAACTCTTGCTGTCTTCCAGGACTTAGGAAAAATCCTCAAGTAATATGAAAGGTTGAATAATTCGCAAAGTACTGGTGTCAATTAGGGGGTACACACTTTAAGAACAATTGCTGGGACTCCTTTAGATCCGCCAGGTTTGTTCGTCTTCAGATCCATTGAAATATTTCTTATATTTTGTTGCTGAAAAATTATTTTAGGTATATGAATGACAGGCGTGATACTTGGATTATCTTTTTCCGATAATCCCAAAGCAGAATTTTAATTTTTTTTGCATTTTTGCTTGAAGAGAAAACTGAAATTGAACGAAATACTTCCATGATCTATATCAAAATAGAATACGTACCTTTTTTCAATCAATCACCCATTGAAAATTATTCGAAAGAGATTTTCAGCAAAATTTTGTTACTACAAACGCTCGAATTGACTTCTGCAAAATTATGAAACGAAGTGGCTTGCTACATCACCAGAGCTAACACCGCAGTATATTGCTATGATCAAAATAGTATGAAAAATGTATGGAAAATCAGTTGCTGATTAGAAAAATATTTAAATTCACTAGGTGTTTCGTTAGAAATTCCAAAGTAAGGGTGATTTTCTGCAAAACTCAGAATGCTACAAAAGGAATTTCCAGTCAATCTGCCCAATTTTTGATACTATGAACCACCAAAATTTCACGTTGATAACAAGAAACAAAATAATTGAGGAGAGAGCCCAACTTAGTCTTCACACGGTATATTCCAAACCCTTCGTGGTCGAAAATATTTTCGATTTCAGTAACGACAAATATCCCCCGCACGCCTATGACATCGTTCGCTTTTCCCGTCCAACCCACCATTCAGCCCCTGTTTCGTGTGAACTAACTCGCTAATCGCATTTATTAAACTCGATTTCGAGTCAATTACTTCTGATTCTCAATAAATTCAGTCGTGAGGTTATTACTCGGGGGTTAAATATCAATGAAAGAATTATTTTCATCGATGATAAACGTGTTTCCGAACGGTCGAACAGAGGAAAGCAGGTTCATGGTTTTTTCAATGACGAACGTATTTTGCCCGCTTTGAACTTTCATATTTAATGAATTTTCACAGCCCCACGATGAAAAATTGTTGAGCGGTTCTAGAAATGTTGTATTTGACGCTTTAAATATTCCTTGTCTAGCATCTTTTGCTATGGGTTTGATCCAAGTCGGCTGAAATTTGGTAAACAAATTTATGAAAAACTAACCAACTCGTGCCCATTTCGTTGATCGTTAATTATTTTTGGTATGCAATTATATTGTGTAGTTGTAAGTATTTTTATTTATTTATTTATTCACTTGATACAGTTTCATTTTAGAACGAGTTCTGGCATTAGAAACATCAGTATAAAAATTATGTATACAACTGAACATAAAATAAATAAATACCAAAATAATTGAAGTAGTCAATAAATTATTAATAATAATGTCAAAATTAGTCAAGGATTATTGAAAACTCACAATCATTGAAAGAGAATGATATTAGAGAAATGAAAATATTTTCATCTATTTTTTTCACAATATGCGCTAAACACTTTTCAGAGAATAATTTGGAATTTTTAATTTTCTGAAGCTCACTTGGTAAACTATTTAATATTGCAATTGACATGGAAATGAGATTGTTCTTTTCTGAATTGCTGCATATGATTGGTAAATGAAAGTTTTGATTGATTCTAGTGGAATGAATAATGATAGATGAAATTTTAGGAAAATTCTGATTGTTATGCTGTAAATTTTTACATAATTTGAATGCAAGTTTTCCATTTTCAAATTGAATTTTTCCAAAAATGGGAGATGATTTGTTGAAGTGTGAAGGGAGGTAGGAGTGTCCCATTTTTTATTATAAATAGTCTTTAGAGTCTTTTCATCATTCTGTAAATGAACAATTTCAGTCTCTGACTACAATTAGACCATATCGGAATCAAATATCTTATATGTGATGAAACATGTGCATTATAGATCAATTTTTGGAATGGTGTGCATACAAATCCTATTCTTCTCAAGGTCCTCAATAAAGTGAGAAACTTTTTTATATGCTTCACATTCTAAATTTAATTTGTCATCTAAAATTATATCTTTTACAAAATGATCGTTTTATTGTCTGATTTTTTATTGTAAAATGAACTTGAATGTCTGGTTTATTTTTTTGTTTGTATATGATATTTTCAGTTTTTTCTGAATTAGTATTCGAATGCATTTCATCTAACCAATTTTCCAAAATTTTAATATCAGATTTCAGCTGGAATTCTAAATCTGATTGAGATATTCCAACATAAACCAAGGCTGTATCATCACTAAATGAAAGATTTTGAATATTATTCACGTAAATAAGATAAAGTATGGGTCCTCATATAGATCCTTGAGGAATTCCCATCAATATCAAATGTTCTTCACTATAATGGTCATTTACTAATGTTTATTGAGTTCTATTTTGTTAATAGTCTTCAAAAATGTCCTCTTATTCCCATTTTATTCAATAATTCCAGCAAAATTTTGTGGTCTACTGTATCTAAAGCCTTTATAATTACTAGGAATATAGTAAGTACGTATTTTCTTTCATCTAATCCATTGAATACTGTACTCAAGAAATCTGTGACACATTCTGTGGTACTTTTTTGTAAAAATCCGTACTGGAATTGAGTTGTGATAGAGTGTTTGATAGAGTCGAAAATGCTTAACCCCTTTTTTTGATAGAGTCGAAAATGCTTAACCCCTTTTTTTACTCCGTCAAGCGATGAGTTTGCTCCCGTTTTTCACCTCCTTGGGGGTGGAATTTCATAAAATACTTTATCATCGGATGCTTCGGTCATGCAAAGAACATACCCTCCAAGTTTCAGGTCTCTACGATCCGTCAGACAGTTATTCAGGACAAAGCATTTTGTATGTCTAGATTGGCGAAAAAACCTTTGTAGTGATTCAAATATAGAAGCTACCTACTATTTGAACGTCATTATTTTGTGGTGGATCAATATTTGTTCCGTAGTTTTCTGGGTTTGTAACCTACCACAATCTGATAGGTGGTTCTAAATCATCAGAACACATTCTTACTGCCGATGGAGATCACACAGTAGAATGGAACGACACTTAAATTATGACGAAAGAGCAATGGCAGGAAACGAAAATTGAAGGAATCTGCTTTCATCATGCATGAATCTCCGAACCATTGTCTATAATAATAACTCTGTTGAAAACTGTTGCTAAGAGGAAAACACATAAGAAATATTTGCTTTATTTGATTTGTATTCCTTATAAGTTGTTTTCCTCTTTTTTTAGCAACGGGGTTTCAATATAGTTATTAATAATATTGACAATGGAAGTCGGAATCAATTTATACTAATCCCACTAAAACGAGGTTTACAAAATCGAAAGTAGTATTCTCGAATATGGATTTTCAAGTATTGATCTGTAAAATAATAACAAACGATTCACAGTTCCAATATTTCAAATGTCTAATGACAGGACCGATGGTATTCGTAATGAACTGAACAAATAAAAATACCGTGAAGCATATGATTTCTCCTGGGATCATTTCTATCAACTACAAGTTAGCTATTTCACTATCCTTAGGAAATTTGATACTGAAATTGTTCATGATTTGAAAGATATGTTATCTGCTAAATTGCTACTCAAATGTCAAAATAAATCAACATATATATAGTTTCGTTACTATATAAATGGTAATAAATAGTCTCAATCACGATACACTCATAACGGTATGCCGACGCGCATCTCTCTGTCCGCTCTGTCCTGATTTGTGACGTCACTGCGAAGCACGGAGCCAGACAACGCACAATTCATTAGAAGGAGAATGAGATTCGGTCGAATATCTTCAGGCATTTTCGCATGAAAATGAAATTATTTGTCTTGATGCATGAATACATACATGTTGGTATTTTCAGAAGTAGGTATATTTGTTTCCTGAGTCTACTGAATACTAAAATTATGAGTCATTTTCTCACCCTATTAATGAAACCGAGGGTGATACATACTGTTATGATATTTCCGACTTTTGACAATATTTTTGACAAATTCAATCGGCTAGGTAATGAAATACATATTTATTGAAGTACTTTTGAATTCAAAAAAGATAAATTGCACATGAGTCAAATTTTCCATATTCTAATTATGAAGTAACAAGACATATAACAACGAGCTACAAAATGAGATAAAAGCTATTTCGGTAATTCATCGAGTTTTCTTTCGTTGATTTACGAACTTTTAAATTTTTTTTTCCACCCTGGGTTAAATTATGGACTTATTTGTTTCTTAATCTCCTGCAATCTTATATAGGTCCTTGTTCTGCACAAACAATGTAATGCATCGTATGGTATTGGGTTTTCTATCTTTTCTATGGTTCTTTGCGTTAAAGTTTTGAAGATACCTTTTTCTCTGGATAATGAATTTCCATGCATTTTCTGAAATTCGGTTTTCATTATTTGTGCTGCTTGAAGGAATGAGTTATTGGGTCTTAGAAGACCTCCCCTTGATATGAATTGCAACCAATCCAAATATTTGGAAGAAGCTGGAAGAACTTCCGTTCCCAAATTATATTTTTTCCCGCTATATACATGGATTTATAAATAAGGAATCAAATTTTCTTCATCTTGGAATTCCTGGTTGTTTTCCAGACATTCCGCTTCCGTTGATATATTCCCAAATATATCAGCAGTAATGCAGTTCAACTCTTCAAACTCAGGATGTTCTGAAATTTGTTCTAGAGGATGGATTAAACATTGCTCTCCGGTTTCTTCGGTATTCCTGCTCTCAGTGAAAACTGATGATGAGTGTTGCTGAAAACCATTGAATACCTAATAAATTATGTGTCATCATTGCTTTAATTAATACACACCATTTTTCAAATTGATGTTGTCCTTCCTCCTACATGCTGAAATCCATTGTTTAGACAGTTCTTTGCTTTTTGGGAAAATACTTAATATTGGTACCTTTTGTCACTCTATTGTAATTATTACAACCAAAACCGCACAACCAGGCATTCTTAGTTATATACCTACCTACTCGTATTTTTGTTTAATTATTGAAGCTTCGAATACGACACTAAATTGACAAAAGGTAATTAAAAATGTTTGAAAACCACTCTTGAAAATAATTTAGTAATAATTCTTGAACTTCACAGCACAACAGAGAACTTGTGAGAAATTCAAATTGAATTTAGGCAAGTCTACGAAGTTACAACCCCGATATCCTTCGCACTCACGTCATCTGCGCGGACTGAACGCGTTTGGAACTAACGAGTAGCATACCGTTATGAGTGTATCGTGGTCTCAATGACATATATTGACATATATCGATGATATCCTTACTTCTCTACCCAGTTGTGGAAACTCCAGTGAACGATGTCAAGCGAATCGAGATCAGTTGTCAAGCAGGAAACGATGCCATTGGATAAAGTTCAGTAACTGAAACGTCTTCACTAGTTTCTACAACTAGACATGAATTGAGATACATTTGATTTATTGGCATCACATGCTGCTAAATCAAAGCTTATCAGAACAATCAAGTCACTTCCTGGCTTATTCAGATCCGAAAACTTAGTTACAAAATCAATAAAATAACCGAAGTATAACACCATGTCTCTTGAAGGTAATTCTGATCATATTCTCCCATCTAATTATAATTCTATTAGAGATGAGGAATTAGGGTTTCCCAGGTATTCAGAATATTTTGAGAACCGATGATTTTATCAACTAACATTTCATGTATGTCACCAGAATACCTACGAGTAGTCACCAATTAATTTCAAAAGAAGACCTACGACGTTTATCAAAATCGACAGAGCCATAAGAACCTGTTTGAATTCACTAGTACCTCTGGTCAGCTTGTACGAATACACCTTCATCAATTGAAAAGTAATATTCGATCTGACATTATTTCAAAAATGTGTCAGGCCCTCGGAATCTTTGGATCTTCAGTCTATCACATTTCACATTCCTACCTGCCTTCTCCAGATGATTGAAAAAATCTGGGAAAATCAGATGAACAACTATATAAATGAATCTATCAAACCCAAAAATGTTCTTTGGGAGAATAGTAAGAACAACACAGCATGGTATCATAAAAATACTTGATTTATTTGAAATAGGTTTTCCTATGGAAACAATATTATACATTTCGAGACTGTTTTGCAATTTCTGATTATTATCTGTGATATGATCGGGAATTGAATAGCGCCTTTTGATAGGTTTTTATTATTACTTTCTATACTTGTTTGTTGTATTTTGTTTATTTTATTAAAATCTAGAACAATATATTTTGCATTGAGGAAATGTATTTATGTACCGAAGTACCAAGGGTATAAAGCAAATATTTATGTCCTGGGTATCACGATCCTAGGAAGTCCAACTGTTTGTAAGTCGCTCGAGGGCATATACATCTATTAATACCCGTGGTTCACATCAACTTCCATGTACTCGTTCGTTTAATATTTAAAAAATTAGAAATTTTGAATAAATTCTGACAATAAAAAGTTAGCAACACTCTATATCGATATGTGTATATTATTCAAAGACATTTGATTCAGTCACAATGAGTGAGAAAATGTCAATTCGAAACAACTACTTCCCTGACTAAATGGTGCGACAAACGTTGAATTACATAGAATTCAATTCTTCCTGCTCCATTTGTATCAAGCACAAAACAAACTTGATTAAATTTTATTACAGAACGGAGGAAAATAGCATTTTGTAATGAAATTTCATTCAACAGGTTAACAATTCAACTCAGACAAGCTCGTTTCGCTCAGAGGAAAGTATCCACTGATCTCAGTGGGTATATTTTTCGATGTTCTCTTATAAACGTTTTGTTACTATTTTCATAATGATTTGGAGAAAAAAAAACAAAAAATTTACCGAAGACTCCTGGAAATTCTTGTGGAAGATAAGAACTGAATCATTGGGAAGATATTTTCCAAATAGAGATGTCGCTTAGAACTGTCAAATCAAGATGTACATCCATGCTTGCAAAAGGTCGGGTTATTCTGAATTTTTTATATGTTGTTTGGACCCAAACCAATATAAAAAAAACATTTTTGCAATCGCCAAAGTGCTGTGCAAGCGGCGGGGTACCCAAAAAATCATGAATTATTGTGACTTTTTTCAGTTCAGTTTGCTCAATATCTCCGTCAAGGAAGGATCTGACCGGTATAGTCACTCTATAATACTTAAAAAAAAGTAATTTTCTACGAATTCAGACTGAGGCGAGCTCTATACAGCTTTATATATATATATATATATACAAACTAGTGAATATTGGGGAGTGCAGCACGTCAAAAGAAAACTCTTTTAAGTAGTTTGTATATATATATATATATATATATATATATATATATATATATATATATATATATAAACTCTTCTTTACTCTACCAAGGTTCTATAATTTTTATTATCTTTATCAAGGTGGTAAAACGAGTTAAATAAATGAACTCAACATAATATATAAAATAGAAAAAATATATTCTTTACTGAATGCTGACGGTAAAGAAGGGTTTTTCTCCAGTTGAACGACTGAACACCCGATATAACTCACCTTCATATCTATTGACAGTCGAGAACTTTCAATACTATATATATATATATATATATATATATATATATATATATATATATATATATATATATATATATATATATATATATATATATATATATATATATATTTATGTTTATTTTTCGAATTTATCACTTTTTAAGTGAAATATCTTTCAAAATACGCATCCCACATCTAATTTTATTGAATATTACATAGTAAAATGAAACAAAATTTAAATGGAGAAATATGAATCGATATGAATAAATGTTGAATTCAAGTTGAGTGTATACCATTCTCTTCGATCAATGGTGTCTGAAAACTTCAGGTGATGACTGACAACATTTCAAGGTATAATAGGTTTAAAGATCCAGATCCCCACAAGTGGGGGAAGACGGTACTACTAACATGGCGCGCTGAATGGTTCAGCGGGAAATGGGTGCATTGACGCGAGGTTCTCGTTCGTCGAGCCGAAGTTGGTCCATCCTTAGAATGAGTAGTTTCCACACATTCCAGCTTTCTACGCTGAGGTAACCGGAAGCATCGTTTTTTATATGTTGTAGGCAGCTTCCTTGAACTTTCTTTGAAACCAGTGTTCCTCCCTGTGTATTACCTCGTCTACAGACCATTCAATGCTGTGGTGGTTTGTCCAAACGTGCTCCACTAGAACTGACTTCGTGATTTCCCCTCGATGTGTTCTTCTTGTGTTCGCACATTCTCTCTTCCATTCTTCTTCTGGTTTCTCCCATGTAGGAGTTGCCACACTGGCATAGTATCCGGTAAACGCAGTTGTTCGTGTCGCTGTTTCTATTCGATGGTCGAGTTATCATCTTTTTTAATATACAAATTCAGACGAAAGGGACGCCCTGTAATAGTCAAAGAACACCGCGTGAATATTTCTCCGACCCTTCTACGATTTTTCCTCTGAATGTTGAGCTTTGTTTATTACCAAGAAAATTTAATTAAGCGACGATCTAGAGTTGCATCATGATTTTTAATAATAATAATAATAATAAATATACTTCATTGTCTGAAGATTGAATCTTGTTGACAAAGCATCAAATTATACATGTATATATAAAACACAGACATCTTTTATAAACACATATACGTGGTATACAGGTTCCATACACGAACACTTTAAAATTGTCTTCATAAACATATATACAAAATAACATATATACAACATAAAATATATACAAAATAAAATACTTCACTTCAGAAGCGATCCTCGTAAAATTCATGCAAACTATAATAGGGTCTGCTCATCAATAAATGTTTTATATTTTTTCTGAAGTAGTCAATGTTCTGATTTGTTTCCTTGATATTCTCTGGTAAGTGATTATACATTTTCAACCCATTATAAAAAAATGAATCTTTGATCAGTTCAGAGGAGGGCAGGGGCAGTTTCAAACAATTTTTTATGCTCAGACGAGTGCTGTAATAAGAAGGGGTGTTCTCAAATCTTAATATATGTTTTTTCACAAGACAAACAGTTTCTAAGATAAAAAGAGCTATAACTGTCAAAATTTTCCTATCTTTGAATATCTGTTTACATGGGTCACGTGGTTTCAGCTTATACATATATCTGATAGCTCTTTTTTGTATTTTCAGAACTGATTGTGATGAACTAGAGCTACATACCCCCCAAAAAGGAATGCCATACCTCAATTGTGACTCTACGAGAGCATGGTATGCCGTTTTTGCTATTGAAGTTCCGAGTTCTCTGGAAATGATTCTCAATGCATAGCATCCCGTAGATACCTTGCCTTTCAGAAATTTGATGTGATTTTCAAATTTCAAATCTTTGTCGATATGCAGTCCTAAAAACTTAGTACAATCTTTAGTAACAATAGTTTCATTTTGCATAGGCAAATCGTCTAGTAAGCATTTGAATGGAATGATATTCGTTTTTTTATATTTAATGTTCGAAGGTTTGAATCACACCAGGATTTAATGATTTTATATCTCTAGATATCATCTCGTGCAGGCTACATGTCAATTTACTATGCCACAAAATTGTGGTATCGTCCGCAAAAAGAGTGATTTTACCCGATATGCCAACATTTATCAAGTCATTCACATATGCAAGAAAGAGGATTGGCCCCAAGACTGAACCCTGCGGTACGCCTGAATCAAGATTTTCTGGACATTTCGTTTATCCTCACCATCTGACTTCTTCACGTTAAATATGACTCAAACCACTCATAGCTTTTTTCTCTGCAGCCATATCGAAGCAGCTTTTGCAAAATTATTTTATGGTCCACACAGTCAAACGCCTTTGTCAAATCGCTTTGGTGACTTCTATAAGTTCTTTAGTAGTGATTTTTGACATAACTCTCGTTGTAATGCGTCTACAAATCGGAATTTCCATCGCTTTCGTTCATCGAACTTTCTTCCGGGAATTAATTATACACCCCCATCGCCAAAAAAAAGAGAGGATGAACCGATGAAGAGAGATAACGACAGAAGTATCTCGTAAAAAGTCATGCACGAGCGCTGATAAGCCGAACAGTAGTAATACGAACGAACGGCATTTGTTTAGCGGGTCGCTGATAAGAATTAAACGGGTGTGACGTCACCCGCTTGAACCCCACTCGACATATCATAATTGATTTAGTGTTGTGGAACCGACCCGGTAGCAGATAAAAAAATTAATAGCTCGTTTGTGGAAGGCCGGTCGGCGATGAAGCTTTGAAATGTTGCTCTGAAAATCTGCTGGATGAAAATTATCGTTAGTTAACCGATCGCATCGTGTTAGTTTGAATATTAGACCGGGCGGCAAATACAGATTTTTTGGACCATTTTTTTTACAGTCTGCCTTTGGAATAGGAAATACTTCAATCTGACACGACTCATAATCTGCAAAAAAATTAGGCTCTGCATGGTAGAGGGTTATTCACTATAAATTACCCACCCGTTATCATCGTTATTATTGCCTACACAAAAAAAGTTAAAAGTAAAAGTTGTGTGCTTATGACTAAATTTTGATAAAATGCTATCAAAAATACAGAGGCGTGCAAATTTCAGGGGATACAATTTTTTTAATATTTTTTTCATATGGGACACCCAGTATATTATTGAATTTTTGGAATGATCTTTTTATCCTGATTTCAAGAATATACCATATGTTACCTCTATCTTATAACGTTTTTGAGTTATTCGAGGTGAGGAATAAAAATTTCAAATATTGAAAAATAGAAAACAAAAAGTGTATATAGGAAATTCAAATAACATGATAAGTCATAACAGATGTTCAATATGCCCACCATTATTGTCAATGGATAATTGATAACGTCTTCTTATATTTATAAGTGCATCGGAAATGCTTCATTATTGACATTCAGTGTCTTTAATTAATTGAATATTATTATTATTATCATTATCGTTATTAACGATGTCTTTTAGAAATCCCCAGAAAAATGAATCCATAGGGGTCAAGTCTGGACTATTAGGTGGCCATTTATTGCTTCCATTATTTCCTATCCATATTGGGAATACATTATTCAAAAGTTCATGAACGGGTAGGACATTATGAGGGGTTACCCCATCTTGCATCCAAATCATATTGGCAAGCTCGGCTTGCCCAGTGGATTTTGGTGAATTCATGCACGACGTAACTTAGTCTCAACTTTAAACTGAACTTAATATTGCCTTAAAAATACTTGTTAAAATACATGCACAACTTAACATAAGATAGACACAAGTGCAGTAAGTGTATTTATTATCTCGGCACTCGTCGTTCGAGCTTTTAATTCGCTAGTGTATCTTAATTCTGAACTGAACGATGAGTTATTTAAATAATTAGAATCATTTCCAGTTCGCGATATTCACAGGATAATTCGAATAAAATCGACGATTTTAGTTGGCAATTTATGACGAAGGCGGTTTTTTCTACCATCTTCCTCTATCTAATAATCATTTTATTTTTCGTCTTCGTTAAGATGTCTAATGAGCATGCGCATGATTTGCACGGAGAATGAAGTTGGCCAAATCATGACTTTCTCAAATCACTCTTAAGTCCTTAAGTCGCGTGAATGAACATTACCATAAAAAATTATAGTTTCATCCTAAGTTTGTGATTGAGTTATGTTGAGACTAAGTTACGTCGTGCATGAATTCACCATTAATCGACGTCTCATAACTCAAAAACGTTATAAGATAGGGGTAATATATGGTATATTTTTGGAATCACGAAAAAAAGACAATTCCAAAAATTCAATAATATACTGGGTGTCCCATTTGATAAAAATATCAAAAAATTTGTATCTCCTGAAATCTGCACGCCTCTGTATTTTTGACAGCATTTTATCAAAATTTAGTCATAAGCACACAACTTTTACTTTTAACTTTTATTGCAACAACAAATACATTGGCCAGAGCCGACGAGCTATTAAAACTCGTTTCAAAGAGCATTTAGCACACATGGAATACGGGAGGGTATAAAAATCCAGTGTCGCCCATCACGCTCTAGACAATGACCACAAAATTGGTGAAAGCAATCTTAAACTGATCAAGCATGTTCATGACACAAGACTACTCGATGCATGTGAGAGTCTAGAAATAGCAAAATGTAAAACAGCATGAATGGTGACAAGGAACCTTTACCTTTCAACCCGCATTTCAATTTATTGTTGAGAAAGTAATCAGAATAATCAATAATAACAGATGACGGACCAATAAATTTGACAGGTAGTCACTGCACTAGTTCATTATCGAGAAATTTATTAGAATAATTAACAGTTAATAAACAAAGTCCATATCGGACCAAAAAACAAAGGTATATAAACAACTGACCCAAGCTTTAGATTTACTATCAATTTTCTTTTCCTGAAGATACTAACCTTGTTAGCGAAACGCGCGTCGAGTGTAAAAAATATCAGTTTGGTGTTAGGGTAATTGATCTCTGGGAAAAGTTCGAACTTAACGAACACAAATTATGGGTTTTACATGAACTACAACTCAGCGCGTGAATTTTTTTGCGGATTAAGATTTGTTTCATCTTAAATTACTTTCCTTTACAAAGTCAGGCTGTACAAAATTGTTCCGAAAAATCTGTCACCGCTACCCGGTCTATATGTATACTGTGTTTCGTAGGGGTTGTTGTTGGGAAACCACACTTTAATCTTGGTGCTACAGATTAAAATCAATGATTTTCTTGTGTGGTTAATATCGAGGGTTCCTTGGTCGTGAATCTCACATTCCAAAGAAAAACTCAGTATTAACACACTAGTCTCTACTTACAAAATATAACAGATATTACATGAATCACTCGTCTTTACTTTCAGGACTTATATTCACTGTTAGTTTCTGTTTTCACTAAAAACTCCCAATGCTAATTTCGGCGAATCGAGCACGAAGTCTCATTCGCCAAATCATAGATTATTACCATCCAGGCGCATTCACCAAATATTCAACACACCGCTTCTGGCAGTATGTAAAAAGGGGTCGGTAGCGGCCCCTGATATCTACCAGAAAGGCGGATGAGGAAGTATTGAGAGTGAGTCAATTTAGAATGATCACGACCAAGAAATCGTATATATCCTCGTCATTCACCAAATATTCAACATACCGCTTCTGGCAGTATGTACAAAGGGGTGTGTAGCGGCCCCTAATTTCCACCAGAAAGGCAGATGAGGAGGTATTTAGAGTGAGTCAGTTTAGAATGATCTCGACTAAGAAATCGTATATATCCTCGTCATAATGGTATATGTGTGTATAAAAGAAAATGAACACAGACCTCGTGACACCCAAATGGGCATTTAATGAAATTCGTGTACAAGGACAATTTTCCAAAGAACATGCCCTGCTGATGCACCTGGTTCACAGAGTAGTCTTATATTTTTGGAAATGCTTATCTGAAACATAAGAAACCAAATTTCAAAATGTAGCAATGGTAACTTTTGATCCGTATCACCTAAACAACAATAGTATATTTGTTTTTGTAATTGCTTTCCTCAAGCCTTCAACATACCATTTTTTGTATACTTTTTGAAAAGGCTCAAGTGGAAAACAATTTTTACAAATATTTGTAATAATCATCACGATTTAGGCTATTTGAAAAACTATTGTTATACGCAAACTGACTGCAAAAACAATCTCAATTCTGACTATCATGATGTTATTCAGTGGGACCTGGAATGACCTTTCAAGCTGCACAATATTCAATTTTGATATTTTTGTGAGATCGGATTAATTAAAATTATTATGTTCTACACAAATATATACAGGGTGTTATGTAATAATTGTCCGATATTTCACAGGACGATTCCTTAGTTATTTACAAGGTGAAGAGTTTATCTTGGCATGGTCCGCAGCGCCTTCATTTTTGAGATACAAGGTATTGAAAATTCATATTCATTTCGGTTATTCGTGAATATCAAACTAATAATGAATAAAACTATTCAACTATGCGTCAAGATATTACAAATATTGGAATAAACTTACAAGCCTACTTGATACTTTCATTTTCAGAGGGTTTAATTATTGATCAAAATGAAAATGTCACGAATACGGCTGTTTTTAGCTTATTTTGATGAGCAAAATTTTTCCACGTGAAAATAACAGAGGAATTAATTTTGCGTCTGGAAAATGTGATACATACATTATATACATGTACGACAAAGTTGTGACTCCCCAAAACAGACCAAACATGTAGGTGGCGCTTCCTACAATCAAGTGATAAACTGAAACGAAACTTCTCATATTGATAATAATAATAATAATAATAATAATAATAATATTTATTCATCCTTAGAGACGTATAGAGATAAATCCCCTAATACCAATTCCTGTCCAAATATTGACATTAGTTTCAATTTATTCACGAAAAACCAAAATATTTATGAATCATCACCCCGTATCTCAAAAATGGAGGCCCAAGCCCATATAAACTTTTGCCTTATCAATAACTGAGGAATCGTCCTGTGAAATATCGGACACTCATTCCAGAACATCCTGTATAATGTTTATAGTTCTTCATTATTTATCGGGCGTAAAAAAATTGCATTTGCAACTCCCGTATAATGGTTATTACAGGATCGTTGCCTAATATACTACTATCATCTGTAACACAAATCTGATCTAAACTGTTATTGATAGAAAAATGAGGTTCATTGTATGTCTTCAATTTCATTCCCTCACCTGATTACACAATTTCTTCATTGTGTTACGGTTGTAGTCATTTTTACACAATAAACCAGGTCTCCTATGGTATGTCAAATTTCGAGCAATGACAGCTCTATCATAATCTGTTGGCGTTGTAGAAAAAGTATAGTGCATAACTCGTATTAATTGCAGCATTGGCATTGAGTACATGACACTTACTCAAAGTTGAATGCCGGTAATGTAGCTGCTGCAGTCTTTTGCGATCTATCAAAGGCATTCGACTGTGTTGGCCATAAAATTTTACTGAGAAAACTTCACCTGTATGGCTGCAGAGGAACCACGTATAAATGGTTTGAATCATACCTATCAGGAAGGAACCAAATGGTGTTAACAGCGGAACTTTCTGGAAGAAAGGCAATTATGTCTGGAGTGCCCCAAGGATCGGTTCTTGGTCCCATTCTGTTTTTATTATAAATTAATGACCTGACCAACTTGAACATATCTGGGAGATTCACCCTATTTGCGGATGACACCACGATATTATGGTCTCGGTAGTGTAGTGGTTAGCATATCTGCCTATCAAGCGGAAGGCCGGGGTTCGAATCCTCGCCGGGCCACCGTGCTGGGTAATCGCACGTTAAAAGGTAAGGCCTCGTATCCATTGCTCGCACAAGTTTTCACTTCTGAGGGTTGACGTTCGTCAGCTGGTTAAAGAAAACGAACAATTTTAGAACAACAATTTAGAACCAAGACCTCTAACACCTTACCCAACTTAATATCTACCGATATGAAAAAAATTAAGGAATGGTGTGATGCTAATTTGTTATCTTTCAATACAGCAAAAACAAACATCATATCATTCAGATGTTCTCTTGACGACCTTACATTCAGTAATAATATACTGATTGAGAACAAGCCTCTAACAAAATTTCTTGGCATCCATATTGATAGTAAGCTGAAATTTGATGGACACATCAAGCATCTCAAATGTAAGATTTCTGCTGGATGTTACGCAGTGAGAGTATCTTCATCGAATTTGGGATCTAAAACCGCGAAAACTGTGTATAACGCCCTGATAGAGTCCCATCTACGGTATGGAATACCTTTCTGGGGTGTCAGCAATTCTTCGGCACTTCAATCAGTCTTAGTACTGCAGAAACGGGCTATAAGGTAAATGCGTAAACTAAAACACCGTGATTCATGCAGAAACATTTAAAATATTAACAGTAATCGCGTTATTCATTCTAGAATCAGTTTGCCTCATATACAAGAATGTGTCATTGTTCGAGGTTTCACGCAGTCATTACAACACCCGTTCTAATATGTTGAAATTGCCAATCCCCTCAACAAATTTGATCAGAGATTCGATTTATTATAATGGGGCTAAGATGTACAATCACCTTCCCTCAGACATAAGGGGGGCGAATATGAACAATATAAACCTTAGAAAAACTATCAAGAATTTTCTGGCAGACAGGCCCTATTTTAACTTGCAGGAGTATTACAATGATAAATTTGAATGACAAGATGCACATTCGGGTCTATGTAAGTTTCTGAGTGTTGCGTTACTAGTTTGTACGTGTGTATGTGTGTAAATTTATGTGTGTATATGTGCGTTTATAGGAATAAATATGTATATGCATGTTGTGTATAAATAAGTGTTTGTGTACGTTTGTATATTTTTAACGACACAGAGGATATTTTAACTGCGTTTTTGTGACTCTGAACGGTGTCGTTCTTATTACTTTATATGTTCATCTCTTATTTTAGATAGTTTTATGTTTTCTATATATATTTTATTAGCATTGTATATTTTCTATCTACATTCTTACTGCTATTCACAAGCTTTGTCCACAAGATTTACTCTTAATGACAATAAAGTATATTTATTATTATTATTATTACTCGCGGGAAATGACTATCATTCATTGCTCGTTAAACAATATACTATTGTGTTCCATCTTGTATGCCAAGAAAAATTATTCCAATAGATGTCAATTCCCACAAGATTACTGGAAGGATTTTCGGAGATGATGACTGTTACATCCACCGCAGTTCCTCAATTCAACTATCCCCCTCCCCCCCACCAGTTCCTGAAGTAGACGTCCTGCAGGACCAAAGTGACGTCCTGGCGTCTTCCAGATAGTCCGCGGCCGCCTTGTCTGGCCGCGTGATCGATACTGGGAGGAGGCTGTGACGTCATATCTCGGCCATCTTGTCATATCGGGCTCCATTCGGAGAGATGAGATCTCTCCTGAAACATCCTCGCCCGCTGAAAACGCCCCCGGCCCCCCCACCAGCTCGCGGTTTCAGTCCTGAAACTGCCGCAATCAGCTCTATGCGCGACAATCTTCGCGATAAGATTATTGAATAATTGAAATTCAAATATTTGTAGGAGGATAAAGCGGCCTTGTTTCTGGGTTGGAGCGACTGTTTGGCTCGCGACCGATTAGCGATTATAACTACCCTTTGTTTTTTTTATTCGTCGTTTTTTTGGGTAGTTAAGATACCTAGACATTAAGATGCCTAGGAAACCCTGGTGTATCTACTTATACCTGAATAATTTTGGGATAAACTTGGCGAAAACTGATTGCTTGATTTCTGAGATCGCAAATGCTTCAGATCGCCATTGTAGATGGCGATCAGTCATATACCATATGAAGCTTAATTTTCAGTAGAGAGGAATGTGCAACCGAATATTCTACCAATGTTTATAATTTGCCTACTGAGATTTTGACAGCCCTGACAGCCAATCAAATGCTTTTCAGAAAACGTGCATGTAACGTGGAAACCTACCGTTAACAACCTGTCAATACTGTCACTGTTACCTCTACAAGTTTTTAGTGTGTTTATATCAGTTTGTAAGACTAGACTTTGATTCCGAGAAAATTTACTTTGCCCATTCACCTGAGAATTTACGACAAAGTTCATGCTAGTGTATTGAAAGTGATAGACTGTCGTGGAATTGGGGATACACACATCAGTTATGAAACGGTTCAAAATACGTATCACATCGATATTTCCTTTATTCAAACAAAACTTTGTTTTCAATATCTCATTGATAAGAGCTACAGATGTTTCCTCCTCGATATAAGACTTTCGCTCAAGCTGAAACGAATAAAATTAGCTACATTCATGTTATTATTTTGGGGCGATTTGTTTTGTACTTACCTTAGGTGCTGAATAAAGAAGAATATTTGGATCCCCAGATTTTGACTGACCACACAAAATACGAAATCTTCTACACTTGTAATAGAAAAAGTACTTGTAATAACTTCAAAACTTATTCTACTCATATAGACTTTCAAACACTGTTGAATGCGAAGAAATGATTTCAGAGTTTTCATTGACAACAATAAACCTCAGAGTTACGTCAATTTGTCAAAACCGACATTTGACAGATATTCGAAAATGCTCATATAACGCCCCCTATACAAAAATTAGAAAGCTTTTGTGATCGTCGATTGTTTTTCGCCAAGAAATTCTAAACAATATCGAATCACTAGATACACCAGGGTTTCCTGATATCTTACTAGACATAGACTGGATATGTCAGACAAGAATTCCATAAATATGAAACTATATAATAAATTATCTTCACAAGTAAGAAACTTGAGTCCTCGTATTTTCGAGTTAAAAATAAAATTAGTCATGTTGGTTATATGTGCACGTCGCATTTCCAACTGACATAGATTTTTTCCATTATCACAATGTCTTTTCTGTAAATATATGACCAATGTATTTTTTATATTTATACAGACTGGATATGTCAGACAAGAATTCGATAAATCTGAAACTATATGATAAATTACCTTCACAAGTGAGAAACTCCTCGTATTTTCCAGTCAAAAATAAAATCAGTCATGTTGGCCATTGTTTTTATTCAATTGACGAATTTTATTATATATGCACGTCGTATTTCCAACTGACATAGATTTTTTTCATCATCACAATGTCTTTTCTGTAAATATATGACCAATGTATTTTTTATATTTATACTTTTCATCAGTGTGTTTATACAGTCATAGTTATTTTGAGGATTTCATTCCTCAAATACACTTTCATTACTTTATTTACTAACTTGACTTGCTACCATTGTATGTAACTTGACGAATGAAATATCTATCTATTTATATCACGGTCTATCGAACTCGCAAGAACAAAGTGTGGCAGATGATATCTCACGTCATAACTAGGGTTCTTTTTTCTGAAAGTCCCACAAAGATGAACGTCAATAATTGATAGACTGTGTTTTGCCAGAAATCGAAATTTATTTTCTTTTCGTTTTCTGGGATTTCAACAAACCAAAATCTGAAAAAAATTGAGAGAAGATAAAGCGGATCGTCAGGTATAACGTTGGGATAACATTCAAAACAACAAATACCATACGTGCAATACTTACACAACAGAAAACACGAAAAATTGTATTTATGAAATTCCTTATAAGTGCGGTCAAAAATATATCGGTGAAACGTCGGGACCTCCGGAAGTGCGAAAGAGTGAACACAAGATATACATCAGGAACAGACAAATAGGTGGTTCTGAATTATTTGAGCACATTTTTACTGCCGATGGGATTGACCGACTTGAATGACTGAAATTATGGCAATAGATATTTGGTCATTTCTTTATAGTTCACTGAACGGATAAGTGGGCGATTCGAGTCAACTGAATCGTTATGATTCTATATCCTCACAAGGTAATATATGAATTCCACCAATCACAGAGAACAAAATACTTGATTACCAGGGAGAACCTTGCAGAAACATCATAATTCTGATCCGTCTACCTACAAACACGAAATCCAAGTTGTTTCATTTAAACATAAATAAATGTACTTATATTTGAAATATTTTCTAGTTTATTGAGTCAAGTTTGAATTGTCACAATGGAATGGAATTGAAGGACTTACATCTACTCTAGCTAAATCCTCTCGATCTGAGAAATCGAAGTAAGCGTTTACATCTTCTGATGGTAGGTGGTAATGCAAAGGCTATTTCACAAAGTTGTAATACCAATTCGACGGCAACTCATGAATAAATGTCTGCACCGACACTGTTATTGCTCGAACTCTGAAGGAATCTCTTGTTAACCAATAGAATTATTACTACACAAAAATTGGCTTGCTGGGCTTTGTTCACCTTCAGCTATCTTCAAGTCTTCTCGCTTTTGTTATATATCTCTGTTTCTCGTTCATTAGAACAAGAACAAAACTAAAAAATATAATCAGACTATCCATAGCATATTATGCAACGATGACATAATGATGGTTATTAATACTCGAGCATTAGCCGGGATACGAAACAAGCCGAAGATGGTTCATGCGAGTGTATTAATAAGGATTACATGAGAGTCGCATAAGCCATTTTTTCTAACCTCGATAAATGATGATGAACTAACTATAAGTATTATATTTGTTTTGTGGGTCCCACTGATCTGGAAGTAAAAGGAATATTTACATCCATTGCATTACTGCTAATCACAACAGAGATCAATATCATATTAGAAATAATGATTTTATTTTGAATCGAATTTTCGGGAGTAATTACACAAGTGCTTCAAAATTACCGACAATTTTCCATGAAAGCATGTTGTCTAAAAACTGCATGAGTTTATTTTCATATTTTGTCGAAAGAGCCCGACTCCGAAGGAGGGTGTCACCTGGTCCCAGGTGACACCCATGGCCTGACGACTTCGACAATTGCGGAACTAGCCAAACGTTACACCCATACTCAATCCCTCAAGAGATGGGATTAAACCAAAGGATGCAGTTTTGCCAGGATCACCTTGGGCGACCCTGAGAAGCTAGATCCGAATAAATATTTGGCGATGACCAGGAAGAACCTCCGTTTAACAGTGGGATTTCTGACTGGACACTGTCAAGGAAACACCTCCATATTATGGGGCTAGTGGACACACCTCTAAGCAGGATGTGTGAACAGGAAGATGAAACTGTCAGGCATGTCTTATGTGAATGTCTGGAGCTATCGTCGATAAGAGAGTGTGTGTTCGGTGAGTCTTGGCCTACACCTGCCGATATTAAGGAGATGTACCCTGGAGACCTGTCCTCCTTCCTGGATAAGGCAGGTTGGACAATGTCCTAGGAGGGCGACTCCTTGGGAGGATGTACAATGGGCCATATTGTGGCCTAAGTGCTGTGGGTCTATACTCACCCTCCCTACTCTACAGATACAGATATGCACGAGTGTAATTCGGTAGAATATTTCCGGAGTTAAAACAACGACGTTTAAAATTCAGTATTTATGCCTGTCAAGATGACAAATGTACATTTTAAAAATCGTTACTACAGATACACGGACCGAGCGGGTATTTTTTGATACCTACCGGGTATTTACCAGCCCGAAAATGATGTCCCGCCGGGAATTTATCACTGTAACTGATCGAAAATGTCCCGCTTCATATGGGATTTTTAACATACGATGGAAATATTCAATGTAACTTTCCGCTACTGAATTGAATTCCCTTGATTGAAAATCTGTATGATTTTGAAGAATATATATCATAATGAGCTCATTATGATACATATTTTCCGAGTACTTTTCATTACGATACATATTTTCAATCCGTTTCATAATGGATGTCACTACAAAACGGATTATGGGCATATAAGTGTATTATTATAGTACTAGTGCAGAAAAATTGAACTTATCGGAACTCCGAAAGCATTCAAATTTCAAATGCTTCTAATCTGAGTGTCGAACTGTCAAACTTGTCTGTAAGGGGCTAGCTAATAAGGCGGCCTTGTCTACGCAATCTTTGTGTATCCTATTGGTGAACGAAAGATCGCGCCAGAGACAAGCCAATAAGATAGTCGATGGAAATTCACTTTTGAGCTGCCGTTGGGAATTCGCATTTGCAGCACCACCTACCGTCAGAAAATGTAAGCTCTCATCTATGATTTCTCAGATCGAGCGGAATTGACCAAGCAAAAGCCTATCAGTATTAGTTTTCATTCATCTTGATGTTACCCCTGTCTCATGATCATTAAACGCTCTCAAGCTTCTGTAATAATAATAATAATAAATGACTTTATTTTCGGAATATAGAAAAATACAATAGAGAAGCATTATCCAAGTGGGCGAGAAAAAAAAAACGAAAACAATAGTATCCGAAAAAAGGGGAAGTTCACAATAAATGTGCTCTTACACTTAACCCTGAAGGAACACAACAAATAGTGAGAAAAATGATTAACCTAACTATAGCTATAGTGCAATAATTTATAATATCATAAAAAACCACTAGTGATGCTGATTAAAAATGAACAATCTCAGACACGTTGTCGGATGAACCGTTTCCTATCAACCGTTGTTTTGAAGCTGAAAGTACATCTGTTTCAGATGTTTCCTGAATCCTTCCAAACTCAACTTCTTCGCTTCAACCGAAACCATGTTGTATGAATGTGCGATATTATACCGGAAGCTCCTTTCGAATGCTGAAGTTCTGTGTGCAGGTATCGTGATGAGACCTCCAAATCTTAAATTGATAGTATGTATGTCTGTACGAAAAGATATTTTATTGTACAAGTATGCCGGTTTTTGTTTCAAGATGATCTTGTGATTCATCAAGAGCGTCATCGTAATGAATTTATTTTTTATATTGAGCCATCCTGTTTTTGCTAACTTATGAGAGATGTGGTCGTACTTGCGTATTCCAAAAATAAAACGTAGACACGAGTTCTGAACTTTCTGGATTCTACGCATGCTATCTTGGTCTAGACAGAGATATATAACTGGGACGCAGTACGAGAATTGTGATAATACCATAGTCTCACAAAGAAGTTTTTTTGTTTTGATGCTCAGGTATTGTCGGTGCGGAAAAAGTAATCTTAGAGCATAGTATGCAGACTTGATGTTTTTTGTTACTTGATCCCGAAAACGTAAGGAGGAGTCTATAATAATGCCAAGATTTTTTGCTTTTTCCGATATCTCAATGGAGGTTTCATTGACAGAAATGCAAAAATTATTTTGCATCTGTAGACAGGTTCGTCTTTTTCCAAACAATAGCAATGCGGACTTATGAGGATTGAGGAAGAGAGCATGTTTTTCAGACATTTCTGATAAGGTTTTCAGATCACTATTGAGATGGAGTTGAGCACTTTGTTGATCTTTCTGAGCAAAGGAGATATATAATTATGTGTCATCCGCGTAGGTATGTATTTTCGAGAAATTGACTAATCTATGCAAGTCACTGGTATAAATTGTGAAGAGAAGAGGCCCAAGGATTGATCCTTGAGGTACTCCGGATACAACGTTTTGCCTCTCTGATACCTTCCCTTCGAGTCTCACTTGTTGAGATCGACCAGACAGATAATTTTTCAGTAAGGTTGAGGCATCCGCACTGGCCCCACATGACTTCAGTATTTCTATGAGTATATCATGGTCAATGGTGTCGAAAGCTTTACTGAAATCCAGGAGAACCAGTGCAGTGACCTTTCCTTCTTCCGTAGCCTGGAAAATATCGTCGATGATGTTGAGCAGGGCCGTGCAGCAACTGTAACCGGGTCTGAAACCAGATTGAGTTGGAGGTAGTAGATTATTTGTCTCGAAATATACACGGAGCTGATTTTCCATAACTTTTTCGATAACTTTTGAGAGAGCAGGTAAGATGCTAATTGGTCTCAGATCTGAAATAGATTCAGGATTGGAATTTTTTGGAATCGGTGTCACTACAGCTTCTTTCCACCCCGATGGGAATTTGCAGTCAACAATTATTGTGTTCATGATATTCAGAAGGAACGGTAATATATAAGGACAACACAATTTTATCAGTTGTACTGTCAGTCCATCAGAGCCGGCTGAACAATTTTTTTGTGTTAATGATGATCTTGTGTAACTCATCTATTTCTATCAGCCTAAAACAAAATATTTCTTCACCCATTCTGTTTTCAGAATAGTATTGGATAGTCTTATGTTTATCATAATTAAGTTTTGGAATACTGTTCAAAAAGGTACTATTTATTTCGTCTGGGTTAATGAGATGAGGAGGAAGATTTTTAGTTTTTTCATTATTTATATTCAGAGATTTAAGCTCTTTCCAAAGTTGTTTTGAATTCCTTCCATGATGAAGAGTATTGAAAAAGGCACGTTTCTCATTTAGGATGGAGTGGTTGACTAAGTTTCTCATTTCTTTGAAGTGATTCCAGTCCTCTTCTCTTTTGGTTTTCCTAAATTTACTTTTGGCCTTATCTCTCGAAGTCATCATAACGGGACTATTCCCCAGGCCAATACCATGACGAGCATCTACGGGTCCAACCAAACTCTTCTTCGCAATTGCTGGTCAAGATTTTTTTTTATATACAGATTCACACGAAAGGGAAGCCCTGTAATGTTCAAAGAATACCGCGTGAATCAAGGGATAGGAGATACGAATTAACATTTACTTAGAATTTTTGAAGTTTGTAGGCCTCAGGATAGACCTCTTTCGGTGAGGAATTCCTAACATCAGCTGTTCTATCGAAAAAAGATTCTTGAGCAAGAGATTCTGTACTTGTCGAGTTATTCGGGTGAAACGATTGTTCCAATGAAGTGAGCAAGTCTGTGAGCGAAGAATCACCGATAAGACGGATTGCCTTTCTCTGAATGAAATCGAGAAGCTTCAATGGATGTTTTGGTGCCAAACTCCACACATGAAAACTGTATTCCATGACAGGTCGTATCTGAGCCTTGTAGATCATTAGAAGCTGACAAGATGTGAAGTATTGTCGCGGGAAAGTTGAAAGGGAAAAACTCTCAACTTCGACGCCTCCACCAAATGTCACGATAAAAGAAAAAAAAAATGCACTGAGGAATATGAAATAAAAGAATGAAGTTAAGTTAGTTCTTTCTACAAAGGAAAATGTTCCAAAACCTGATGCATATCTGAAATTTACTATTGAAAATAGAAGAACTTCATCGTCCTTTTTCGACGTGACTTTTCGAGGGCGTTTTTGAAGAAAACCACCCTTCCAAATGAGGGCAATCAAATTATGAGAGACATGAAACTCTTTAGCTTGGCTGCGAGAGGTGATTTTGACTGTGGTTGTGAAATATACCCTGGTGAAGTGAAACACAAGAGATAATATAAATTCAGTTAGTTTATTAGCAAATAAAAAGAATCAAAAACATAATTTATATAATAAAAATGAACAATTTGAAATAATTGTTCATCAGTAAAATAAAACCAGTTGAAACAATGTAGTTGAAATAATCAGAACATGGTAAGTACTCACATTATAATTCCTAAGCAGAGGGATGTGTTTTCACCATTCTAGAAGATGGCCCCAATTACTTTGAGAATAAGTCTCGTTGGTTAAACTGATCACTGGCGATTCAAATCACCAAAAAAGCCCGAATCGGAAGATAGTTTTCCAATTCATGTGAAAAATAATTCTGTCGTCATAATAAGCGATTCTCAGTCATTTACGATTATTGACGTACCGTGATGTAACTTGAAACCTGATTTCTCGAACGGCGTTGAACTTGGAAATTCGCCGGATACAATACTTCCATTACAGCTGAATGAACATGGGTGAATTATTTCTTTGAAATGAATGATGAACTGAAAAATTATGAATTATCAATAACCACTCGATTTCCAAGTTCAATTTCAGGTTAATAATTTTGAAAATGTCGAAATGAATTTTTATATGAAACCTCTCATTTTCAACATACGACAGTATTTCTTAGCACGAAATAGAAGTCCAAGTTTCTCGGAAGTACCTTTAGCGATCGATCTCACATCGTTTTCCTATGAGAGATTATCACTGATCGTTCTTTTTTTTAATTTTTCACTCATTATGTGGAACGCTCCGATCACGCAGCCCATTTTTATGGTGATGTCATGCCATTGAAGAAAAAAAAATTGAGGAAAGACATCAAGTTACAAGTATCTGAGTATCGTTTCCTATCTGATGGATATCCTTTCGCGCATTTCGAACTTGATGTCTTGCTCCGTTAAAATTTTATTTTCGAAGTGCCACCTTTGAGTGTAGGCTCATTCGTTTTGTCTTTATAATATTCGTGTAACTATATGAGATTCACTACGGTTCTCTGCACGGATCAACGCAATATTATTCTGAAGACCTTATGGAAATATTTTTTTTCGATGGCATGACATCAACTTTTTTTTTAATTTTTCACTCATTATGTGGAACGCTCCGATCACGCAGCCCATTTTTATGGTGATGTCATGCCATTGAAGAAAAAAAATGAAAAAAAAGTTGAGGAAAGACATCAAGTTACAAGTATCTGAGTATCGTTTCCTATCTGATGGATATCCTTTCGCGCATTTCGAACTTGATGTCTTGCTCCGTTAAAATTTTATTTTCGAAGTGCCACCTTTGAGTGTAGGCTCATTCGTTTTGTCTTTATAATATTCGTGTAACTATATGAGATTCACTACGGTTCTCTGCACGGATCAACGCAATATTATTCTGAAGACCTTATGGAAATATTTTTTTTCGATGGCATGACATCAACTTTTTTTTTAATTTTTCACTCATTATGTGGAACGCTCCGATCACGCAGCCCATTTTTATGGTGATGTCATGCCATTGAAGAAAAAAAATGAAAAAAAAGTTGAGGAAAGACATCAAGTTACAAGTATCTGAGTATCGTTTCCTATCTGATGGATATCCTTTCGCGCATTTCGAACTTGATGTCTTGCTCCGTTAAAATTTTATTTTCGAAGTGCCACCTTTGAGTGTAGGCTCATTCGTTTTGTCTTTATAATATTCGTGTAACTATATGAGATTCACTACGGTTCTCTGCACGGATCAACGCAATATTATTCTGAAGACCTTATGGAAATATTTTTTTTCGATGGCATGACATCAACTTTTTTTTTAATTTTTCACTCATTATGTGGAACGCTCCGATCACGCAGCCCATTTTTATGGTGATGTCATGCCATTGAAGAAAAAAAATGAAAAAAAAGTTGAGGAAAGACATCAAGTTACAAGTATCTGAGTATCGTTTCCTATCTGATGGATATCCTTTCGCGCATTTCGAACTTGATGTCTTGCTCCGTTAAAATTTTATTTTCGAAGTGCCACCTTTGAGTGTAGGCTCATTCGTTTTGTCTTTATAATATTCGTGTAACTATATGAGATTCACTACGGTTCTCTGCACGGATCAACGCAATATTATTCTGAAGACCTTATGGAAATATTTTTTTTCGATGGCATGACATCAACTTTTTTTTTAATTTTTCACTCATTATGTGGAACGCTCCGATCACGCAGCCCATTTTTATGGTGATGTCATGCCATTGAAGAAAAAAAATGAAAAAAAAGTTGAGGAAAGACATCAAGTTACAAGTATCTGAGTATCGTTTCCTATCTGATGGATATCCTTTCGCGCATTTCGAACTTGATGTCTTGCTCCGTTAAAATTTTATTTTCGAAGTGCCACCTTTGAGTGTAGGCTCATTCGTTTTGTCTTTATAATATTCGTGTAACTATATGAGATTCACTACGGTTCTCTGCACGGATCAACGCAATATTATTCTGAAGACCTTATGGAAATATTTTTTTTCGATGGCATGACATCAACTTTTTTTTAATTTTTCACTCATTATGTGGAACGCTCCGATCACGCAGCCCATTTTTATGGTGATGTCATGCCATTGAAGAAAAAAAATGAAAAAAAAGTTGAGGAAAGACATCAAGTTACAAGTATCTGAGTATCGTTTCCTATCTGATGGATATCCTTTCGCGCATTTCGAACTTGATGTCTTGCTCCGTTAAAATTTTATTTTCGAAGTGCCACCTTTGAGTGTAGGCTCATTCGTTTTGTCTTTATAATATTCGTGTAACTATATGAGATTCACTACGGTTCTCTGCACGGATCAACGCAATATTATTCTGAAGACCTTATGGAAATATTTTTTTTCGATGGCATGACATCAACTTTTTTTTAAATTTTTCACTCATTATGTGGAACGCTCCGATCACGCAGCCCATTTTTATGGTGATGTCATGCCATTGAAGAAAAAAAAATGAAAAAAAAGTTGAGGAAAGACATCAAGTTACAAGTATCTGAGTATCGTTTCCTATCTGATGGATATCCTTTCGCGCATTTCGAACTTGATGTCTTGCTCCGTTAAAATTTTATTTTCGAAGTGCCACCTTTGAGTGTAGGCTCATTCGTTTTGTCTTTATAATATTCGTGTAACTATATGAGATTCACTACGGTTCTCTGCACGGATCAACGCAATATTATTCTGAAGACCTTATGGAAATATTTTTTTTCGATGGCATGACATCAACTTTTTTTTTTAATTTTTCACTCATTATGTGGAACGCTCCGATCACGCAGCCCATTTTTATGGTGATGTCATGCCATTGAAGAAAAAAAATGATAAAAAAGTTGAGGAAAGACATCAAGTTACAAGTATCTGAGTATCGTTTCCTATCTGATGGATATCCTTTCGCGCATTTCGAACTTGATGTCTTGCTCCGTTAAAATTTTATTTTCGAAGTGCCACCTTTGAGTGTAGGCTCATTCGTTTTGTCTTTATAATATTCGTGTAACTATATGAGATTCACTACGGTTCTCTGCACGGATCAACGCAATATTATTCTGAAGACCTTATGGAAATATTTTTTTTCGATGGCATGACATCAACTTTTTTTTTTTTTCACTCATTATGTGGAACGCTCCGATCACGCAGCCCATTTTTATGGTGATGTCATGCCATTGAAGAAAAAAAATGAAAAAAAAGTTGAGGAAAGACATCAAGTTACAAGTATCTGAGTATCGTTTCCTATCTGATGGATATCCTTTCGCGCATTTCGAACTTGATGTCTTCAAGTTCACCAAGTTCATGTTATCCCATTGTATTATTTTAACCAAGTCATCGTTAATTTTATTCACGTGAATGTTTCTTTGTTTGTTTCTAGTATGAGAATTCGCATTTGCAGCACAACCTACCGTCAAAAAATGTAGGCTCTCTCAGATCGAAAGGATATGACTAAACAAAAGCATATCAGTTTTCATTAATCTTGATGTAACCCTTGTCTCATGATCTTAAAATACTATCAAGCTTTTCTAATGCGACTGTTTCCCCGGCCAATACCATGACGAGTATCGACAAGTCCAACCAAACTCTTTTTCGCAATTGCTGGGCAAGATGACCCAATTCGAAGAACCGAGGACCAATTCAGGGACTTCCACTTCAACTACAATTATCGGCAATTTTCCCGGACGAGTACGGGTGGCGGTTTGGAGTACCGACGCTGCAGCCGGGAGGTCGCGACACTCGAGGCCGAAACAAAAGAGGAGACGCATCCAGCGCACACTTCGCAACTTCGCAAGACAAAAGAGACACGTCGCTTCGAGTGGCGATTGATTGGAGTGCGGAGGATCGCGGACCACCTCGGCGGCAGCTGGGGATGCTCGTGGGTATTGTCGGGAGCGATACGGCACGCGAATGCCGATATTCGTCGCCACTTCGGAGGTAATTGCGATGGTATATTGTTTCACGCCTCTCGGGGTTGCTTACCTACAGACAATGGCATTGGAGACATTCGTTGCTCGTTATTGTACTTGAAGTGGTGAGGGGTTGATGGCAACTGGGATACTACAGGATAATTTCGAACGGAATGATATACACTGTGGGTCATATTTAACATCCAAGGAAACCCCACACCCAACATTATGATAGGGGAGCCCAAGCGGGGATTTCGGTATTTACTAAACCGCGGCTGATTAATATACAAGGAGATACCTTGTACCCGGTTAAGTACTTCCACCTTATATGAGCCCTATATATATACGGCCTTCCTTGAAGGATAAAGGATCAGATTAGTAATAAAAATTGATCATCTGAAGTTCTCGAGCGCGTCAGATTAAGATAGGGTGAGTTAGTTACATCCTTAAACGTGTATATTCCACTTATCTGACAATTCGAGAGTGACCTAAAGAAGGAGGAGGGCTACAAAGTTGTAAAAGAACGTCATCTCGACATTCTCGCGCGTGGCCAGTTTTATTTTTATTTTGAAGGGAATAATTCAAGAATTGCAAAAAATATATAATCTGACGATTTCCAGAAGCCGAGATAATAAAAAGTCATCGATAAAGTTTAATGCGTGCAGCTACGTGATGCCTATATTCCCCTCTCCACGTTTCTATTTCTCTCTCGCTCTTTCTCTATCTATTGCTCTCTCACTCCGTCCCCACTCTGGTTTCTGTTGCCACGATGCCATGACAGTTGATCACATAGACTCGTTAGTGGCATGATATTGTTTACAACGAATATACAACGTTTTAAAATTTTAAAAATTTAATAGCTTATAATTATTTTCTTATAAATACAAGTATTCTACTAAAAAAAACATTCACTTTTTTCATTTGCATGCTTTTTCCTGAAATTTTCAATAACTCAAGTTCAATGATTTGAAAAAATAAAAATTCAAATTGGTAGAATAGGCGAATCCCTCCAGATAATCGTCAGATTATGAGATTGCAACGTGTAGGGCGTAAAGATGCACCATATATGTCTTAATCTGACGCGCTTGTGTATTTCAAAATGACGAACTTTTTTCCACATTCTTATAAAGGCCACGAGTCTGCGTCACATCCAAACCGTCAAATTATTTTATAAGAGCTTTTTTCAGGTTCACTTAACATCCCTCAGAATTTTTTTTTATATTTAACCCTTACGTACGACCATCCCCACCATGGAAACAATCAGATCAACATAGGTACGTTTTTAAAAATATGTAGGACATAGATGATATCTATATCTGACGCGCTCGAGTATGTCCATGCAACAGTTTTTTTTACATTTTTGAAAGTCAATAGCCGCTTCCCCAACCGATGAAAAGGTATACATTATATAACATTTTTTTCTTTTTATTATCTGAGCTCGACCCGATAGGTCTGTATGACGCTCGAGTACATCCCGATTCAGCATCGTGGGCTCTCCTACTATTGGGGGTTTTCTGGACCTTAGCAGCGCCTTCGACTTGGTTGACCATGAGATCCCCTTGAAAAAAATCAGAGAGGTTTGAGGGAAATTTCCTGGCAATGGTTCACGAGCGACTTAATTAACAGATCATAAACTACAGTGCTCAGTAGGTGTCCCGCAGGGCTCTATATCAGGAAGAATAATCTTATCGTGAAAGATATAAAATCGGTCTTTATATGTTTCCATCTGTCTAAAAAATTCATAGTTCATTGTTCACCCATAAGAACGGAAAAAAATAAGCCTTGGAAACAAGTACAATCAACAAAAGTTCTCGGAATAAGCATATCGGAAAACTGTACCTGGAAATTACAAAATAACGGAATATGTAAAAAATTGCACCTATGTGTAACTGTGTATATCACCTACGTAGTAGTGTGGATAGGTCTGTTCTATTTATTTATTATCATGCCCAAACACAGTCTATTTTATCGTATGGAATATTGGCCTGGGGATGCTCAAATGACTGCCAGAGAGTCTTTGTACTTCAAGAGGGGACCATTCGACGTATTGTAGATGTTAACAAGAGAACTAGTTGTAAGCAATTATTCAAAGAGTTAGGTATTCTGACGTTAACGTCTATTTATATTTATCAATCACCTCTACTTTTTCAAGACTCTCAATCATAGAAACAATTGCTCTGAAATCACCTTCTTGAAATCCCTTCTCATAGACGCTCAAAGACAGAGTGCAATCCTAAACTAATGGGAATTAAATGTGTAAATTTCTGCTCCAATAGATACCGAATATAAGGGTGTGTTCATTAGAAATGGGACAAATCAGTTTTTTCACATTCCATGCAAAATTGAAATCACAATGCATCTGAACAAAGGAAATTACTGAAGCATGTGATTTTTTCAGGAATATAACAAAGTTTATCAGCGTTTTAGCACGTTCTGGGGATTTTTTGGCTGATACTTCGGCTAATATTCACTTAAATGAATATTATACAATGCTTGAATAGCATAATCACTGCAATTCGGTACTCAAAATTTTCACTAAACGACTAGAGGAAGGAACTCCACCTTGAAAAGAAATCGCCCCGTGCAGTTTTTTATCATTTTTTGAAATTGTGGTTTTCGGAAAATATTACCAACCTGAAATATTCGTGAAAATGTCTACCATCAGGACAATTAAATTTTGCAGTCGATAGTGTTTCAATGGGTTCGTTTTGATCATCACTAACTCAAAAATCCCACTTGCTCCTTCGAAAGTAGTAATTTCAGAAAAATATCTTGAAACCGATATGTGATTGGCTAAAAGCACGTGGGTACTGACATGAGTGACATGGTCCTGGTTAGCGCATGCGGTCTCACATTTCATTCGAGTTCTTTCCTTACTGTATGTATAATGTGATTTTCACCCAAGCAGATATCAGCTTCAAGAAATATGGGTATTTTTCTGGAAATACTGGTTTTTAAGAAGCGCGTAGAATTTTTGAGTCAAGGATTATCTAATAAAACTTATTCAAACACAATTCATGGCAAAATTTGTTTCTCTGATGTTAGATTTTCACGTATATTTCAGGTTGGCAACTTGGAACGAAGTCCTCTATTGATCATATTATGCATATCTTTTTGGTTGCACACGTATTTAGGACCTAATGGTTGGCAACACTGAAATTTTCATCACGTGACTTGAGGTTACTCTTCGTTTATTGGTATAAAGAAGCACAATTCCTACGTATCCATTATAATCAATACTAGTTGACCTTTCCGCAGTGTTGGTAGATTCCTAAATGAATGTCTGATCGGAATATACTTTATCAGGTGCTACTTCCATTCCATTCTGGTATATTTTAAATGTTTCAAGTACTTGGGACAAGCATTTTCGAAAGTTTCTGGCTTATTTTATTGATATCTCGAATGATTCTAATACTTGATTATAAATCTTCAAAGAAGAAAACACATTTCTCATATTCAAAATTGTAGAAATTCAAGCTGGCGACATCTTTTCTTCATCTCGCTTATTATAGGTCACGTGATAAACATTTCAGTGATACCAATCATAAATACACGTGCAACCTAAAATAGATGAATGTGGTCAACGATCAAGTATACAGGGTTATTTTCGCCCATAAAAAAAACTGAATGTGGTTCAATCGCGGTTGGCGGTTGTGATATCGCTGATGCTGTCGGTGGTGGTCCAATAATTGCGTATTGTGTGAGCTTGGAGTGCACGCGACATCGCCGGTTCCGGATATACGATACGAAAAGGATATGTTTTCGCCGCGTGCTGCCTGCAACCCGATACAACAACCAGTAACTGCGAAGAATGTGACCCAAATTGGCCTATAGTGGATAAAATTCAAAATTGTCGTTATCGATGACAACATGAAATCAACGCACTAGTACCAATCGATTGATAGAAATACATTGGAACATTCACATTGAATTTTGAATTTCGCATTTATTCTTTGGAATTTGGTTGGCAGCACTCTCGATGTTTCCGGAATTTTTTCGCAGTCTGTTATTTACCAATTATCATTCAAAAGTGACAGTTCTGTGTTTAGGTCTCTTTCGTACTTCAAATTAGATAATTGTGATCGAAAACTGTTATATTTATCAAGATGGCAACTGTGTTGTTTTTTCTTGTCTTATAAAAATCAGATGAAAACAAGTGATTTCTTAATGAACAAAGTTATGCAAGTCGTTCTATATAGCTATCCAAAAAGCTGTAAGTGTTATTAACGGTTTAAATAACCTATTAAATCATTGTGACTACGAAAACCAAATACGACCCAGTTGTTCAGTTCCGAATTTCATTGCTACGTTGCCACTTTCTGGTCGAAGTCTGAAAATCCCGAAATGGCCGACGTTTGCCAAAGTTGTACCCTCCGCATTACTGCCCTACAAAGCAAAGTATCTGTGAGCTGCTCTAACTGCATGAAGCGATATCATGGCTCTTGCGTCAACCTCCAACAGAATGATATTCAGTTTATCAATGATTCAGGCAAAGAATGGACATGCGGTAATTGCTCATCTTTGAAACGATCCAGAGGCAACGATATATCTCCCATAACTGCGATGAAAATGCCCAAGATCGACATTGCCGTAAGCACCGGAGCACAAGCCCAACCACTTATGTCAGAACTACTTAAAGTTTCCCAATCCCAGATGTCTCTGGCTCAAACCCAGAAATCATTGGCTGATGATATCTCAATGATAATGAATTACCAAGAGACGCTTAATAATAAACTGGAACATTGCCAGCAAACACTCCAGGCACACAATGAACGAATCTACGCCAATGAAACGACTATTCAAAAATACGAACAGAAGTTTGATAAGCTAGAAGCAGCTGTTGCAGATGCTCAGAGCTCAGTTACAACTGTGAAAATAGATCTATCTAAACTGAGCCATGATGGTGCAATGGGATCAATGAATTTCAACGAAATCAAAGATAGAATAAATAGAGAAAAAACCTCTTGATCTTTGGTTTAGGCGAATCGAATCGCAACAATGAACTGGCTGCCACCAATGACATCATTAGGTATTTGATCGAAAACTTCACAGATGACGCACCAGGCTATAAAATCAATCATATTCGGAGGCTCGGTATCAACAGGGTAAATAACGCTTGTTTTGTGATGATATTTGGATATTTTTAGTTAAAGAATGAATGTTTCAAAGCAATCCGTGGTTTTCAGGTAGAAATAATGAAAAGTATTCTTCATTGAACATCCATAAATACTTTTTCCGTGCCTGAAGAAAAATTAAGAACAGATACGTTTAATTCATTCATAGACGTATGAGTCATTCACAAAAGGGAAAAAGTTTAAAACAGCTACACCCCTGCCTATATGACACGACGGGCAATAGGTGGCATAGAAATCAACTTTTATTGCTCTATTTGCACACCAATACTGATATCAGAATTGAGATTTTACAATAACATTTTTTCGTTCTCATGATATTGCTCATTCCATTTCAGTTTACCGAATGGAGCTCTCTCATCAAGGTTCTGACGGGTTTTCAGTCAATGGAAATTTGGATCACTACAATACTGCTGTTTCGTCTATCTCCTACCACAATTGAATATTTCCTGAAGGTCAGGAATATATCCTCAGTGACATACAAATTCCAATAAAAAACACCAACATTTTTACTACGGCATTAATTTTCTTTATTTTGTGTGAAAATAAAGTATAAAAGTCACAACTTCAATTCAAGAACACCGAACAAGATTCAAACGTGAATTAAAAATCAAATTTCACAAAAATATCAGCTCCTCGATTGAAACATTTCAATATTTATCGATAAACAGTAAATCCGACAGAACCAGAATATGACTTGGTAGAGGCCCTGGCAGTGGTGATAAGATCTTGAGAATTCTCCCTTCCACATCAACATCCGTCACACACACAAACCCAGCAACGTGTGAAGAAACCACCTCATCTTCCTTATCTGCAAAACTGATTGCCAAAATATGGTTCGCCAAGCTTACGCTGGGCTGCAACAAGACAAGCTTGGTCATACTATTATGATTCTCTTTCATTCCAATAGGCAAGCATGATTCCGGTAGGGCAGGAACCCCAATCTTGAAAATCTTCACTTCGGAATATTTCACGTACAACAAGTGGGGATGAAAACGTGTACTGGGTGTCCCGTAGAAGTACTCTCTAGTCACACGCGACCTGGTTTCACTCCTAATTTCCTCTGAACTTTCAGCAACACCTCCACTTTTGGGAACCAATACTACCTTGGTAGACTTAGGCATATCTCTTAGCAGTTCGTGATAGAGCCTTTCCTGATTCACTACCAATATAACATCAACCTCCAAAGCTTTAGCAGAGCTCAGCAAGATCTCGTATCTTTCACCTCTTTTCCAACTACAGGTATTGATAACAACTCCGGATGCACGTATTCTTCTGTTTGCGTCCAGTTTCTCCCTTACTGTTGCAGCCAAGTCTTGAACGAGTAGACTGTATAGGGCACCATTCGTGGTTGGTTTCATGTGGCCAAAATTATAAACCAATGAAGCCTCATCGGTGAAACTTCCATCAACTGAAGAAGGTCCCTCAACCGGCAACGCAGCTATTGTGCCTGGTATCGTGATTTGTCCTTGATTAACGTCAAGGTCAACAAAAATTGGTTTTCTACCCACGCGCACAGCGTAGTTCAAGAGAATTCTACAAATTGTGGATTTTCCAACGTTCTTCGGTCCGACAACCATGGCAATAGGTCCTCTTCCGTCCAATTTCTCTGCTTGATGTCGTATAGCCTCGAATGCGCCATGACAGTTCATATATACCACCATGGGAGTTTCGCTGGCAGTGTATATTGAATCAGGATCACCTTTCACTTCCACCACACATCCTTGCCATGTGAATACAGCTATTCTGGCTCCTGTTTTGAACTCGTAGGTTTTGCCCGTAACTAGCTCTGCACCGAAAATTTCTGCTGTGCCCCTCTTCAGTCTTAAATGAACCTCTGTATTTGCTGTCTCTATTTCGAACCGTAGCTCCTGATCTTGGTTCAGTGTATATTCCTTAACAGTTGCCATCTTTGAATGAGTAATTTATTGTGAGTCAAGATATAAAACAGTAGAGCTTTCGAATAGTACTACTTACTTATTAGTACTGACAATTAGATATCACTGTACAATACAATACAGTACAACAATTACCTCTTTCTTTTATCGGAAGAATGGACAGGTTCTAGTAACCGTCCGGTTTTTATCAATAAATTAATTGAAGTAATTATTTGTTGACAAACGAAGTCCATATGGGACCAAGAAAAACGTTTGCAGATGGTTTTCGCACTACCTTATATCATGAAGTATAACTAACCCCAGTCTCTAGATTTAGTATCATCCTGAAGATACTAACCTTGTTATCGAAACGCAGTGCAAATAATTTGGTGTTTGGTTTCTTTCTCTCACAAAATACTTCCTTGGTTTCTTTCCCTTTTACTAAGAGAATAACTGATAGCAACAGGCGAGGTTTTTTTTTAATTTTGAAAGGTGTTGCCGTGACGTTGAAACCGCTGAAATAAGTAGCCGTTGTTATTTTTCAGTACTAGTGGGGGTTAATTCGGACATATTGGAATGGAAACCGTCGTGAAATAATTTAAAAATGTATCAGTTCTTTAAACCTGTCCTGATTGATCCTAAACCTACTGTGTTCTATGGAGTGAAAGCAATTTTGCACTATAAAATCACTTAGTTTTCGTTTGGAAATGGATATTGAGCTGCTATTTTTATGTTTTCTGGAATGGAATCGAATCGAATAGTTTTGAAGCCTGAATTTTGGAGTATTTTGAGTTATTCTCAGTTTTGTTAAGGGTACAATAGAGTAATTTTTGTGTCTAGTGTTATACTCATATTCAGAAACAATCTGGGGAATGTGTCTTTTTTTATTCATATGTATAAACAATTCTTAAATATAAAGTGAGGGTAACGTCAATTTTTCAAGGTCTTTGAATGCGTTTCTACAGGGGGTACGAGATTCAAACCCATTATTGCACGAATAATACATTTACGTGCTATAAAAACACAAGATGATGAAGTAGATGTTTCCCAAAAGGTCCCACCATATCGTAATCTACTTTCCACCTGTACCTAATAGAGCTGCAAAATTTCTTTATATTCTTGAATTGATAAGCGACTGTGTGAAGTTTGGAAACACGATTCTCGAAGTGAGACTTCCCAGAAACTTCGTTCTTGTGACATTAGTAGAAATCCTAGGAGAACCAGAGGAGATATATTCACAAGTTTTCTGGTAGCAATGAAATCTACGGCATTGTGTTTTATTAATATTTTCCAATTGCTAACTACGGATAAAGTTTCATCATATGATGAAGGATTCTGGCACAAGGAGCTTATCAATATTATTGATGTAAATTATGAATAACGAAGGACCAAGTACTGACCCTTGTGGTACACCCGAGTCGTTTTTCATGTAATCAGATGGCTCGTTTTTAATTGAGACATAGTGTCGTATGTCACATAGGTATGTCCTTACCCTCTACCAGTTCAGTCGCGATCGACCCAACTAATTCAACCCTCCCAACCACTCCTTTTGAGTCAAGAGACCTACCAAACTCTTTCTCTAAAATCATCGAGATCAAAGTTTTTCACCCGGACGCTATTTTTTCGCACGCCATATTACCGCAACCGCCTTCTTAATTATCCTTAACGCCAGCCTCAATTAGTGAGAAGGGTTGCGGAGCCGAGACGCTCAACATTTTTACTTGTTCCGAAATATTTAACGCAAGCTATGCTAATGACATCCTGCATTCAACACAGGACGCTGTGTTTACTCGTGAAATATGGCCGGCGATGGAACATGTCTAAATAAGGCGTACCGAAGTCCTAATTAGCTGTGACCCCCCCGTTTAAAGATTGCTGTTGTAGTCGGCTGAGCGGCTGGAAGGGTTTCTGAAAAAAAATTGGGTTTTTTGTTTCATTACGAAATGACAGGGTGGTCCTGGTTCTTATTTTAATGAGTATAAACAAGGTTAGAGTTGAATAAACGATGAGATTGGAATCTTCGGTGTAAAAGTCAATCATTTTTGTAGAGATCCATCACCCTAAGACTAACTGACATAATTTGCACTAAACGCGCGTTTCGCTAACAAGCATCTTTAGAAGAAAACTGATACTAAATTCAAAGATAAGGGTTAGCTATTCATATTTCTACAATCTAAGGCAGTGCAAAAACTACCTGCAGAGGTGTTTGGATATGACTACAAATTATTCACATTAATTTCCCAAACTACCTGTAAAGGCGTTTCTTGGAATTCTGCAAATTGCGGACTTTCCAACGTTCTTCGGTCCGACAACCATGGCAATAGGTCCTCTTCTGACCAATTTCTCTGCTTGGTGTCTCATAGCCTCAAATGCGCCATGACAGTTCACACATACCACCATGGAAGTTTCGCTGGCAGTGTATATTGAATCAGGATCACCTTTCACTTCCACCACACATCCTTGCCATGAGAATACAGCTATTCTGGCCCTTATTTTATTTACGAAATGACAGGGTGGTCCTGGTTCTGATTTTAATGAGTATAAACAAGCTTAGGGTACGATTATTTTGTGATTGGTTTAGTCCAATAAACTATGAGATCGGAACCTTCGGTGTAAAAGTTAATACTTTTTGTAGAAATCCATCACCCTGAGACTGAACTGACATAATTCGCACTAGACGCGCGTTTTGCTAATGAGGTTAGCATCTTTAGGAGGAGAAAACTGATACTTAATTCAAAGATAACAATCAAAGGTAGTGCAAAAATTACCTGCAAAGGTGTTTCTTGGTCCGATATGACTACAAATTATTCAAATTAATTTTCCAAACTACCTGTAAAGTCGTTTCTTGGAATTCTGCAAATTGCGGACTTTCCAACGTTCTTCGGTCCGACAACCATGGCAATAGGTCCTCTTCTGTCCAATTTCTCTGCATATATACCACCATGGAAGTTTCGCTGGCGGTGTATACTGAATCAGGATCACCTTTCACTTCCACCACACATCCTTTCCATGTGAATACAGCTCTTCTGGCCCCTGTTTTGAACTCGTAGGTTTGGATTTTTTGCTTGATTACGAAATGACAGGGTGGTCCTGGTTCTGATTTTAATGAGTGTAGCTAAGAGTACGAGTATTTTGTGATTGGTTCAGTTAAATAAACGAAGAGATTGGAAACTTCGGTGAAAAAGTTTATACTTTTTGTAGAGATCTATCATCCTAAGACTAAACTGACATAATTCGCACTAGACGCACGTTTTGCTAATGAGGTAAGCATCTTCAGGAGAAGAAAACTGATATTGAATTCAAAGATAAGGGTTAGCTATTCATATACTTTACCATCTAAGGTAGTGCAAAAAGTACCTGTAAAGGTGTTTCTTGGTCCGATATGATTACTAATTATTTCAATTAATTTCTGAAAAATAATCTGAAAGTATCACTACTTTTATTCGGGTTTGAAGGCCGTCGTTTTTTTGTAATTTCTTCCTGACGTTTCGCTGGCTCGAGTGGCTAGCTTCTTCAGAGGCTCATTCACTTGAAATTCACTTGGATATAACCAATTATTGACTCGTGCTATAATCTTAATCTACTATTACAATCTGAGGTAGTGCATAAACTACCTGTAAAGATTTTTCTTGGTCCGATATGGACGTCCTTTGTTAACTATTAATTATCTCAATTAATTTGTCAACAACAATAACAGAAGAAGGTAATATCGGATTGAGACAAATAATTGTTGGCTTAAATAATAAAGTATGTAGATAGCTAACCATAGTCTTCAAATTTAGTATCAGTTTTCTTCTCCTGAAGATGTTAAAATATCAGTTTGGTGTTAGGGTAACTGATCTCTAGGAAAAGTTTCAACTTTTACACCAAAGGTTGTGCTGAAACCATAGTTTCACGTAACATTTTCAGTTGTGATCACGCTGTACAAAATTATAACCCTTCATTTTGTAACATTTATTCCTATATATTGTTGTTGAAAGTAATTGCTACAGTCACAAATGGTTTAGACAACTACCTGTATTGAATCCTGTATTGCTAGTTGCCTACCTTTTCATATGCTTATTTGAATCTATCGTGCGAACAAATTTACGATTTGTTGGAGTTTTTTGCATTTTCAGTACTTTGTTTTTTTCTCTGCTTTTTACTGCCTCATGGGGAATATCGAGGCTTTTCGTTATAATAATCACGAGAGTACAGCTGATTTATTGTATCTGAGATAAGTGAACTCTGAATTGATTTTGTCTGATTTAAGTATAATATTGCTAAATATTTTACAATCTTGGCATTCGGTCATTTCTTTTTAGGTAAGATGATTTGAAAAATATGTAATTTGTTACATGATCAACGAAATATTTCTTTTTAGATACAAAAAGTCATTTTTTATTGTGGTCACTGTGGATTTCGCACAATCAGTCAATAAACTTGTTTTCTGGGACATCTCACGGATTTCTTTATTTACGAACTCAGCTCAACCCACGAGAGTTTCAGCTCAAGGTTCCAAACTCATCGTTTATTAAGGGTAATTGATATCTACGAAAAGTTTCAACAGGGTTAGTGCCATGCATGTACTCATGATCATCTTCATACTCACAAGGACTATTCCTAGACTATGAAATATTACGGGATTGATGACAACGGGCCCTGAAATATCTTGAGATGTTAACAAACGATGACCCAGAACTGCTAAATGTCGTTATTTACAACTTTGTATGTATTAAAATCGAACATATAATCATGTATGGAATTAACTATGATTCAAAGAGACCATTGATACTCAGTTAAACTTATCAGGCCGTCCGTCGCCTCAAAGTCAATGAAATGAATTTAGGAAACATATTATAGATCTGACTTTAAGTTTAACGAAATTGAACTGTTCCACTTCATGAGAAAACTGAGCTAAGGTTTGTAATTATTGTCAATGACTTGTTCAATGTTTCAATATAGCAACGGTCATAGAAAAATATTCAATGAATCGCCGACTTTACTATGATATTTCAGAGGAGTGACCGTGCTTATCAGTACAGTTTGACTCACCAGAACAATATCATTTTTAAACGAATCTAGTAGCATCAGAGTATCTCCAGATAGGGTAACTGTATTTTTGGTATGAATCATTAGTTGCCGACGGAAAATGAGGTAATCCCAGACACAAAATGAAAAACTAAGTATGAAAACTTTTTTTATCCTTGGATTCAGACGGGAAGGAAACCTTTGTAATGGCCAGAAAAACATTTGAAAACTAAGAGATAGAGGAATATAATATATTTGACAATCATTGTTTATATCGGATGAAAAAATTGAGAATCAATATTGTAATCACAGTAACAAACATCATAAAAGTCTGAGTTCAGTAAACGCCACTCCCAGTTGGAATAAAATTATCGCCATCAGCACCTTCGTTGGTTGTTGACCCTAACTTCTAACAAACATTTCACGCGGTAGGGCTAGTATTACATTTCTAAGTTTATTTCTAAATTCTGTAATCGAAAACTATGCAAATGTAAAATTTATACTCTGTTAATACTCCCTGGGACATTGTTGAGTTAATTGAAAAACAGTTCCCTTTAAATGAACTGTCTTATAAGTCGACTACTTCTGCGCTGCCACTATTGAGAGAAGACTTACATAATGCTCTCATTTCTCTTGATACTCCAGCTGAGTTACAGAAAATAATGTATTTTTTGAACTGCGTCATATTATAATGTAAGTTTTAGAGTATGTGACGTTTTATATTCCGTAGAAAACTGTTTCTCGCACAGGATATGTGTTGTAATTGGTGGCGAGATAAATTTTTATTATTGTTTGGTTTGCATCGAACGATTAAAGAATGGAAGATCCGTCATGAGCTCGTCGATAATAGAGTATTCCCCATTTGTAGTTTCTACATATGAGTTCTTTATTTTCTCAGGTTCTGATCGGTAAACAACAGAAAAATCTACGAAGAGAAAACGACTTGTCACCCTCATTCCAAATTACACTGTCCGGACACAAAATAAACCTCTAAAAGAACGACTTGTCCACGTCTACCATACATCTACTTCGTCCCACAAACCATAAAGGACGTAAATTATTTTGTAACTATTTTCAGATAACAGTTTAATTGATGGTGTCAGCCCTAAATAATACAGTGTGATTCACTGGATCGGAGGGTCGCAAGGGAGAGGGCTCACATCGATCCCGTGGCGATTGCCTTATCTAAGCGACCAGAAGCACAGATTAAGTTCGCCCCCGAGCGTCCCAACCCCGCGCCAGGGGTGGTATTCTCTCTCTCTCTCTCTCGGCCGTATTTCGGGTACAGCTCGAGGCGACTTTCGACGCTGTCTTTGTGGAAGATGTATCTTTCGACGACAGTGGAGAAATAGTGGAGAGTTTTGCTTGAAAGTTGAAAGCATTTTTTTCGTTTGTTCGAATGTTTTTTTGATATATATATATATATATATATATATATATATGGAATCTTTCATCTGTTTACGTTTCGGCTTCCACTCTGGAACCTCAAGGCGTCTTCTTGACTTGGTGGCGTGGCCTAAGTCTCCTCAACCCCCAGGTCTCATCTTGACGAAGTGAAGATTGTGGTTTTGTGGATAGAGGAATGGTATTTATAGCTGTATCATATACAGAATATAAAAGAGTTTCAATGAATATTTTTGTGTTCCAGATAGGTTCACATATTCCAATGCATAATCACTTTTTGGAATTTTACAATAGATCAGAGTCCCCATGCCAGCTCGAGAAACAAAAGCATGTCTCTTCTCAAGGAAAGCCGATTTATCATCATCTATTATTCAGATATCAGGAGTAACTATTCCTACAAAATCAAGTATCTCGAATTACGATCTGTGATAATTTCTCATGAGAAAACCACGTGAGATCAATCGCTAAAGGTGCTTCCCAGAAACTTGGATTTCTATTTCGTGCGAAGAAATACTTCACTTTTCGTCAGCTTCTAATGACCTACAAGGCTCAGATGCTACCTGTCTTGGAATATGGTTCTCATGTGTGGAGTTCGGCACCAAAACATTCATTGAGGCTTATCGATTTCATTCAGAAAAAGGAAATAAGTCTTGTTGTTGATTCTTCGCTCACAGACTCGCTCACTTCATTGGAACATCGTAGAAGGGTCGGAGACTTGTCTCTCTTCTATAGATATTGTCACGGTCGGTGCTTTTCTGAATTGTTAGCAATCGTTCCATCCTTGGCAATATCTACACGGATGACTCGACGAATACATAATTCTCGCTCCTTTGTTGTGAATTTGGAAACCTGTCGAACCTCTCTTGCTCAAGGATCATTTCTCAATAGAACAGCTGAGCTTTGGAACTCCTTGCCGAAAGAGGTTTCTTCTGAGGCTTACAAACTTCAGAAATTTAAAGTGAATGTTAATTCGTATCTCCTGTCTCTTGATTCACGCGGTGCTCTTCTAATATTACAGGGCATCCCTTTCGTGTAAATCTGCATATGAAAAAAAATCTCAGAATTTGTAGTGAACTATTACCCAACGTCCCTGAGTTTTGACCGAACAGGTTTATATTTTCACCATAGATTTCTTACTATATTATACTGCTGTGCCTATATGTAAAAAAATTGAAACGTTATTTTCGAAGAAAACAAACATTTTTCAGAATTTTTCGTGACCTCAGCCTATTTGCCTCGTAGTTTTAATACAGTCGATGAAACAAAATGGCTGATAGTAAAATTAAATATTTTTTTTCTATTTTTTATTTCTATTGAATTGGTGACTTCAGTCTTTCTGCCATTGAGAGTCACGCACGTTAAAAGTTAAAATTCACATAAATCTAATTTCTCGAAAATGTGCATTTCAGCCCAACTGCTTCTCACATACAGCATATATTCAGATATTTTTGTATTTTTTCTCTTATGTTCAGACGAATGATCAGGCATCGTTATACAGGGTGTTTCTCAATAATATGTTAATATTTAGGAAACTCAATTTCATGGAGAAAACTTCATATAAAAATTCAAGTCCTTAATGTTTTAACTCAAAACTACAGGTTGATCATGCTGTACAGCAGGAGATATCTTTTGATGGGTAGAAGATACGTATTGAGTTTCATGAAAATGTTTGGAGTCATATTGAGTTTATTATGTATAAAAATATTATTTTCTTGAGCACAACATAGCTCAAACGTTATGACCTTTGGAACCTATGTTCCTGTGAAGTTTTTTTTGAAATATGCTCATAAGAATTTTTTTCATCTTTGGAATTGCATTACGAATCAACCTGTGTATGTTTAATATTATTGTTTTCTGAGATGTCTTCTCTGAAGAATAAGTCTGTCTGTCTTCAATAAAAAAGGTGAACTATCAAAGTTTCACATATTATTGACACCAATTGATACAAAAAACTTGCAGGAAAGCCTGAATCGGTTCATAACCGGTACCGTCAATCTTTCATTTCAAAGATAGGAACACCCTTAAGCGGTTTCCAGTCTCCGTCACTGTCTCGGGACACGAAGAGAGAATGGAATGGAGTGCTCTGCTAGTTACCGGGCCTTGCATAAATTACCTCACGCCCATTCCAAATTGGAGTCTTCTAAGAACGAGGCGTGCCCACTTGCGCATTCTTTCAATTTATCCCATTCTGATTGTCACCGCGACCGAATTTTTGTAACTGACATCGACACGGCCAGGGAATCCGTGTACGACATTTCGAGTTCGTTTGTTTTTCGTACGCTCCTTTCGTGACAATTAATTAGACTGGACGCAGGCACGATTGACACCCGTTGATTTCGTCGATGGAATGATTAGTTGGAAGGCTGCACAGTGGGCAGATAACGATAATAGCTGGCAAAAATCTGAACGTCTGGATTTCTATATTTTCGATGTGCTTGAACCAGTAAAAAATGGAAAGTACAAATCCTATGAAAGAAGTAAAATCTAGTATATTACATTACTAGTGCGAAAGGTGAAAAGCTAAGCAGGCTTTGAAACAAAGACTGTCACAAATAAAACGTGAGATAGGTCAGACAACTTTTTTTTATATATATAGATTCACATGTAAGGGAAGCCCTGTAATGTTCAAAAAACACCGCGTGAATCAAGGGACAGGAGATACGAATTAACATTTACTTAGAATTTTTGAAGTTTGTAAGCCTCCGAAAAGACCTCTTTCGGCAAGGAGTTCCAAAGCTCAGCTGTTCTATTAACAAAAGATTCCTGAGCAAGAGAGGTTCGGCAGGTTTCCAAATTCACAACAAAGGGTGCGAATTCTGTACTCGTCGAGTCATCCGTGTAGATATTGCCAAGGGTGAAACGACTGATAATACTTCAGAAGAGCACCGACCGTGAAAATATCTGTAGAAGAGAGACAAGTCTCCGACCCTTTTACGATGTTCCAATGAAGTGAGCGAGTCTGTGAGCGAAGAATCACCAACAAGACGGATTGCCTTCCTCTGAATAGAATCGAGAAGCCTCAATGAATGTTTTGGTGCCGAACTCCACACATGAGAACCATATTCCAAGACAGTTCGTATTTGAGCCTTGTAGATCATTGGGAGCTGACGAGAAGTGAAGTATCTCTTCGCACGAAACAGAAATCCAAATTTCTGGGAAGCACCTTCAGCGATCGATCTCACATGGTTTTCCATGAGAGATTATCACTGATCGTAATTCCTAGCATCGAGATACTTGACTTAGGAATAGATACTCCTGACTTCTGAATACTAGATAATGATAGATCGACTTTCCTTGAGAAGAGACATGCCTGGGTTTTTCTAGCATTAAATTCCACCAAGTTGATTTTACCCCAGTTTATTATTTTTACCAAGTCATCGTTGATTTTATTGACGTGAATGTTTCTTTGAATTTTTGTTTCTCGAGCTGGTATGGGGACTCTGGAAGAGAAACTGCTATGAAGAGTACTGTCGTCCGCAAAACTATGTACTGAACAAGATGTTTTCTCGAGCTAATCATTGATATGAAATTACAACTTCTGTGAAAGAAGTAAAATATAGTATATTACATTACTATTGCGGAAGGTGAGAAGCTAAGTAAGCTTCGAAACAAAGTCAGTCACAAATAAAACGTAAGATTGGTCAGGCAACTCATTATAGACGATCTGATATTAACATATTGTTCGATGAAAGGTGGTCGTAGGAAAAATTGTTTATCCACACCCGTACTCTAATAATACACTTATATGCCCACAACCCGTTTCATAATAAAAAACAATTACGATACAGATTTTTCATTACGATACAGATTTTCAACCAATAAAAACCCATTATTTTTCAATCAAGCATGACGTGCAAGCTCTGCATTTGACGTTTATCAAGTGAAAATCGGTATAGGTATTGAATTTTTGAAGAATATAGCCAAACTTCCATAATCATAACAAAATGTCTGATACCAGCGATATGGGAGAATCACCTTCGACCCCTTCACCGACAAAAATACAGTTAGAATGATTAAATTTTTCATTTGACAAATGCATGATTTATTACTTATTTTTTCATCAAATTTTGTGGGCTCTCCGTAGCCGAGCCGTCTGTGGCGCTGACATTGATTATTCTAGATGGAGGAGACATTGGTTCGATTCCGGTCTCGAGTAGTCTTTTTTTTTTCTTCGATTTTTGATCTTCTTTTCATATCTCATCATTTCATTTCTCGAAGTAATACTATTAATTACAATTCTGTGGAATTTTTCAAAGAAATTCGTTAAATTAGTATTATTGTGTGCAATACAAATATAAATATAATATTTGTAGTTCTTCACTATTTATCGGGTGTAGATAAAATAGCGTATGCAACTCTCATGTAATGTTTATTAATACACTCGCATAAACCATACGAAACTCACCTTCGGCTCGTTTCGTATCCCGGTTTATGCTCATATATTAATAACCATCATTACACGATCGTTGCATAATATACTATTATCTACACCCGTACTCTAATAATACACTTATACGCCCACAACCCGTTTTGTAATGAAATCCATTACGATACAGATTTTTCATTACGATACAGATTTTCAACCAATAGAAACCCATTATATTTCAATCAAGCAAGCATTAAATTTTTCATTTGACAAATGCATGATTTATATCTTTATTTTTTCAATCAAATTTTCTGAGCTCTCCGTGAGTAAGCGGTCTAATGTGCTGAGATTATATTAGCTAGTTGGACTAGTCGGAAGAGACATGTGTTCGATTTCGGCCTCGAGTAATCTTTTTCTTTTAATTTTTGATCTTCTTTTCATTTCTCATCGTTTCATTTCTCGAAGTAATACCTTTAGTACCTATTACTGTGTGCAATACAATTATAAATATAATATTTGTAGTTATTCAATATTTCTCGGGTGTAGATGAAATAGCGTATGCAACTCTCATGTAATGGCTATTAATACACTCGCAACAACCATACGAAATTCACCTTCGGCTCATTTCGTTTCCCGGTTAATGCTCGTGTATTGATAACCATCATTACATGATCGGTGCATAATATACTATTACATTACTAGTGCGGAAAGGACAATCCCGCAGTCTTATGTTTGAATATTGTGTAAAAGTGCACATGAATTTACAATTTATTAACGGTCTTGAGCTTTCTTTGCCAAGTAGACAAATTGAGTAAGAGTAGAATGAAAATACAAGAAATATCATAATTATTAGGCGACATACGAGATATAAGTACATATCTCTAATATGGTTGATTCAAAGTTGAATTGGCTCAGCTGGTAGAGTATCCGGTAAGATAACCGCAAGGTTGTGGGTTCATTTTTCGGCGTCAACACTTTTTTCTTTTCTTTATTTTTATAAATGATTATTTTTCAGTCCAATTTATGTGAAAAATATCAATATGGAAAAGCAATTGCTAATTGCTAATTACATTTGTAAATCTACAGGATTCACGGGTTTGGGGGCCTTAATGGCAGCCGTGCGGAAAGTACTTTCCGGAAATATCTACACAACAAAACAAAAATGGAGAGCTCTTTGTAGAAAAAAATTCACTCACCAGAATAGTATTTCATTCCCGCCCAGTCGAGATCTAGTTTCAGTGGGAAAATTGATAAATTACAGGACTCTTTGACTAGAATCTTCAGACTTTTCCGAAATAATTAATTCGTGACCAATCTGTCATCAATTTCAGATGAAATTTCGGTGAAATTATTCATTTAATAACCCGAAAAAGCCGCCGGTTTAATCATTAGGAATTTGGGTATTTTTTATTCATCAATAACCGACGGCGTTTCACTAAGGAGGTTTGCATCTTCAAGAGAAGAAAATTGATCCTTTAGTTTAGTTGTTAATGAAATAAAAACTGTTCACTCGGAAATCGTGAAGAAAACAAGAGGTCACTGGTTTCAGAATGCTGTGAATATGAACATAATAAATAATAGTTTAAAAAACTAAAAAAACACGCTTTTATAGCTAACCGAATTAAAAAATAGAAAATAATTTTTAATTACAAAGAGTTTATATTACGGTAGTAGAAGGCTAAACAATCATTCATAGTCAATCAGCTCAAAATAAAATTATAATAAAATTCAAGTAATTAACAGAATAAAGTAATTCAGAGTAAAATCGTGGGGTGCTTGATATATTATATATTACAATCATTCTATCGGTAATTATCTTTGAGAGGAGACTTATGAAATGTAGTAAAATGCACCCCACGCTTTTTACTCTGAATTACTTTATTCTGTTAATTACTTGAATTTTATTATAATTTTATTTTGAGCTGATTGACTATGAATGATTGTTTAGCCTTCTACTACCGTAATATAAACTCTTTGTAATTAAAAATCATTTTCTATTTTTAGTTCGGTTAGCTATAAAAGCGTGTTCTTTTAGTTTTTTAAACTATTATTTATTTTTCACTTTTTAGTTCAATTTATCAATTAGTTTCTAGTGGAAATGTGATATTTCTTACGAATCATTCCGCAATCTCATCATTTCATTTAAATTGAAATTTGTTAACTTTATTTAAGTTGGTGAGAATTTATGATTTAATATGTTTCAACTATAACTAATTCTTTTTTTACCGACTGTAAAACTAAAGCTGTGTAGAAATTGTACTTGAACAGACGTAATCCTTGAACGGCCGTCATTGGGAGATATTCTTGGCACAGAGAGAGGTAACCGTGGAATATACTAACACAATTAAGACCCGATCAGCCATTTTTCCAAAGGTCTAATTAAATTTTAAAGCTTTATTATTGTTGACCAAATTTTGTTCCATAATATAAATAGATTGACATTTGTGTTCTGATTATTTTGTTATAATTTAGATGCCTTTTGTAAATCACGGTTATCATATTATATGTTACATGAATATCATATACACTAATTTGTATGTATCAGACTCATGTACACCTACGCATGTAAGATAAGGAATGAACATTGTGAGAACGCAACTACCCTGAAAACGTTTCTGCCTCCGTTGTGCTGTGCCGAGTGCCCGAACGAAAGAACGAAAGGGTAAGTTCGAAACTGCAGGCATGCGCAGAACGCGCGCTAACTCTATCTTTTTTACTCCACTACAGAGGATCTATAAAAGAATTTATTAATCCTGGTGGTCCTTATAAGGATAATGGAAAACTAATACAAATTATTGCATTGTCGTCGGTCCTTGATACGTATGCAAAGTTTCAAATTAATCAGACTTCTGGAAATTGGTGAAAATTATGCTCAAAGATTCCGTTACATACATAGTTACAAACCAAGCTAATAAAAGCGTGTTGATTAATTAATTAATAATTAAAAATCATCAAGTATTTGAAACTTCATAGTACTTGTGCCATAAATGACAGTTCTCCCAAGTGACGGAGTAACACACGACGAGTGCCCTCTATTTTTTCAATCAGAGAATGATCTGATCTTTCAAAAACTCATCGTCATAAATCGGGGATTCAATTCACAGAACGTCGTTTTAATAGCAATATTAAGCTTTGTTGCCTGGATTTTATTACTCATTTCTTGGTCATATTTGAAACGGGAAGTAAAATTTGCATATCAGTCTGGGGTTAAACTCGACAGTCAAATTTCATGATATCATTAATCCAACGTTTCGTTACGAAGAGGAGGTAATTACTGTTTCCGTGGGAGAGAAACGAAGCATACCCTCTGTGGAATCCCTATTTACAACATCTATTTTTTCAAATCGAATAATAATTTTTGAATCGTTTGAAAAATATAAACGATGAGATTGAAAACTTTGGTGTGGAAGTTGAAACTTTTCCTAGAGATCAATTAATTACCCTAACACCAAACTGATATTTTTGTAATTATTCTAGAAAAAGTTGCAGTAATAAACAAAGTCCAAATCGGACCAGAAAACTTCAGGTATATAAACAACTTACTCCTGTCTTTCGATTTAGTATGATATTTCTTCTCCTGAAGATGCTAACCTTGTTAGCGAAACGCGCGTCGAATACAAAAATATCAGTTTGGCGTTAGGGTAATTGATCTCTAGGAAAAGTTGAAGAAAACGATATGGATATTCCTCCACTCAACTTTTTCTCAGTATTTTCTTGGAAAACCCTTTTTTGGCTTTACTGAGATATGGTTGAATTATAATGATGAGAGTTGGGACGTATAATTTTTGCGGAGATGGTAAGATAATGTTGGTGTAGGTTATGAAAGACTGCGATTTCTATAGTTCGCTAATAGAATAATATCAACAACCCCTCATTTTTTCAGGGAGGGGGGGGGACGATAAGAATTTTACAATAACAAACTTTCTCCACTTCACAAACTCCTCTAAAACAGTTAAACGAAGAAACTGTTAATAGACGAAAGTTGAAAATGAAAGTGATTGTTTCTACTCAGTTGACATTTTTGATCGAACTAATATTTCAGAAATATGCTTCCAGATCACAATCTATTAAGGTTAGGCCAGACACAGTAATATATTATTCCGCAAATCCGAAAATAACTACTGGTGTCCCCCAAGGTATTGTCCTGGGTCCTACCCTCTTTCCTTCACTTGCAAAGGACCTATCTAATTTTAATCAACCAAAGTGTACTGTACATTTTGCTGATGACACGTCCTTTATATTCAGTTCAACTTTATATCAAGAGCTGTTTGATGAGGCAGGACATGCTGTGCAAATATGCAAAACTGCTCCAGGAACGGCCTTGTACTGAATAGCAGTAAAACTAATACAATTTATCTTTTCCCCTGGAGAAATGGATTTCAGTATATTAGTTGGAGCAAATAATAAGTCGATTGAACAGAAAAGTCAGTCAACTTCCTAGGATTGAACAAAGACTCACAATTATCCTATAATGGCCATATTATTAACTCTATTTGTAAAAAATTATCCGAACATTGTTTCGTTATTCGGAACCTTAGGAACTTTGTCCCTCTAACTTTTTTTCTCGAACCTAGTTTTGCTATAGCTTAAAACTATTTATTGACGCAATACTCAATAAACTCAACACAAGTTTTGAAGAAATTATAAATTTATGAAATTGACGAATTTTCTGTATTATCTATCTCGATGCTAGAAATTACGACCAGTAATACTCTCTCATCGAGAATATTCGTGCAAACTTTCTCTCAGTGTGAGCATGAAGATAAAAAAAAGTGATCGTAGAAAAATATAGTATTTGCGTGTCATGAGTATTGAAACAATCCTGAAAAGGTATTGTACACCCTGATACTCGAGTCGCACTTCACTGCCTTACCTCTCCCCTTTTCGCCCGCAGCTAAAAGTGAAACAAAACTGCTACAACGTTCGTTATTATATTGCAAATCTGTATAATTTTTTATTTGCATCACCGGCCGGCAGCAGGAATACGAATTTCAGCAGGAGTAATTGAATGCAATTTTTTTCAACGTGTTCATTACCTCCGTGCGTTTTTTATGTAATATTCGTAATGAATAGGAAAACGACGTACCCAGACAATCGCTATAATTCTAATTAGTGTAATTTCACATTATTAAAGTAATACTCGATGTGTTCTTTGATTTTTATCTCGGCTGTTTTGTAATTTGTGTGAGCTTGGTGGAAAATAGTTGATTTTGAGGCAAAAAAATTGCGTGCCTGTACAGGGTTAACCAAGACGACATGACGTGTTTGTAATTGCTTATACGGAGATATACACGGGGTGACTGAAATCAAAGTCAATGAATCGGGATCTGGAAAACGGTAAGGGTTACACAGAAAAAAAAACAAACAAAAATTGTTTGAATATTATAAATTCACTTGTATATATATCCAAAAACTGTCTATATACATCGTCGTTGCAAATTTCAACGGGCTCCACCTCCAATAATCTGTTTTTAAGGTAGGTACCAGAATTTTCTTCCTTTCGGAAATCTAATCGGGATATATTCTATGACGTCGATATATTTGATGAAATTAGAATTATCATTTCTTTCGAAAAAATCAAGTCATCGTCGTGAAATATTGGTTATTTCGGAAGTGAGGAAGATTCCTTTCGTGACTTCAATGGTCGAAATTTTGACAGGAATTTTCCATAAGCTCTAGGAGGTTTGAAAATTAATACAAAAAATACTGGTCCGTTATCTGAAAATCTAAAGTTTAAGTGGGCCCACGGAATAAAACACACTGTGAATTTCTTTTTTTATGATACATGAATATATATGATAAAAATCGCTGTCATCGATACAATAAAGGTAAGCGATGGGTGAATCTTTCCAATGGAAATCATTGCTTTGATAATATCCTTATATCCTGACATAAATAATTGGAAGTCGGTGGTGCACTACTCGGATGAACCAAACAGTATTCAACGTGTATTGAATTAAATGTCTTTTGGGACACGGGATCATCAGCCCCGCACTTTTAATCATCGACCGAACCGCATTTGAATACGTCGCTCGCGACGTCGACATCCCTAAACGTTTGATTAAATCGTAGCCGAAATGTAATCTGCGATCAAGTGGTAGCTCGCAGAGTAAATTACCCAAATAAAATTCGAGTGATATCGTAGGAAATGCGTCCCGAGGGTAGGGGGCGCAATACTCCCCTAAACGGGGGCCGCGTTCGTTATTAGATCCGCCGGCAGGACGCAACATTGAGCAACAATCGACGACCACAAGTCGAGACGAGCAGTAATAAATGACATCTCAAACAACTGTTAACTCAATAGTGCGCATTGGGTGTCCATCGGGATGACTTTGGCAAATATGGTCAAAGAGAATATCTACAATTGAATTTTGACAGATTATTCGCGATAGAAAATAAGATCGCAGCGCCAGCATGGAGAAACGCAAAACTATGGATGGTTAGATTGCTATGTATACATTTGCATAATATATATACATATATAAAACAAAAAGGAAGTTCTTGGGTAAAGCAGCAAGCAAAACGTGTACTCTTTCAACACTATATTTCCGATATTTCGACAGTGAATACTGTCATCTTCAGGGAAGCTACAAATGGTTAACGTAATTGCTTGTCAAATATGAAGCGAGAAAAAACAGTGCTACTTACTGTGTTATTGAGAATGGTTGCTAATGTTGGAAAATGAATGAATGATTTGCGAGTGAATTGTCAGACTCGCAAGAGACTATTTCTAGAAATGGTCCACATTTCTAATAAAAAAGATATTGTTTTGAATGAACGAACAGATATTAGTGATCTGAGCAATATATATATTTATATTCTACATAAAAATCTGAATACGAATGATAACTCTCATCCTCATTGAATATAATACTCCCTCATTTTCAATTATAATATCAGTAGATACTTAAAAAATAATAACTCTGTATATGACTCAACTTCCGTCAAGTGACTTCCCGATCTTCGTAAAATATGTCATTCATTTTTAATAATTTTAATTGATTTTCAAGTTTTGTAAGTATACATATATATATTGTAATTCATATTATACAATTACACATTGTAGCGTCTTGAAAAAGAAAATAAACATTTTCGAAAGCTCGACAAAAACAGCCTAATTGTCACAATTTGAAATAAATATATATATATATATATATATATATATATATATATATATATATATATATGGGGCTTCGATGTTCTCGTATTCCTTTTGTTCGTGAAATTTTCAATTTCTCACATATTTTTTTGTGAAAAGTAACTCAATCGACAATTGAATAATTAAAGAACATGTCATCGAACTAATTCGAAGGTTTTTCATTATCAAAACATTGTAAAAGTCGAAAGACTCGAGGTTGTTTCCAGACGAGACTTGGATTCATGAGTTTCTGCGATCAAGTCGGGTTTACTGGACGAATACAGCATAATTCAATGCACAATGCATATTGTATACCTAAACTCAGCAGTACTATAGTCTCATTCGAGTATGATAATACTTTAAATTCCTAGAAAACTACAAATTCATTGAGGAATTATGCACCATACCAATCTTTAACTTACGAGTCAAACTTTTTTGTGTATTTTTTAATTTTTCTTTGAACGTGAGCCACGTCCGTTATAAGATTATTCAGTAGGACGCAACAACAACCAACACTAAACGACCACAAGTCGAGACAAGTGGTGATGAATGACAAACTGGGGACATTTAGAACAAGTGGTGACCATACAGCTCACCGAGGGTCTCTCTGGAATACTATGACAATATAGTCAATTTGAATCTCAAGGCTAATTGAATGATGATTGAGTATTTTATGTGATGAACCACAAGGAATGGTTTTGGGGTTCATACTATTCATTATACAGTATGATGGGTGCCCCTGAACTTCCTCTTTTTCTCTCGGGAGTGTATAGATGGGGTCAAAATATCACCAGTACTTCATATACCTTTTTTTACCTTTTTACCGGCCCTCAGAGTTACAACATGAAAAATGTTTCTCTTTGATAACTTTCCTAGTGAATATTCAAAATCAACCAAATTTTTGTGATTGACTAAAAAAATTAATTGGTTTGAAGAGCTTTTATGCAGGAGTTGGAGGAGGATTTGTTTTGCTACAAAGTCAGGAACGGAATACCCCCGATGGTCCACACCACAAAACTTCCAAATGATAGATATTTTTCAATATTTCTGAATAAAATCAATTTTCGGAATGAAGGTACTCGTGTGAAAAATCAAATGGAGCAAGATTTTTGATAAAAATGCACTTTTGTTTGACAATATACAACCTGAGATGTCTACCATCATTCGAAAAGATTAATTTTAAATGAAAATTGGAAGGATATGTAAAAATGTTCATAACAAATTTTCATAATGCAAACACGTTAACTTAAAACTCATGGTGTAAAAATCAATCGCAAACAAAAATGAAATATCCGCTACCGAAACAAAGACTTTTTTGTGCCAGCGGGCGCGAAACAAAGCATTTCTCAACCGCAAAATAATATTTTGCGGCCGTTACTCAGGATGACAGCCGACAAACATGTTAAAGATTTTCTCCCATGAAAATGAATTATCAGTGGAACTCCTCAATATTTCAGCTGTGAATAAGATTTGGAACATTCGAATGTTGAGTGTCATGAGATTTAGACAACAGAACACGAAACGTGATTATTCCACACGTACATACAAACTATGGACTGAATTCGATATTCTCGTAGCAAATCTACAGAACTCGATATCTCATTTGTGTTATTCTAGTTATGTTGTTGGTTCAATAACGTAATCGTAATCATTTCTGTTGTGAAAATTTATGTTAGACATCTCAGGTTGGATGTTGTCGAACCAAAGTGCATTTTTATAAAAAATTGATCGATATTCCACACGAGTACTTTAATTCAGAAAGTTGTCTAAGTAACTTGATTTTATTTTGTTGGAAAATATTGAAAAATATCTGACATTCAAAAGTTTTGGGGTAGTCCGTTCCTGACTTTGTAGCAAAACAACTGACTCCTGCATGAAAGCTCATCAAAGCAATTCATTTGTTGAGTCAATCACCAAAATTTGGTTGATTTCGAATATTCATTTGAACAGTTATCAAAGAAAAACATTTTTATTTTGTAACTTTGAGGGCCCATAACTTGGTAACGAAGGATTTTAGAAAAAAAAATTATGTGGAGTTCTGGTGATATTTTGGTCCCATCTATACATTCCCGAGAAGAGAAAGTTCAGGGACACCTTGTATATTTGAATGATTTGCCTAAATCAGACTATTGGGGCCTGGGACGAAGTGAAGGAATTTGTAAGTAAGGACCTCAAAGTATTTCTCTACGTTTCGTTCAGAAAATTTTCCCGATTTCTCAGTTCGAAACTGAAATTTTTTTGTTTACCTCCAATCAAATATATCATTAGCATTCGGTTCTTTAATACTCAACACCTACAAACTACGCCTAAACCCAACGGTGTATTAAGACATCTCTATCGATTCGTTTCTGAAGTGAGGTCAAACACAGGTAACTGATGGAATTGCTCGATATATTTGATGAAAATTCATGAAGTAATAATGAAAATTCATTATTGTGAGAGTTTCACTAAACAATTGAAAAAATCGCTACACAGGCTTTTTCAGGTCGGGATAAGCTATTTCATGATGAAACACCTTTAGCGGTTTTGTATATCGTTTAGTAAAAATCTCACAATAAAATGTTTTTCAATTACTATATACAGAGTTCTCAACAGAATTCACCAACTTATATTGAAATGCAAGAGGTTGAACAAATTACAGATTGAAGTGTCGCACTGGTCGCTACACCAGGGGTAAGTTTCTGAAGTCGAAAAAATAATGCCCATAACTTGAAATATCTGTTCAAGAAGAAAGTGAAATTTGGGGTCTATGAGTCGCACCAATCATCATCATAGGATTATGTGTACTTTAACCACAAAAATATCATGAATCATTATACTCGATAAATTATTGAGTAACAGTTAATCAGATTAGGCCCCTATATGGGAACTTGAGGTACATCGTCATCGTTAATTTGAAAGACCCATCAAAAGGTGATGACTCTCACAGAAATATACTTGACTTTCAGCACGAGTTCAATAAAATACTACATGTAGTTCGTAGCAAGTGTCTCAATAGCATTGATATTCGTGACAAACCTATTCTGAAAATTAATGGTACTACAAGATTTTGAAAACAGTTGCGTCAATTATCGAAATTCGAACGAAGTCGTACAGTTGACAGAATGAATCGTGACATTCTTTGCCAAAACACCATTTTCGGACCAATCCGCAAAAGTGTCGAATCCCCTTTCGTGGAATCGATAAATCTTTGGGATATCAGCACACTGACAGTGCAACCTCTAATGTATATTTTATTGAACAATAAAAAGAGTCCATCAAATGCTAACCCATACGAGGAGACCATTTATTCCCGACAGATCGACGGACATTAAACGGCTCATAAAATTAGGTAATTTGGTGTCTGAATTGTCTCTGCAGAGCAAGCTATTGCCACATCTGTTGACGTGCAACAACACGACCCACGGGATGTTGGACAGGGTGAGAATCCCCCATCGCTTTGTTTCATCCCCTTACGTTTAATGGGAGGTAGATTGAGAGTATTATGAAAGAAAATTTTAAACAGCTTTATGTTATAGTAAAACACTTTGCAGGTCAACTGCTCTAGTAGATGTTATTACTCGAAGGGGATCGATTTAATTACAAAAATATCCAATTTTATTTCTATTGAAAATACTCAAAAGTTATTATTACGCACATGTGTACACCACCCTCAACTTATGCATTATATGTTTTGGCAACTGTGATAGAATCAATGACCTATTAGTTTTCCAGAAAAAGATTATTGGAACAATCTGTTTCAAAAGACCTCTTGATTCTTGTAAACCTTCATTTGCAAAGTTGGACATATTACCTGTCACTTGCATGTATATTTGCAACTGGGTCACCTATGTTGAAACACATTACATAAAGTTTCAGAACAGAGATGACACTCGTCTTCTTTCCGGCTTCACCCTGAGGAAAAATTATAACAGCATTTTTCCTACTCATAAGTTAACCATGGTCTCTAATGGTCCTCATATCATGTCTATAAAAATATATAACAAACTTCCAACATCTATAAAAAATTAGAAGTATGAAGACATTTAAACGAAACGTTCGTAAACTATTATCTAAAAAGATATTTTTTACTCTCGATGAATATATTCAATCCGATTTGGGGTATTAATTTTCAAAACGTATATGGTCATGTTTACCAATAGGTTATATTTTTATTTTTTTGTGTAGTCAACTTCTTTAATTTTATTCTCGCTCTTTTATATATTAAGCATGTTTTATAATTATTTTATGCCTTACACAGGTCGACGGAAATAAAGATTTTGATTGATTGATTCGAAATCATGGACGTTTCTGACCTTCAAAGAGAACAGTTGTTCAAGAAAAGTGAGCAAAAGTCTATTTTTTCAGCCTTCGGATTATTTTTCTGTCAGGAGTTCATTGCTGTATGATTGCCTACCCTTCGTGTCATACTTTGCTGTCAATATAATGACAGTGTCAGTACTGTCGTCAGCTGTCAAGATATATTTTCCTATTTTTCAAATAGTAAATTTTATGCAAATATTATCAAATATACGCAGCTCTTGAGATTGAAAGGGTACTGAAGTTGGAACGTACGGAAATTCCAAGTAATCCTGGACCAATCTCCACAGCTGACGTGAAGATTGCAAACAAAAATTTGAAGATAAAATGGACTGAAAAAGGACGAGCAGTAAATTATTGTCAAAAGTATAACTACTTTCCTTCGGGCTTGAAGGCCGTCGTTCTTTGGAATTTCTTCCTGACGTTTCGCTAGCGCGAGTGGCCAGCTTCTTCAGAGGTTTAACTCATTTCCGATCCGATCCGAGTAAGCCTCTGAAGAAGCTGGCCACTCGCGCTAGCGAAACGTCAGGAAGAAATTCCAAAGAACGACGGCCTTCAAGCCCAAAAAAAAGTAGTTATACTAATAACCTCGGCCGCGAAAGCCTTGACTATTTTGTTGTTGTCAAAAGATTGAAAAAAGCTCTGCTTTCATTCATGTTGAAAACTATCAACTGTACAGTATTTCATTATATTTTCGATATCAGCCAACATCTTATAAAACAGTTTTATAACTACTAGTTCGACAATGAAGGTTCAAGTATATAATGAAAATCAAGAAAATGGTTGGTGTGATGGATGTGGGAGAGCACCCGGTCCCTAAGTGGAGGCCGTCAATCAATTTCATCTTCTTATTGGAACACTATTCTGATAGATCCATTTTGTACTGGGATTCTGCATTTTTTCATGGTTCAAAAATTCTCCTGAGCTTCATTAGACTCCGTCCATCTTCAAATTTATAAGTGAAATATTATCATCAGCTGTGGAGTTTCGTCCAGGAATAATCTTCGCATAATCTTCCCTCAGAACTGAGTATTAAAAAATGTATTTCGACAGCTGACAGCACTAAAGTGACATTATTTTGACAGCAAACTTTGACACGAAGGGTAGCCAATCATACAACGATGAACTCCTGACAGAAAAATATGGCAATTGACCATATGCGTATATGTTTGGTTGCACACGTATTTAGGATTTGATGGTTGGCATCACTGAAATTTTTATTACGTAACGTGAAGTCTCTTGGAAGATGACAACCACCTCGTTTTTTGTATTGAGGTCTGATAAAATATTGATCACTTTGTATACACAGAACGGAGATGAGGAATGGTTACCAGGGAACGAGAGTTTTTTTAATGTTAGCGAGATTTGACGAAATAACAGTATTTATTCAGAGTTATTAGTTCCTTTGCGATTAATTGAAGCCCACAACATTATTAGAGAGATAACATTATCAGAAGTGGTGAACACCAAATTGAATGCTGAATTGCTGCAATCGTTCATAGAAGATTTTGTAATTTGAAGTCCTGAAACGTCAGTTATTATTATGTTGAATGGTGAGGATATGAATATGGGGGCTCTGGATCCGCTGAGTACCAACATGCTACTCCACTCCCAGCTGAAAATGATGGACCAAATGACGAAGGTGCTGGAAGTGATGAGCCGGAAAAGCGAACCCGAAAAATATCATATTATGCCAGATTTGAGCAAATCTATAGACTATTTTAATGGCGAATGTGATGGAAGTGCGAAGAACTGGATTGATAGACTGAGAAGTACTTCTAAGTTGCATGCATAACCAGAGGAATTTACTCTTGAAACTGCAAAGTCGCACCTTACTGGAGCTGCAATCAGCTGGTACAATGCAAATTTGGGAGTCTTAGATACATGGAAAAAATTTCAAAAGAAATTCGAGAATACATTTTGTGTTCAAATTAGTTTGACCCAGAGATGGAACTCAATGCAAAAACGAGTTCAGAGGTATGGTGAATCTTTATCGACTTATTTTCATGAAAAGTTTGCACTTTGTAAAGCTCTGAACTTGGATATTTATGAAACTAAGGAACAGATCCTCATGGGATTGGCAAATAAAGATATGATACAAGGAATTTTAGCAAAAACGCACAATGATTCCGACGATTTGCTACATGACTTGCTTGAATTCAACAGAATGGCAGAAAATATTAATAAATTTCAAAGAAAAACAACTACTGTCGATGATAAAAAAAATTATTTTCATGCCAAAGATAATGTTCAAACAAAACGAAGTATAATTTGTTACCAGTGTGGAGAAACAGACCATGTGAGACCAAATTGTCCTAATGAAAGGGTTAGATTATGCTACATATGTAAGGATAAAACTCATATCGCCAGGAACTGTCCAAATGGATCAAGATCAATGAGTTCTCAGAGACAGGAGCAGAACATTGTAGCTGACACTGAAAAGAACCAAATTATGAAGGTAACTGATGAATACGAATTAACTTCCAGAACTAATGGGACTGAGCAATTTCATTTTGATGATAAGGACACACAAGGTACTGATAGTAACATTCAGAAATTTTTGAGAGTAGTTCAAATCAATGGAATGGAAGTATATGGTATGATTGATCCTGGTAGTTCAGTATGCATTGTTAAAGAGAGCTTGGTGAAAAGATATCGTTGGCCAATACACCTTGATGAAATTGACTTATATGGTTTTGGTAGTGGCAAGTCTCCAATCAAAAGTATTGGGATATTCGATGCAAAGGTCAGCGTAGACTTAGTATTTGTAGATGTAGTACCAATGTGCGTTGTCAAAGACGATATGATGAGCGTTGATGCAATTATCGGGCGAACATTTACTGAACATTCTAGTATAGTATACTATCGAATAGACAATGAATTGAATTTCACGTGGCGGGAAAGTTTTCCATTTCAAAGTATGGACATTGAACCTAATTGTGTTAAAACATATGTTAAAGCCAATGGTGACAGTATTGTCAAAGCGGGTAGTATTATTCTCATAAACTCTGCGAATCAGCATAAAATACAAGTTCCCGTGATGAACACTTCTTCAAAAGACATTTTTGTGAAAAACGGTAGCACGATTGGTCGTGTTAATGAACGGTCTTCCGAAAGTGATAAATCAATTGTACTGCGTCAGCCTATAGATATTGAATGTGTTAATATTGAAGAAAATACATCTATTGAAGCTCGGGATTCTTTGGTTAAACTTTTGAACAAGTACAGGGAGTGTTTTGCTTTCAGTCTCTCTGAGTTGGGTTGCACAGATTTAATGAAGATGGACATTCGTGATAATAATATGCCGGTTATCTCTAAACCATACCAAGCGAGTCTGAAGGAACGGGAAACTATATCTAAAATTATACACGAATGGAGAGAGGTTGGAATAGTGACGGATACTAACAGTCAATATGCAAGTCCTGTGTTATTGGTTGTAAAGAAAACTGGAGAGCCCCGACTGGTAGTTAATTATAAAAAACTGAATAGACAAACGGAAAAAGTACCTTACCCAATACCAACTATCGAGGAACAATTTGAAAGGTTAACTGGTTGTAACATTTTTACAACATTAGATCTAGCTCATGGATATTTACAGATTCCGTTGACTGAAGAAGCCAAATTGAAGACTGCATTCATCACTCCAGATGAAACTGGACAATTTGAAAGAATGATTTTTGGTTTGATGAATTCACCTTATGAATTTTGTCGACTAATGAATATTGCTTTGGGACCATTGAAAAATAATATTTGTATGTGTTATATAGGCGACCTCTTGATTGGGGCAAAGGATTGGGAAGAAATGCTTTACAAATCAGATCTTGTTCTAGAAGCACTTAAAAAGGCTAAATTGACTTTTAAGCTGAGAAAGTGTATGTTTGGACTTGAAAAAGTTGATTTTGTTGGTTACACTGTTTCAGCACGAGGTATATCACCTGGAAATATGAAAGTTGAGGCCATTAAAAATTTTCCCAGACCAAAAAATGTCCATGATGTAAGAAGGTTATTGGGACTGACGGCTTATTTTCAACGTTTCATACCAAACTATGCTTTACGTGCAAGACCAATAAGTGATTTGACTCACAAAAATACACTTTTCGAATGGACCGACATTCAAGAAAATGCTTTCAAAGATCTATGTTTCACATTGTGCAATGATCCTGTCTTGAAGTTGTATAATTCAAATGCCAGAATTACTGAGTTGCATACAGATGCTTGTTCTCTTGGTCTAGCAGGAATGTTACTACAAGGAAATTCAGGAAATGATCTTCATCCTGTTTATTACGTTTCCAAGAAAACTACACACCCTGAGTCGAAATATCATTCAACCAAGTTGGAGTTGATGGCAGTAGTATGGTGCATTCAGAGATTACATAATTTTTTGATCGGATTGAAATTTGTGGTATACACCGACTGTCAAGCAATAATCTATTTGAATACTTCGAAAACAGAAAATCCTCAAATATCTCGTTGAATGAATTTTCTTCAAGAATATGACGTGGAAATAAAACACAGACCTGGTACCAAGATGCAACATGTAGATGCTATGTCACGAGCACCTGTTTCAGAACCAAACGACACCCTTGAAGAAATAAATGAGAGATTTGAAGTTTTGCAAACTCTAAACGAGGAGGATTATGTTCTAATGATACAATATAGCGACAAATCCCTACGAGAAATAATTAATATATTGAATAAAAATCCAAACGAAAGATCTCAACAAGAATCGAATCAAGTTGAGATGTACTTCTTGTCAGAATCTAGATTGTTCAGAAGATGTCAAGTAAATGGGGAGGAAAGAAATCTTTATGTCATACCAAAATCGATGAGAAAGAGTTTGGTGGTCAAGTTCCATGATTTACAAGGGCACTTCAGTGTGGATAGAACTGTAAATAAAATGAAAGATAGGTACTGGTTTCCAAGGATGAAGAGATATGTTCGTAGACACATTGCTGCTTGTGAAGAGTGTCTACTGAATAAAATACCTGGAGGTAAAAGACCAGGAGAATTACATCCACAAGATCCTCCAAAAAGACCTTTTGGTAGAATACATGTAGATCATGTAGGTCCTTTTGTCAAGAGTGAAAATGATAACATGTACATTTTAGTTATAATTGATGCTCTCACAAAATTTGTGAAATTGTATCCCGTGAAAGATACCAGGACGAGAAGTAATCTAGTCGTACTTCAACAATTCATTAATAGCTTTGGTATTCCCGGACAGTTAATAACCGATAGAGGAACATGTTTCTCGGCAAATGAATGGCAAGAATTTTGTTTCAATTTGGGCATCAAACATACGCTAACCTCTTCAAAATGGCCCCAAGCTAATGGCCAAGTAGAGAGAGTTATAAGAACCTTGGTTCCAACAATCATGGCTGCTATGGAGAATGAAGAATCTTGGGATAAAAAAATGTATGAGGTTGAGAGAAATCTGAATACTGCAATGAATAAAACGACAAACAAAACCCCATTTGAATCATTATATGGATACTTACCTAAATTTTCCGACGGAAACTTGAGTAAATTAGCACATAGTGATAATGATGAATGGAAACCACCAATTGAAATACAAAAAGAAATCAGAGAAAGGATAAAGCAACAGCAGAAAATCTACAAAACCAGATATGATAAAAAAAGATTCAGAGGAATAAAATATAACGTGGGCGATATCGTATTTATGAGATGTGGAAATGTTTCCACAGGAGAACCAACGAAAACTCAGCCAAAATTCAGAGGACCCTTAATTGAAGTTGAAGTTTTGAATTCTGATACTTATAGAATATCCAGCATAAAGGGTTCTGGAGGCAAACTGTACACAACCACTGCTAATGTATCCCAGTTGAAGATTTACAAGAATTCTGAGGAATCTGAAAGTGACTCGTCAGAAAATGAAGATGAAAACGAAGAGAATTGTTACAAAGAAAATGAAGACGATAATAAAAATAAAAGAGATTCATCGGAAAATGAAGATGGTGTAACAGAACAGTTCCAAGAGAATGAAGAAATGACTAAAGCGCGACGTCAAATCAGAAAACCAACTTGTTTGAAAGATTATGATACCGATTTCTGAGTTCATTGATCATTATTTTCAACTGTTTTGATAATTTTGTTTTGTTCTAGTTGTTCTGGGTTGGGGTCAACTCAATCGTCAGGATGGTCGAATGATAAAATATTGATCACTTTGTATACACAGAACGGAGATGAGGAATGGTTACCAGGGAACGAGAGTTTTTTTAATGTTAGCGAGATTTGACGAAACAAAAGTATTTATTCAGAGTTATTAGTTCCTTTGCGATTAATTGAAGCCCACAACATTATTAGAGAGATAACGGGTCCAATAATTTCCGAGCTATTTGTTTATTATAGGACTTAAAATAGTTATAAGCACTGAAAACGATTCATGTTTTCTTTATCATTGTTATTTCTCGTTCTCTATTTGGTAAATAAATATTTCGAAAATATTCAATCCAACTTTTTTATTTACTTTCTTCTGAATAACAACTTTTTCAACTCAACTCCATGACAACTAATGTCACCTAAATCACAGTCACTAGCATTATACAGAGCGAGATCAAACATTAAAAACCCTAATTATCGAAATTATAACATTTCTCCCCCCTGGTGAAGAACTTCACCGATGATTCTAGTCCAAGTAGATCTTGCAAATTTTCACAACTGGTCGGCGATAGATCCCTGACGCTGTTTGTACGTCTACAACTCTTATTTGGCCGTCTGGGCCAGGGTGAGTTTGAATAATTCCGCCAAGTTTCCAGGTGTGTCTAGGAGCATTATCTTCTACTAGTATCACATCTTCAATTTCAATAGGTTTTTCAGTGACCGTCCATTTGTTTCGCTTGTTCAATGTTGGGAGGTATTCTTTTACCCAACGTCTCCAGAAAGTATCGGCAAACATTTGCGATTTCTTCCACTCCTTTCTCAAACATTTTTCATCGGGATCAATTCTTACAGGTGATCCAATTCCATTGGATGAACCTACTAAAAAGTGATTGGGTGTTAGCGACTCAAAATCTGCTGGATCTGTGGAGATTTTTGTCAGAGGACGTGAATTGACTATATTTTCAGCCTCAGCAAAAAGAGTCAAAAGAGTTTCATCTCTCAAATTTTGCCCATGTAAGATTTTTCCCAGTTCCCAGCACCTTCTTCACCGAACCAATCAACCTTTCCCAGACTCCACCCATATGAGGACTTGCTGGCGAAATGAACTTGAATTCGATTCCATTCGAAGTTAGCGTGTCGATTATGGAGGAGGACAATCTAACTAAGTCTTTTGCAGCTTCACGCAGTTCATTGGCAGCCCCTTTTATGTTCGTTCCATTATCACAAAATATCATTTTTGGATTTCCTCGCCTGGAACACATTCTTCTGATCGCCATAATTGTAGAATCAGTATTCAGTGTATGGGAAATTTCCAAATGAATGGCTCGTATAGCGAAATAAGTAAATAGGACACCCCATCGCTTTTCTTTTCTTCTTCCAACGTTCACGAAAATGGGGCCAAAATAGTCCATACCCACATTGGTGAAAGGTCTTATTTCACGTGTCAGTCTCTGAGATGGAAGTTGTCCCATGAGAGGTGCGACTGGTTTTGCTCGATCAATTCTACCACAAGGAGTCCATCACGTAGTTGTGGATATAAAGGTAGAATTTTACTTTTTCTCTCAAGTGGTTTTTCATTCTTCAAATTTCTGATGTCTTCTTCAAAGGAATTTTGTTGAGAGTATCTTATCCAGTATTTTTCAGCCTCATCCATTTCTGCAACACTTAGTTCAGGTGTATTAGTTCTGCATTTTCCACTGATTCGTTTGACAAATCGTAAAATCGATGCTGTGATTCTTATGAGCCTCAACCAGCTAGAGAATCGTTTTATATTTGGTAAAAACTCACCAAAATTTTCGAATCTAGCCTCTGAAATCATAGCTACGTACTTCACAATCTTCAGCTCTTTTAGTTCCTCCCGATTATAGTCATGTTCATTGTGTACATTTTCTTCTGGCCAGAAATCCTCCGATTGTTCAAGAAAAGTCGGCCCAGAGAACCATTCTTTGGATACAACTCTGTTTTGTGAAGCTCTACTGTGTGGTCTAGTAGCTTCGGCGACGTTCAATTTGGTAGGAACCCATTTCCAATCACCAACATTCGTGTTTTCTTGAATCTCGGCAACACGATGGGAAACGAATTGTTTGTATTTTGAGCAATCACCACGTATCCGATGCAATACGCATCTTGAATCAGTCCAGTGGAAAATTCGATCAATTTTTATCTCTAGTTCACTTTTTATCGATTTGGCTAACCTACTGGCCATAACTGCTGCCTGCAGTTCCAAACGAGGTATTGATAAATTCTTCAACGGAGCAACTCTTGTCTTGGCCGCAACGAAAACAACATTAACTCCAAAATCTCCGACGATTCGCAAATAGGCCACACTCGCAAAAGCTTTTTCACTGCTATCGCAGAATAAGTGGAGTTCTATCTGTTCAGCAACAAGTATGTTGACAGAATAACATCTTGGGATGCGAATTCGACAGATTTCCTCAAGATCGTTCATCCATTTCGTCCAAGTATCAACAAGATCTATTGGAAGTTCATCATCCCAATCAACTCCTAATCGCCATACATCCTGCATTAATATTTTTGCTCTAACTGAAAAGCTAGCAATGAAACCAATGGGATCGAATGAAGACATCAAAGATTTCAGAATACTTCTTTTAGTTGGACGTTCTTGCATGAAATGTTCTTTGTCTATTTTGAATAGAAATGTATCTTCATCGGCGTCCCACCAGAGTCCCAGAACTCGGAATAAACTCCCTTCGTTCAGTTTTTTTTTATTCACAAGGAGATCAGATGCCAAAGATTTTCTTACTACAGGAGAGTTCGTCATCCATTTTACAATGTCAAAGCCACCCAACGCATTTATTCTTCTCACTTCGGATATGGTTTTCATAGCTTCCTCTGCTGTATCTTTTGAGTCCAAATAATCATCAACATAAAATTTTTTGGTGATAGCTGTAAGGATTTCCGGTGTTTCAGATAATTCTTCGGCGTTGAGGTTTTTTATAAATTGCGCACAAACGGGTGAACATGTTGCTCCAAATGTCATTACTTTCATCTCGTACGTATCAGGGCTTCTGTTCTCGAAATTTCGCCACAGGAATCTTTGTGCGCTTCGGTCTTCTTTTCGAATCATCACTCGCAGGAACATATCTTTGACATCTCCACAGAAACCAATTTTTCGCTGTCGAAATTTCCACAGTATAGCGACAAGGGATTGTAGAAGATCAGGTCCAGGTAGCAGAAAATCGTTGAGACTTTTGCCATTAGACTTTGCGGCAGCATCGAAAACCAGTCTGATTTTGTCTGGCTTGTTTGGATTCTGAACAGCGAAGTGTGGTAAATACCACTTTCGGATTCCTTCTTCGGATGCTTCTTCAGGTGTCAACTTTCTCGCATATCCTTTTTGTATATATTCATCAATTTTATTACTATACTGCTTCGCAAGATTTTCATTTCTCAAGCATTTTTTCTCTACGGAAATCAGACGTTGAAGTGCAGTCGGTTTGCTTTGAGGTAGTTTGATATCATCGTCACGCCAGAGGAGTCCTATCTCGAAGCGGTTATCTAGTCTCCTAACAGTTTTCTTCATGATATTCATCGCTCTCGCATCATCTTTGCTAAACTTCTGGGTAGTGATCTTGACTCCGAAAGCTCCAGTCGAGAAAGATTGCTTGACAAGTTCTTGTAGTTGATCGAGGGGATTTTCTGTGCAACTTATGTGAAGGGTGTGGACATTTACGTAATTATTCAAATTATTTTCGGTTTCCAATACAGGTCCATGAAGTGACCACCCCAATTTACATTTTGTTGCTATTGGAACGTTGTCTGGCCCAATTCGTACCTTTCTAGACGCTATCAGATTGATATTGTCTTGACCAATCAGAAGCAACGGTTTCTCATTTCGAATATTCTCAATCGGTAGGTGCTTCAGATGACTATATGTTTTCCACTCATCCATGTCGATAGTTTGAGATGGAAGTGATAGATTTTTTACAGTGTGTACATTTCTGACCGTGAAGACTTCAGGTTTTCCAGAATTTGAAGAGATTTTCATGTCAAGACATATCGAGTTATCTTGGTATGAAGTGATATCATTCGTCCACTGCAAACACAGCTCTTCTTTGCAACCACTGAGCCCCAAATCGTTCACAACCTTTTCATCTATGATACTGACGGTAGAGGCTTCATCGCAAAGTGCAAGAATTCTGATTGATTTCTGGGAACCATATATCGTGACAGGAATCATTCTCAAAAGAACTTTTGTATTATCATTCTGAATAGCCAATACAGAATCAGCTCTATGATTGTCGGTAGGAATCTTCTTATCATTATGAAGCAGAGGATGGTGATAAAATTTACATCCATTTTCTCCGCATGCCTTTCTTCTTCTACATCTGGACTTCTGATGGGAGTTTTTCAAACATATGAAACAAAGCTTCTTTTCGGTTACAGTCTTCCACCTCAGGTCAATGTCATCTTCTTGCATTTTTGCACATAGTTTGGCATGTTTTGAATCACAATATGGGCAAATATCTTCACGGATGCTGGTGGTGTTGACTCTTTCATGTTTCGTGTTGAAAGTTTTCTGAATGTATTTCTCAGATGTACTCGAAATTGGATTTTCGCACGGCGAACTTATGAAACATGCAGCTTTGGCCATTTTTCCCAACCATACAGAAAAGTCCTCCAGATCGACTTCACCTTCTTTTTCAGCAGCATACTCTCTCCATTTCAATTTCAATACATCGGAAAGCTTCATGATAAAATCTCTCAATAACTGTGGATTCTGCATATGGCCTTTCGAATTTAGAGTTTTCATAGTAGCTACGAGATTGTTGATTTCGCTAGAGAAATGTATGATTTTCTCCATATTTTTATCTCTCAATGCTGGTAACGATTTTATTTTTGAAATGATGACTTCGATTATGTACTCAGGTCTTCCAAAGCGAAGTTTTAGGGTCTCAATCACAGTTTCGAAGTTCTCAGTTAACAAGATCATACCAGCAACCGCAGAACGGGCTTCACCTCTTAAACATTTTTGGAGTTTTGTCATCTTCTCTTCCTCGCTGTATCCGCACAATTTTGAAATTCTTGAGACTTGTCGATGAAAAAGAGGCCATTCCTCAGGATTTCCGTCGAAAATGGGAAAGTCCCGGTCAGTAATTTGTCTTGCAAGAAATTTCTGCTGTTCTGAATTTTCATTTTGAGATTGTGGGGTTACAGCTGTTATTGCTTTTGAAATGGTTTGGCATAACATCTCAATGTCAGTTGAACATTTGTGGTACCTGGCTTTTTCTTCCTTTTTATCTTCGGGATGAATTGAAAAGTTATCAGGTTCATGGTATTTTCCTGAACGTTCAACCCAGTCAGCAACAAAGGAGGTTTTCGACACATCCTTTTCATTATCTTGGTCATAAATTTGAGAATGGGATTCATCATTATTCTCTACTACGTTCACTGAAGGATACAAACAGTCTGGAACACTTTCAGATGATGCTGTTGTAGCTAATTTTTCAGAAAGACTTTTGTGACTTCACATATTGCATCTAGTTTTGCATTTTCCAAATCGTATTGCATTTCTATCAACCGCATATTATCATTTATCTCAGTTTGCTGTTGTAGAAGTACTTGCTGTCTCTTATGTAACTCCTGTCGTTTCTTCTCAGTTTCGATAGCAAGTTTCTTCCTCTCAATGCTCAACTGGGAACTATGCGATTTGCTTGAACTGTTTCTGGAAATATGTGTCTTGTTTTCATCGCATCCGCCAAATCTCTGGGGCCACACAAAATCTGATGGAAGACTTCTGTTCACGCCAGCATTCTTTCTTGTAGACTTCCGTAGATTCTCCATGAGTTGATTCAAGTAAAGCTCGAAGGACCAATGTTATTTCTCGTTCTCTATTTGGTAAATAAATATTTCGAAAATATTCAATCCAACTTTTTTATTTACTTTCTTCTGAATAACAACTTTTTCAACTCAACTCCATGACAACTAATGTCACCTAAATCACAGTCACTAGCATTATACAGAGCGAGATCAAACATTAAAAACCCTAATTATCGAAATTATAACAATCATGTAGTATTCAATGACGAATCCTACAGTGAAGAAAAAAACGATGAATGCATCCGTATCAGCTTGAATTGCCTATTGACTTGCAATAATAACGAAGAGTGAAAATGAAGAATCTGTTTTCAATACTCTACTCCAAAAACTGGAACTTACAAGACACTTCAAATGAATAGGTACGCAAGTGCAAATGTAGTTGACACTTGATAAACTCAGAGATTAACGAAAGCATTGCTAAACCTGAATTTGCTCGTGGGTATGAAGTGATCGAGTGACATGCGCCTCTGAAAAATCTCCTTTTTAACAATGAAGTTTCAATCTTTTGGAAATAATAATTGGATTTTAACGTTACCACAGAACTGTACAAAAAAGGCTGTTTATCTTGCATGGTACTAGGGTGAACCTTCTGGCAGTAATTTATAATAATCATTCAACTAGCTTTAGATGTATATATCGCCCATCAGAATCAATGCCAGTTGATCCTTTTCCAGTGTTGGTAGATTCCTAGATGAATGTCTGATTCAAATATAAAACATATATTATCAGGTGGTATTTCCATTCCAATTTGGCAGATCATAAATGATTCAAGTACTTGGAATACACCTTCTGAAAAGTTTCTGGCATATTTTCTGACATCACCAATGATTTGAAGACTTGATTCTAAAACTTTCCAGATTTTCTGGGTATGTACAATTTTAATAATTCTCTTCAACACAGTTTTTTTATTAGATAGGAATGAGTTAGATCTGGAAACGAAGTTCTTGAATAAAAAATTCAAATTATGTCGAAATTCTAAAAAACTTGGGTGGACAAATCTATCCTCCATCTCAGTTATTGCTCTAGTTCTTCAGATAGAGGCTAATCAATTTTAGTTCTGATAACAGGTAAAAATAATGAAATAATGATATCTTTGCAAGTCAAAACCAAAATTTCTTACCTGAAATTGGCATGTATTCACCCTATTCTACTAGTATGAAAGAAGAATATGAAGAAATATTACTTGTCCTGATAAAAAATCAAGTATGATGAACAACAGTGGGTGATATGTGTCTTTAGACTTTAGGCTTTAGATCAAGATGGACTTTGTTTCAATTACTTGTCTCGTAAATTTCCTGGAATAAGCACACAAAAACTGAAAGCAGGAATATTTCATGGACCACAGATAAGGCAGCTTATTGATAATCCACAATTTTCAACATCAGTGAACGAGATTGGAGACCAATACTTGCTCTTCATTTGATAAGGTAGTAAAACATTTTCTTGGATGTCATAAAGCAGAGAATTACATACAATTAGTGAAAAATATGCTTTCCAACTTCAATACTCTTGGTTGTAACACAAGCATGAAAATTTACTACCTCCACAGCCACTTAGATCCAGAGAACCTAGGAGATTTTAGTGAAGAACAGAAATATTTCATCACGACACTAAAACTATGAAAAGTCGTTATCAAGGAAGATGGGATTGCCACATGATGGCCGACTACTGTTGGAGTCTTCACTGAGATTGTTGTGGCATTCTAGAAAGTCGTATAAAAGAAAATTCTCAAGTGACAAGTGATGAATGTTATTTATGTATATCTCTGCTATTTCATGTCTATATGCAATAAAGAATTACCTTACGTATATTTTTGGTTTTTTAAGGGTATTAGTAGGAGTAAATAAGAATATAGGAACCTTATAAAATGTAAATGAATTATAAAATGATATTAGTTTATTCAAAAAAGCGACAATATCACGTATCCCAAAAAATATAACTCATATACCAAATCTGACAGTTATTTTGAATTCTGCGCTCAAACACTACCTGAAAACAACTAAAAAATTGCAGTCACCAAATTGGCTGTTGGATTGTGAATTGTTTATTTTTCGTTCTCTATGGTCTTTTGTATGAATTTCCCTAATTTTCCTAATGTTTATCATGCTATGACAGTATATTTCAGATAGCTATGACATCCATTGTTGAATGGAGTACTGTTCAACTTTGTAGAAAGACAGGGTGTCCCATAAATAATGGATAATGAAATATTTTTGAGTAGTTGTTCCATCAGAAAAGTATTGAAGTTAAAAAAAATTACCGTGAACTATGAGAAAAAAATATTTGATTTCGAATTCGTGTTTTGCTTAAGTTTTTGTCAAAGTTTGAGCTCCTGTGGATTGAAAAATGTAGGGCGACCTGAGTGGCCAACTTTTCTCAAAATTACTAATAGCATCTTTTTTAATTCATTAAAGTCCAAATAACTCGAGAATCGTAGGACTATCTATAACACTTTAATATATTTTTTTGAACGGTCCAACTGTCCTTTATTTGCAGTTGGAAGGTTATCCATTATTTACGGGACACCGTGAATATTCAAATGGACGTGGAGAAACGAAAGAAAAGACATGACTTGGAAACAAAATCACTAGTGCCATCTACCGTAGAATTCATCTCATATTTCCATATGGTTGACTAACTATTGCTTTATAACAATGGTATTATATTGCAAATCACTGGTTGAAAAATATGTAGGTGTCAAACGTGCATATATTGGGAGTTTGACACCAATAGTAAATTAGATAGTTACCTAGCTAATATCGCCTCGGTTTTGTGAAGAATATCAGAAAAATCAGATTGGAAACCTATACGATTACTCGGTAACAAAAAAAAATAAGTAACATGAAATCACAACAAAACTCATCTAACCACACTTTACGGTAAAAAGATTAAGGAGATTATGAATCAAGTTAATATGTTCCATATATCTTATCCTCACCTCTAAACAAAGCTCTAAACATATAATTTTTCTCACATTTAACTTATTCAACAGCGTCTATATTTAATTTATTGAACAATAAAGGACGCTGTTCGAATAAAAAGCCCAAACAAAACGATCAATTATATCAAACGTCTCCGAAGCCATTTAATGGGCAATAAAATACAAGTCGCTTCGAATTCAGAGAAAGAAAATGTTCAGCAACATTGTCATTAATGTGACGATTTGTTACCATCAGAGGAAATAAGGATAATTTACAATGTGATATCCAATCAGAGTATATATGCTAGTATATTTAGTCAATTTCCTAGGTTAATCCATGCTCCGAGGTGCTACGATGTGGATGGGCTACCGAACTTGGACAAACTTCCATTCCGAAGCAACTTTCGTGCTGGAAATCACACCTTAAAAAGCAAGTCCTCGTTGATTCTCAGCCCGCCACAAGTTCCCACTTCTGATGGGTACCGAAAAAACCCCAATTTAAACCCAGCACCTTACTTCAAGCACTTTGTACTCCGTATTTTCACATTGGGTTATCTATACTTACTTGCAAACTATCATCATAATCAATAACGGCAAGTTACTCCAAAACGCATGTAAATCAGTTGTTATACTTTGTTATAGAAAAACTGTCTGATTTTTTCTGAGATATAGTTAGGTATAACATACCGACACGAAAAGTGAATCATTTCAGCTTAACGAGATGAAAGTCGAGGTAAGCTATTTCTCGGGAGAAACATTGTATCTTATGCCGAGGTTTGTATACTATTTCAGTAACAATTATTCAGAATAATGTGATAAAATGAACAAAAATGAATACAAAGAATTAATGCATATTTTGTTTCAAGTAGTCACTGCAAATAGACAAACTACTTGATGAAGAAGAAGAAATGTCACTGATGTCATTATTCTCATTCATCTACGTGAATTTTAAAAATTTGTACATGTATGTACATTTCAATTTCCTTATGAATGCTGTAGTGATAATTCGTATTCATCACCCGTTATAAGTTTATTTGTACTTATTTGTCATTATGTTAGTTCAACGTATACTCTGAAAGTTGTCAGATAATCCTTCTGTTTATTTGCTTATTAAAGCCTTCAGTTCGAGAGAGGTCTTATAACAATTTAATAAGCAAATAAACAGAAGGATTATCTGGCAACTTTCAGAGTATACGTTGAACTGACATAATGACATATAAGTACAAATAAACTTATAACGGGTGATGAATACGAATTATCACTACATTCTCCTTCTCTGAAAGTTGTCAGATAATCCTTCTGTTTATTTGCTTATTAAAGCCTTCAGTTACAAATACGTTCGGGATAATAATAAAATTTTACAATGCTTAGTTATGTTCCGAGGATTGCCGCATGTAAGCAACTGAAATATTTACGGGAAGTGGACTGGCCCTGATGAGTGACAGATGCTGTGTTTGGAAAATGGCTGATGGAAAGGTAACGTTTCATTTTCAAAAACTGAGTGGAGCTTTAGTTGCTGAAGAGGATTGAGATTTTGATTGAGAAAGTGAGTTCCTTTGTCTTTTCTGTACCTTGTTCTTTCTGTATATCTCAGTGTGATTTCCGTACACTGAGAGTGTATGGTAACTACAATGTTATTTCCTACCTCCTCTCCTTCTGGATGAATAATTGGTTACTTTCCAACCTGGAAGTAGGCTTCAAACGAACAAATAAATAATTGTTAATAAAATACTGAGTCTATATTATCAGTACTCGCCCAAAGTTTTCTTTGTTAGTTTTTTTCTTCCGAGAGAACTATTAGGGTACATTTCACGATCGCCTGAACCGTGTATAAAAATTATGTTCCTTAGGAAAGGCGAATTCTGTTATTATGATGGTCCACACATTATCTTGCCTAAATCTCCAGCAAGAAATAAATATCCACAAGAATAATTTGAATGAATATTATGCCCCAAGTAGCTGTTGCAAATATAATGAACTACATCAAGCTTCCAACAAATATGTCACTACTGTTGGCAAAAGTAACACTTCTTTATCGATGATATTGGTCACCTCTGCCTTTAACGTCCCATTGATTTTTTTGGGGGGAGAAACTATCTGTAGCATTCCTGTCCTTTCGGTACGCAAATCTCGTTGATGTTAGATAAATTGACCATACTCATCTATTTTTGGTTGCACATGTATTTGAGTTTTAATGGTTAGTTTGTCTCTGAAATTTTGATTACGTGATATATAATTATAACCGCAAAATTCTATAATCACAATAACATCAAATGTGACAAAGGACCATAGACATAATAACCAATGGACTGGTCCTGAGAGAGAGAGGACTGTAGAGTGAGCAAGATAGAATACTTCAAGTATAACCTCTGAGCGAATTCCCTCATCAATGTAGCAGATAAATGTCATGTTCCGATATTCCTGAACAGTACTGTCCAGCTGATTCAGTCGTTCCGATTTTACTGACAATCACTGGTAATTATTTCGCGCCAATTTTTGAGGTACCCTGTTAGAGACTAAAAAGATACTGGTGCTACTGCTGCTGAAGTGGTCCTGTAGTCCCAGTATTCCTCAAATTGAGTTAGGTTAGGTTGTGTTCGAATAAACGTCAACGGATAACAGATTGAATTTGTTGTCAGATTATTGCAATTTCGAAATTATCAAAAAGTTTCGAGTTGTACTGGAAGATATATGCGTACAAGTTGATGCTGAATTGAAATGAATCCAGCAGATCAATAAAATCTGCGGGAACTCTATTTTTCGAGATTTCAAGCCTTACTCGCACTTACCTGAAATGTTGTTTGAAAATCTTAGGGGTAAAAAAATCTACTACATTTTGAATGTACCCTTCTATTCTTGGTATTTTTTTCTATGCGACCTCTAATTTTGTCGAGGATTATAATTTCAGTCATTATATTCTCTAAAGACTCATTATAAGAGCTTGAGCTATCTGAATTCTCTATTTCCGTATTGCTAGTGCTCAATATTTCTTCCAATATTTAATTCATTTTGAAATAAGATAGGGTACGTCACACCTGTCACCGCTGACAGTTCCTTCGACGGATGTCCGATGGCGATCCGTTCCGATATCATCAGCAGTAGATTACTATCACTGCAAAAAGCGTCCCGAAAATGCTTACTGCGGCCAGTAATACCAGCGATATCGGAACATGACAAAAATGAGGTTGAGAAGGATAGAGTAATTCAAGTATAGAGTTATCTTAGACATTATAACTAATGGACTGGCCTTTATGACAGTTTTTAATATAACACGATGCAGAATACAATAGAAAGAGGAACGATATGCACATTGAAGTGATAATGTGAAGGACAGAATGATGATTCTAGACTTGAATTATTCTATCCTTCTTAATCTCCCTTTATCTGCTATCATCATCCAGAAGTTTGTATTCTAATTTTACAAGGATTTGGAATTACTCATAAGTTCCAACCATACTTATCATTGAACGTGAACTTTCACGGCCGGAGGTAACTGATTTTGGGGTGTTTTTCGGGTCTGTTTGCCGTGGTCCACAGGTTTTTACTCCTGAGGAGTGAGCGGGAGTAAAAACCTGTGGACCACGGCAAACAGACGACCCGAAAAACACCCCAGAATCACATACTTATCATTCATAAGTTTTTTGGTTGAGTTCTAGATAGCCTACTCATTTCCACATAAATATCGTCAGGAAGCGGCCCAAGTGAAGGTTCTTGGGGAACACCAGACACAATGTGTTGAAATTTCGTTCGCTGGGTGTTAAAACGACGGTTTGGCTCTTCCCCCAGCCTATCGCGCACCGTTTCGTCACGAGAGCGTTTTCCATTTATGTTCCACATCCCTTTTTGTCTGCGTTCGCTATAATTTCGTCATTCGGAAAGACCATACCGGGGAGTAAAATGCGCTCTGTACATTCGCGTTTATGTGAACGAATAAATCAGAGGCGCTTCTGGCAAATTTATGGCTGAGATAAAGTCAACCGGAATCGGAGCTTTTTATGGCGCAGGCCGTGAAATGTAGATGCCGCCCCCCTTTCACCCCCTCTCGCAGTATCGCGTCCCCCTCCCGGTGGTAAATATGATTTTAAACTCGGACTCCGATATTGGTCCTTTAGGTGAGCTTTAGGATCGATCTTATCCCGGAGAATTTATGGATGGTCCCTTGCTTATTTGGGTTTTATTTTAGCTTCGCAAGTTGACGTCCTGATTTAGGTGGAGATAGCGGGAGAATAATGCGTGGGGAGTCCCGGTGCGACTGTTGTTCCGGAGGAATTGGGGATTTTGGGGACGTCGGCTGGATTCACGGGAACGTTTGGTGATAATCGCATTGATCAATATTGGAAAATAATATAAGGACTGTTTAGAAGTCATTACTTTGTTGAATTGAACTGGCCGATACTTGATGAAAATCCATATTAACAAAAATATATTACAGTTTCCTGTATGATTTCCACTTACAATGGGTTTACAAAACCGCGACACGTGTTTCGCTATTACCATAGCTTCTTCAAGCAAGATACATAAATCACTATTCTATAATACGCTATTTATATACATGTAGGTCGAACGTCTCTTACAATAAAGGCCCGACTTAAGTCCGATATTCAACCCGTAATTAATTTGTCCGAATTTCAAATAATTACATTGGAAGATTATTTATAGAAATTGGCTATGTCAGTTATTGGCCGGGAACATATTCAACAATGGTGAGTTATTTAATTCAACCTGATCATTCAATGAATATTCTGAAGTTTTCCCTCTATTGAATTCCAAACTTTCTAGAAGGTTAAGTTTCCAACCTTTCTGTTCAAAATGCCGTATTTTGAACTCGTGGTTGAACTCATGGCATTCTAGAATGAGGTGAGATGCATAATTAGAATTTGTTTTTCCATTCAAAAAACTAGTTCTGTGTTCTCTTAGGCGTGTGTTGAAAGATCTTCCCGTTTGGCCTACGTAGTATATCGGACATGACCCACGTGTTAATTCATAAACTCCTGATCTTTGTGACGATTCATTTTTGTCTTTATTATTTTTGATATATATTCCCAATTTATTATTAGTACGAAATGCTGTATTAATATCATTAAGTTTCAAGAATCTAGAAATATTTACACTTGGTTGGCCTGGATAAGTTAAGGTTCTGTAAGTATCCGGCTGTAAGTATACGTGTCGCGGTTTTGTAAACCCATTGTAAGTGGAAATCATAACAGGAAACTGTAATATATTTTTGTCATTACTCTGTGGTGGATGAACGTTTCGTCGTGAGTTTTTCGGGATAGTAACCTACCACAATTTGCAATTCACTGAAACAAATCGATGAAGGGATCATTCTAAAAGCAATATTGAAAATGGATATCCAGGTGAATTCATAAGGAAAAAATTCATGGAAATCAAAAATCGTGACATACTCCATAGTAAAGACAAACAACGAACACAAACTTCACTTCCTGTAATAATCATTATGCCTTATGTCCCTCGCCTGTCTGATGGAACGAATCAGAAACAGGAATGATGTTAGAACAACATTGAAAGCAACAACTAGGTTCCCCACGTTCGATATTGACACATACTGAACCAACTGAGACAATAGAAAACACATAGAAATGGATGTATCAAAGTCCTTGTTCGTGTATATATGAAAATACTAGTTACCGTTTCGGAAACTAAATCCGTTTCCGTTCCCAAAACTAATACGCACATTCCTGTTTGAATGTGTAGATTTCAATATTGAATCTTATTTTTTCAGATTGTGGTAGGTTACAAACCCAGAAAAGTACGAAACGAAAAGTGATAGTGATTTTGATATGGAAGAATGTACCACTTCTGAGGTTATCAATATGGCAATCGATACAAGTCCATCCAAATCTTCACTATTAATAGTTTTTCATTATTAACCTAGGTTAAACTGTCACTTTTCATCAGAGAAAATGCTAGAGTAATGGTGATTTCTCAGGTTAGTAGTGGAAATGGTTATAAAGGTTCTATGTCAAAATTTCATAACCCCTTTAGTTCTAATCAAAATCTGATGATAATCATATATTTTCATTACTATTTCTCCTCCTCAAACCTTATAAGTTCCTCTTCTACGTTTCCTATGAAAGTCGATTACGGAAACGGCCTCTTTTGGATTTCGAAAGTTCACTTCGAGAGACGATACTGATAGAAGAGTCACGTCCATTCAGAGAGGGGTAATTAACACTAATGGAAGGATGAAGACGTTACCGGTTTCGAGAAGATGACATGAGGGATGAATAAGCGAAAGCACTGGGCTGCTTGCTATGTAGAGGCGAAGTCAGTGGCGTACTTGTTGAGGAAATTTGGCAGAACTAGGATATAATATTAGTATAACTACTTCTCTTCGGGCTAGAAGGCCGTCGTTCTTTGGAATTTCTCCCCAACGTTTCGATAGCGCGAGTGGCCAGCTTCTTCAGAGGCTTACTCATTTCCGATGACTGAACGTTTCGATTTCTTAAGGCGTATTTATATTGATGCAGGTAGTCTGGAGTGTTAATTACTTCTGTCGGGTTCGGGGAATAATCATCATTATTAGTTGCCGCACTACCTGCCGTGATTTCGTTATTGATTCTTGATTTCCTCAGAATGGGATTCCAAATTCTGTTTAGACTCAACGCTTCCTCTTTTCTGTTGAAATTGTCCGCATGTTTTTGGATCTCTATTGCCTCCCGTACCAGTTCGCTATGGTAATCCTGGTTGGGGGCAATCAGAAACGTTAACTGAAGTCAATCAATCTCTCTTAGACAAACACCACGATTCTTGTAAACATCAACCCGCATCCCCTGAAACCGATACATTGGTTCGAAAATTCCGGCATACCGATTTTCCGGAACACCGATCAATCATACCTGAACGTCACGATTAATTTCTGGTAGATAGGTCACCCGGTCATTACTGCTGACTTGAAAAGTGACGCGTTGCACTAATGCGATTCTTGATCGAGGGTGGCGCCACCAATTCCCCTAGGCGCCGTCTTGTATAACAGGTACAGATATTTTTTGAGGTATTTTCGAAAGGTGCTTTGTCCAATTAACGAAATTTGATTCGAAGTGATGTTATTTTAGGAGCAAATTGATTTGAAGGTTTCTGAAAAGATCAGTGGATCTCTGAAAACTGATTTGATTAGAAGTTGATACGTTTTATTCGATTTCATTCTTTAGTTGTGAACGAAATGTAATAATTGCCATCACCACAATCCACCTTGTCACTATTAACTTATATATCTCACTCAATTTCAACTCTTGTATCGTGAATTCAATTTGGTGAACTTGCTCTAGAGTTCACGGAAGTGTGCTGGGTTTTTGCGATCTGATTTCTTATTAATTTCTCAATATTGAACTGTTTAAAGGGTGAAAGGGGATAGGCCCTGTGTCACTATTTATATTATTGTAACATTTTGCTATTTCGTATGACGCCTCGTATCATATACATCCTTGTTTAGTCCTAGATTGTTTTTACCAATCCTATGATTATTTCGCTAGAGCATGCTAGGCAACCCAGGACTTTTTAGTATAAATGTGGTACATGAAACTCTTCATAAATTACAAAAACTCCCTGTTAATCCAAACTCTGTCGATAATGCTTGCCTGTACTACCTTTCATTGAAGGATTATATTTTTACAGAAACATATCCTCAGAAGCATGTTCAATCTCAAACTCATCTAACATAAATTCACGTTTATGACTTATAATATATTATATAAACTCATAATAACCTTCCAGTTACTATAAGAAGTGAAAATAAGTATATCGCTTTAAAAAAGTCAGTGAAAAACTATCTGAAGGTCCTTGATTTTTATTGGGGAATTTATGGTAACTAAACAGGACTCCTAAATCCAAAACAAATTCTGAACTCTTTTGTGTTTCGTAAGTTGACGTAAGTATTTGTATTTGATTTTTCAAACTTTAGTGTAGGTGTGCTAAAAACTTCGAAACCTGTATGGGTCAAATAAAAATGAACATTATAATGTTTTAATATGTCATGAATTTCTGAACAATTATGTGTCCTTCGGAAACATTTGTCTACATGAGTACCTCCATTTTATAAAATTAACTATTTTCCATGAATTTTCTCAATTTACCAATCATTTCAAACATTACTTACTTTTGAGTAAGCACTGATGATGACTTTTCAGTCTTGATGGCGAACTTAGACTTTTTTTTTGTAAATTTTCTCTTATCCCTCGTCTTCGTCTGGGGAAAATTTTCAAAATATTCGTGATCTCGTAACAAGTTCCAGAAATAATTCAAGCATTAATGGTAGTACAAGTGATAATCTCTTCTTCTGGAGATGATAATCAGCGAAACGTGGTCTGATACGTTTTTATTCAGTTCGGCGTTAAGATATCGAGCCGCGTTATGAATTTTGCTGCTCGAAATGAGATTGGCAGCCCTTAGGAGCTGAAATTTTTTGAATGATTATCCATATTAGTTTTTCGTGATATTGATAGATATATTGTCTTAAAATATTTGGAATTTGATTCAATCTCATACAATACAAAATTACCATTCGGTTTCGAACAACGCTCTTTCCGGAAGAATATTTCTCATCCTCCAGCATATGAAACCCAAAATTACAAAACAAGATGGGCGTTACATAACACCCCTGCTGTCATATTTTTCTGAAAACACCATCAATCACAAATAACAAGGAATCCAAACACTGAAAACCCCTCGGATGTTTATCAAGTACATAAACACAGTATAAACGTCAAAATCGAGTGTTGTTGGTCATCGATAGGCGTATTAGAAAAACACTGCTTTCAAAATACTTATCGCAGCGTAAACAAGCCACACGGAATCGCCCCAAACCAGATGTCTCCGCTGTCCTCTGGTCTCTCGGGGATGATAATTTAATAAAGGAGTGTATTAATCATCTGTCAGGGTGGTGGTTGTCTCAGTGGGACAGGCTCCTGTCCATAATTGCCGTATTGTCAAAACAGTGACCGGGCACAGCACGAAAAACGTCCCCCGCAATGTGGACCACACAGTATCTGGTTTCGGGGAAACGGGCGTACCTTGACAATACGACGAAATTAATAAGTTACCACCCTGACAATTGGTCGAAAGCTAGTCTTCATTGTTATGTTTGTCCATGTTCTGAACAGGGACAAAAAATGAATCCTGCCATTTGATAAGTGCTGTGTATGTACTGGGTACCATGTATATGAACTTATCAATAAAATCAATTATTATTATTATTATTATTATTATGTATAGTGGATACAATTTAAAAACTGTTCCAATTCATTGATGGAAATGCATTGGAACATGTTATATTTGTTTATTTTTACAATCTTATATATGTAGGTACTCTATAGTTAAGTTCGTTAATTCATGGAGCGGGTAGAGCGAGTAGAGACTGAGTTGAGATCAGCTGATCACTGAGCGCATGGAGCTTAAGATATAAAAACGAACAACGAACGGGTTTTGAGCTTTTTTTTGGAGCGTGTAACATAACCTCATATTTTTGTATTTATTATATCTTTTTCAAGCAATTTGTGCTTGAGCGTTTACGAATTTTCCTTTGAATATCCACATTCGCCATGCAGATTGTTCATATGAAGATCATGTTGAATGAGAATGTAGGTAGGTAAGTTGAATTTTTATGTTTTCTTTACAATTATGTGTTTATAGGTATAAGATGAAGTTGATTCAAGATATGGGTACTTTCACATTCAGACTTGGCCTGGCATTCCCTTCTCCAATGATGAGTATATCAACATTGATACGCTGCATTGTTGCTAGTCCGTTGTACCTACTTGGGCAGATGCTAGAGAAATTGGAATATCTGCTATTCGTGTTATAACCAGTTAGGAAAAATTTCATTTAGTATAATGAACATGATTCCTGCGATATGAGAAAAAAAACTATGGAAGTGTTTGAAAGGAGTCTAAGTTTCCCAATGCTACACAGAAATGATTGAACACACTCTACATTATATCTTTGCAGTATTCAAAAATGTATTATGAATGCCTGTGGATGAATTAAAACAAGAGAATGAGATATGTTGTTTTGATAAGGGAAAACGAAAATTGTCAACACTAATGTATCACCATTCAGTGTTTAGAATGGAAGTCATCAGGGGTTGCACATATCCTTACCTAAGAACAATCAAGTTTTAAAGGATCCGAAGGCATTTCGAATGATAACAAAGCAAGTGAGGTTTTTGAAACGTTATTAGGATTCAATGGTTGCTGGAGTGGAACAGCTTGTAGAAAGGCAGAAAGAAATCTTCACATCAAGATATTATGGACGGAAGATAATAAATTTGCTGAATACTAAAGAAGATGACAATGTGTGTATTCATATTCATCTTAATAATTGAGATGTGTGAGATTTGTTTTATTTAACTAGAGTATACATGAATAACCATGGCCGGGGGGAGATTGGCATGCTGCACACCAAGGGTCTACATTTGAGAAAAAAGTGGTGTTCTAAATGTTTTATGTGAAAATTGATCTTTGTTTTTTTTGTACTTGGTGGAATGTTATTATCATACTCGATATAGTAAGTAAATAGGTACATGTGCATGAACTAATAATAATGATATTTATTCAATTGTAATATTTGTGATTGTTCTCACAAGATGTCGAAGTATTCATTGAATAATTAGCAAACAGCTGAACATGAATCAATCAGAATTTGTTAAAGCAAGACACAAGGTATTTTCTGAGAATGGGGAAAATCAATACAGTACATCTACTAATAGAATTAAGACAATTGGAAATGATAATACAGTTTCTTTATTCCAAAAATAATACATGTGGGTGCATGGGGAAGGACTGTCCTGAAAGCTTTTTATAATCTTCCCCATCACAATCTTCAGAAATCCATATGTTGTCAGTAATTTCAATCTTCCATTAATTTTATTTATGTATGTAATGGTATCAATGAACTTTGCAGTTATTGAATTTCTCATGCTATCATGAGAGTTATTCCATTACCTTGAAGACAAATAAATATACTTTAAGGCATGACTAATCCTGGAGTTGTAGAGGCTTCTTATCGAATATATTGCATATTTCATGATATATTCTCTGGCAAATTTTCATTTTGAAGTCTTTTCACTTTCCTTCCGAAAGTCTTGTTGAAAGGGCACTCGGTTACATTTTTTCGTCTACATTACAAAATAATAGTTTTTTATTAATCTCTTAGAAATTTGGTAATAGCGCTGGTGATGTAAATGGCTCATCTCCTGATACTTTGATTTTTGATTGTGAGTTTTCAAAACTTGAACAACTCTTGTGTGATCACAGGTAATTGAGGATATTTGATAAGATAATTAATGGAAAAATTGATATTTTGATAGATCACATTTCTCATTCTGCAACATGAGGATTAATAGCCATACTGATATTTTCAACAATTTCTTTCGAGGTAAACTTTGAGTATCGAGTAATCATTATAGAGATTTCCTATTTTCAGGACATTATTATCAAAACATAGCTAACACTCTTGAGGTCTGAACTTCCATCATATACCTAGTTCATGGTTCCTGGAACAAGATGAGCCGTTATTATGATCTTGAAGCCTCCACCTAGTTAGGTTGCATTCAGTTCTTAGATGATTTTGATTGTTATACTACCTCAGTGTTTAACAATAAACCTAGGTCTATATTCTTCAACCAATAAATTCTTCAAAACTTCAAGAATATTTTTGATACTAGATAAAATAGAGGCTATATGTAGGTAGGTATTTTGAGAGGTTGGGTTTCAAAATCCTTTACTAAACAGGTATAGTTCGTCAGTATGACTTTCACATGTGAAAAATATAATTACAACTGCAATAATTTTGAAAAAAGGTTTTTTTTCCCCAACGATAATAAATAACCTCACTTCAATGTCAAATCCATTCTTCATCATACGTCACATCTTCTCGCTCGATTTTCTCTTTGACGAAGCTCCGAGCTGAATGAGCTGCTCAATATTCACGCTCTGTGAATAAAAGGACACCAAAGTTATCGCTCTGCGCGCTCGATATCCTCGATTTGGAATAAACGAACGATTTTGAGTGGATTGAGCTCAGCCGAGCTGAGAGAGCTTGCTCGATTCGCTGGCTCAGTGAATAAATGGACACCTATGTACAAGCTCGGAGAGCTCGATTTATAATAAACGAACGGCATCGATCAAAGTGAGCGCTCAGAGCTTAATAATCGAACTTAGCTAATACAGATGTCAGAGCCGGCCTTAGTGAGCGCGAGGCCTGGGGCCAACTTGTTTTGCGAGGCCCTCATATATTTTATTTATTAATAGATTTATATTTTTATCCTTTGAAGAAATGCTTACTCAATGTTCTCATTTATTCACCTTCCCCTTACTACCTCTCGAATGGCATGCCTAGTAAATATATGTTCAAAATATAAAATACATAATTTAAATCAATAATTTATTTGGCGGGAAAAACACTTTTGAATGTTTTGATAATATAATAACTAATACTAGATAAAATAATATGAAAGATGTAACAAAATCAATATATAGTATATTACGTAATATACCTATCAATAACGAAAACGAAAATAAAACTCCGAATATTCAAACGAAACATCAAAACAAAACTCATAATAAAATAATAATTTGAATTCTTTCACTGAGTGAAAATGAAACATGAAACGTACATGTGAGACTCATGAGATCTTATGAAAAAATCACCGGCCTAGCTTTCATTTTCGAAAATTCATCTATAATGGTATCAAACTCCAGCCTCGCACTTATATCAGACTCTATCGATAATGTGGCTAATGAACTTAAAAAACGATCTTGAGACATGGATGTGCGTAAGAGTGTCTTGCTTAATTTCAGACGAGAAAATGACCTTTCCGCACTAGCAACTGTAACAGGAATTGTTAATAGTACCCTATATGCGATAAAAGTATTGGGGCGGGAGAGTTGTAGAGCCTAAAGTACAGTTCCGTACTTAGGAGGTTGGTTCCTTCCTGTTAAAGAAAATCAGGCGTTGCGAGCATTATCAGAATTTCAGTAGTAGCAGAAAATTTATAACGTGTAAAAGTTTTTTTAAAATTGTATTCAGTATGATTTTATTAACGAAACCTTCGGTAGCGCGAGGCCTCTAAAGGCGCGAGGCCCGGGGCCGGCGCCCCGCTTGGCCACCCTTAAGGCCGGCTCTGACAGATGTGGCAATGGCTCTAAACTCAAATCTCCCATGTAGAGGTTTGCAAGTCGGAAGAAGAGAACCTATAGGGACTCCTTGTACTTGTTTTGAAAGTATGTACTGGACATACAATGACTGATAACTAAACATTCAACTGGATTTCAACTGGATTTCTTGATCTTTTCTCTGTTTTTGGGGGGAGGATTTTTTTTCGACATGTCTAGACAAAAGAAGAGAATTTATTATCCTATTTTGCCTGGGCGAGAGGCAACATTAGTGCATGTAGCCACCTGTATCCCTACGCTGGGTTGAAAGAATATTTTTCATTTCAGAGACGCATTCTTCAGCTGACACAATTTTTCAATGCCCATCCTTCGTGCTAAAAAAATCATCGTTTGCTTCTCGAAAATCCATTAAACCCCCGAAAAATACAGGTAGCCGCACATCAACGCTCCTTCTCCGAGCGGGAAACGTCAAAATGAGAAATTAACCCGTCACTTTATTTGACGTGTGGAAGACAGTGCCGGCGCCAGCTATAATTACAGACCGACAGGCCGGCTAATGCAGGGGCGTACTCGCAACGCCCCCACACGCGCTTTAGTGTCATTCTCAACCGCGAGATGGGGATACGGGCCGGTAGCCGAGTCACGTTTCTCGAATCAACATCTGCTCACCTGTAATTAAAGGGAAAAGTGATGAGTGATGCGCTAATGGTTTCTGTTTTCGGACGGACGGGAGGTACCAGAGTGACTTGTGCCCCGCATGATTTGCTCCAACAGTTAAGGTTCGGGAGACTTCATATATTTAAAAACGAGTATTTTCGTACAGAATATGGAATTTGGGAAACTATTTTCTTGCTTTTTCTCGCTCGAATTAAAGAAAAAATACATATCTTTTTTGAAACATAAAAATCGAAAAATTTTACGCACACTCTGGGTTTGTAGGTACATGTATATCTTTCAAAGACTCCCCTGCCTATTTGGTGCAGCGGGCACTGATCACATATAAGTCACTTTTTCATGCCGTGCTTTCGAAACTTGAATCAAATAGATGGACAAATATCGTACAAGATATCCTTCATCATTAACTACATTACATTAAACTACTTATACTATCGACTTTCATTTCACCAATACCAGCAGAGATTCATGTCGATCTGAAAGGCTTTTTTATGATGATTTTTTCAGACAAAACGAGTTTTTGCAATTTCTGCATTCTCCCTTTGCCAATGATTAGGGGTTTTCATTGATGAATATATGTCAAAGTCGTTTCAGTATTATACGGAACATGTTTGATTCGCATACCGAGAAGAGTGTCGTTCAATTCACAAATTACTTTGGAATTGTTTGGAGTTGTGTGCTTTATTGAAGAGTTTCTTGTCTGATAGGTCTCTGTATGTGGTTATTGATGGAGTATCATCTGATATTCGTTGTATATGTTTCTGCTTCATATCAATGATTTGCTCGAGAAAACATCTTGTTCAGTACATAGTTTTCCGGACGACAGTACTCTTCATACTAGTTTCTATTCCAGATTCCCCATACCAGGTCGTAAAACAAAAATTCAAAGAAACATTCACGTCAATGAAATTAACAATGGCTTGGTAAAAATAATAGAATGAAGTAACATGAACTCAGTGGAATTTAATGCTAGGAAAACCCAGAAATGTCTCTTCCCAAGGAAACTCACATTATTCCTATAAAGTCAAGTACCTCGATTTACGATCTGTAATAATCTCCCATGAGACAATCATGTGAGATCGATAGCTGAAGTTGCTTTCCAGAAACATGGATTTCTATTTCGTGCAAAGAAATACTTCACTTCTCGTCTGCCTCTAATGATCTACATGGTTCGAATACGACCTGTCTTGGAATATAGTTCTCATGTGCGGAGTTCGGCACCAAAACATTCATTGACGCTTCTCGATTCTATTCAGAGAAAGGCAAACAGTCTTGTTGGTGATTTTTCGCTCACACAGACTCGCTCTCTTCATTGAAGCATCGTAGAATGGTCGGAGACTTTTCTCTCTTCTATAGATATTTTCACGGTCGGTGCTCTTCTGAACTTTGATCAATCTTTCCACGCTTGGCAATATCTACACGGATGACTCGGCGAGTACAAAATTCCCACCCCTTTGTGGTGAATTTGGAGACCTGTCGAACCTCTCTTGCTCAGGGATCTTTTTCCAATAAAACAACTGAGTTTTTGAACTCCTTGCCGAAAAAAGTTTTTCCTGAGGCTCACAAACTTTAAAAATTCAAAGTGAATATTAATTCGTATATCCTGTCCTTTGATTCACGCGGTGTTCTTTGAACATTACAGGGCTTCCTTTTCGTGTGAATCTGCGTATAAAAAAAATTTAATGCCAGAAAGCTGTTTCGATATCGTAGCCGACATAGGTCCCTTCAGTGGCATTTTGCAGAAGTGTCATCTTCCTATATGGAACACAAATCTGAATCCTATTCTAGATGGCGTGTACAGATGAGGATAATGACTCGGCGAGTACAAAATTCCCACCCCTTTGTGGTGAATTTGGAGACCTGTCGAACCTCTCTTGCTCAGGGATCTTTTTCCAATAAAACAACTGAGTTTTTGAACTCCTTGCCGAAAAAAGTTTTTCCTGAGGCTCACAAACTTTAAAAATTCAAAGTGAATATTAATTCGTATATCCTGTCCTTTGATTCACGCGGTGTTCTTTGAACATTACAGGGCTTCCTTTTCGTGTGAATCTGCGTATAAAAAAAATTTAATGCCAGAAAGCTGTTTCGATATCGTAGCCGACATAGGTCCCTTCAGTGGCATTTTGCAGAAGTGTCATCTTCCTATATGGAACACAAATCTGAATCCTATTCTAGATGGCGTGTACAGATGAGGATAAACCAAGAATCAAAGACTCACACTGCAAATATACCTAGTGATTCATATCTATAACAAGGAACACATTGTACATCTAAGCATCAAAGGTTGACATGTCCTACAAGGTATTCATCCTGGTGAATATTTTCAATACGAATTCGTAGACAAAACGCGAAGTCTCTCTTTCTTTATCTCTTCTTTCAGATGCTGAGCCAACTAGTAACATTTATATTTGTTTTCAACTGCACCAAAAGAGTCATTAAAAATCACGAACACACTCACTGGAGCAATCGAATAGTATTCAAAGATATATGATAGTATTACAGTGAATCATCGATATTTTTTTATCGAACTAGTTGGTGGTGAAGGAGTCACTACCTTTTTTTTGAGGTTCAGTTGATTGGGGTAGCTTACAATAAATCTAATGGAAGATTCAGGTAAACACTGAGTTGTGAGATACACGATGATTCGTAGAATTTTTAATGGGCTTTATATAACTATTAGCTATTGTTATCCGTTTCAATGTCGCCTGTCATGGCTAACACTTTTTCATTTTGGGCAATAACGAAGTTCCAAAAGGAGAGCAAGTGCTTAGGTTTTGGATTAGTTTGGTGGAAAGAAGCTGTGAATAAATTATTTTTGGCTTTTTCTTTTCCAAAGTGTTATTACGTTGATGATAATATGTATGAACAAGATACCTATACACATCGAAGATTTGTTCCTTAGTTTTCTGGGTTTGTAATCTACCACAATATGAAAAAAATAGGAATTAATATTGGAATCTATACAAGTGCAAGAGGGCAGATTTTTTATCTACCTCGAAAAGTTGCTGCGTCTATTGAAAAGCAGTTCTGTCTGGATAGAATAAGTCCAATAAGTCAGTAACTTCTCGTATATCTCAAATTTTGTCTATCAATGAAATAATAAGAACTAATATATATATGAAAATACTAATCGTTAACGTTTCGGAAACTAAATCCGTTTCCGTTCTCAAAACTTATACGCAAATTCCTGTTCACATGCAAATATGTCTTGTTGGCTATCTTCGTAATTGACATTTGTCAAATATTCCAAATCTGACATAACATTTTGTCCTTCAGGAGGGGCAGCCTTCCGCGATCCATATCAAGCGAACTCATAGATATGCATTCTTCACCAGACAGCATGATGAAAGCAGATTCATTTAATTTTCGTTTCCTGCCATTGCACTCTTTCGTCATAATTTTAGTTTCGTTCTACTCTGTAATCTCCATCTGCAGTAAGAATGTTTTCTGATAATTTAGAACCACCTACCTGTCTGTTCCTGATGTACATCTTGTGTACACTCTTTCGCACTTCCAAAGGTCGAGACATTTCACCGATATATTTTTGACCGCACGAACAAGGAATTTGATAAATACATTTTTTTTTGTTTTCCGTTGTGTTATTTGGTTTGGTATGTGCCAGTTTTGACCATGGAGTATCTGTTTTTTTGAATGTTGTTCTAACATTATACCTGTTGCCGATCCGTTTCATCTCTTCAGACAAACGATGGACATAAGGTATAATGTTTGAAACAGGTTGTGTATTTTGTGTAGGTTGTATGTCTTCATTGAGGACTGTGTTAGAATTTTCGATTTCTGTCAAAGTTTTTTGTATGAATTTTTCTGGATATCCATTCTCTTTCAATACTGATTTTATGAAGTTTATCTCTTCACTGATTTTTTCTTGTGAGTTACATACAATTTTTGTTCTATCGTAAAGGCATTTTACTTTACCTTTCTTGACACTCGTGTGGTGGTATGAGGTGTAGTGAAGATATCTGTTGGTATGTGTTTTCTATCGATATACACTTGTGTCTTGTTGACGTGTCGATTTCTTTATCATTACATCTAGAAATGGAAGTTCATTGTTACTTTCTGTTTCTAATGTGAACTTTATTGTTGGTTCATAAAATATTAACAAGCAAGAACCAATAAATTACATTCCCAAAAATCTGCTACGGCCAATATAAATATTATCTATCACGTGCGTCTTCCGAGCTGTCCTGTCGAAATTCGACACGTCCAATTTCATGGCAGTTACCCGTTTCAGTTAACGACAGAGGCGGCTCGGCGTTACTAATCTTTATGGGTTGTTTTGGAAATAGTGCGGTGTTCGTGACGAATCTGATTGTCTAATTGTTTCGTAACTTGTGCCCGCGTACAGTGCCTTGTTGCGTTCTCACAATAAATCCGGGTTTATTTGGCGACACGAATCACGCAAAATATTTTTGATTCAGGAGGAATTCAGGAATGATAAGGAATAGATTTCGTACAAATTGTGAGATATATATATATATATATATATATATATATATATATATATATATATATATATATATATATATATATATATATATATATATATAGAGAGAGAGAGAGAGAGAGAGACTTATTTGGGTTGCAGTCTGGGGATGACAATTAGGCTGTTCTCTTTGTTTTTGTCGAGCTTTCGAAAATGTTTATTTTCTTTCTCAAGACTCTACAATATGTAAATGTATAATATGAATTACAATATATTAACTTTCATGGAAGTTATTGATTTCATTTTCGATTCGACATATATGCTTTTTGATAAAAAAATTTACAAACAAATTTTTGGTACACCTATGGGATCAACTATTTCGCCTATAATATCGAGTTATGTTCTTGATGATCTTCTTGAAGAATGTTCAAAAAGAATTGATTTCGATTTTCCCTTCCTGAAGAGGTATGTCGATGATCTCATCCTTTCTGTTCCCCAATCAAAAGTAGATGAAGTTTTGGAGATATTCAACAGCTACGATGAAAATATTCAATTCACTGTAGAAAGAGAATCTAATAACTCTGTTCCCTTCCTAGATATGAGATTGATAAGGACAGAAAGAAATGAAATCATAACTAGATGGTACCGAAAACCTATAGATAGTAACAGATTGTTAAATTATCATTCATATCATCCTATGAAAACAAAAATCAATGTAATAAAAAATTTCAAGAATAGAGTAGGAAAGTTATCCCACCCCTCTTTAAGGATTGAATGTTTGAAAGAACTCGAAATTATACTATTAGAAAATTCATATCCAAATTCTCTAGTCAATAAAATTCTCTTCAGCGCCCCATCTTTTGATAGTGTTACCTCACCTATAATTCCAGTTACTGAAGATCGCTTCTATTACAAAACATTACCTAACATTCATTAATTGACGCCTAAATTGATCAATATATTCAGTGAACATAACGTAAAAATTGCTCGAACTAATATTTAAACAATATCTGACTTACATTCTAAATTGAAATCTCCTATTCCTTTAACATCCAAATCCAACGTCGTGTATGAAATACCATGTATGGATTGTGATAAAGTATACATCGGTCAAACAAAACAACTTTTGAAAGATAGACTAACTGGACATAAGAGTGACTGCAGAAGGAATATAAGATCAAGTGCATTGACAGAACATTCAATTGATTTAGATCATAGGTTGAGTTATGAAAATGTAAAAATTTTAGATATGGAGACCAATTTGACCAAGAGACTATTTCTAGAAATGGGCCACATCTCCAATAAAAAAGATATTGTTTTGAATAAACGAACAGATATTAGTGATCTGAGCAATATATATACTTATATCTTACATAAAAATCTGAATACGAATGATAACTCTCATCCTCATTGAATATAATACTCCCTCATTTGCAATTATAATATCAGTAGATAATTAAAAAATAATAACTCTGTATATGACTCAACTTCCGTCAAGTGACTTCCCAATCTTCGTGAAATATGTCATTCATTTTTAATAATTTTAATTGATTTTCACGTTTTGCAAGTATACATATAAATATATTGTAATTCATATTATACATTTACATATTGTAGAGTCTTGAGAAAGAAAATAAACATTTTCGAAAGCTCGACAAAAACAAAGAGAACAGCCTAATTGTCATCCCCAGACTGCAACCCAAATAAGTCTCTCTACAGAACGCATACAGTCACAATTTCAAATATATATATATATATATATATATATATATATATATATATATATATATATATATATATATATATATATATATATATATATATATGAACGAATAGTTTTAAAGTTGATAGTTTTCCTAGAGATTGATCAACGTAACCAGTGGCGGATCTAGGATTTTTTGGGGAAGTCTCGGGGTTCACTTCCCAGGTGAAGAGGGACGGTCCGAAAGCCCTTTTTTGATAACCTCAGTCAGGTATATACTTATCTATTACATTTCAACGGTAAAATATAACACCGTTTAATCGGAATTTCCAATTCCATTTCAATCTTACCCCAGTTTACCACAACCATACAGTGGAGACACTCGCCACAGAACACCAACTTCAGCAGTTTGACATGTCGAGGTGTTATCAATCAGCTTGATTGATGGGCGTCAATGCTTGTTGAAATATTGTATTTTGTATTATTTTGGCTAACTAGCAAAGTGGAAAACTGTGTGCTTATCGCAGATGTTTGTCGAAGGCTAGAGACAAATTATCATCCCTCTTGAGGATTCCGAAGGATGTCAAAAGGTAGTGGCCATTTGTGTTCTGTAGCTCTTTTAAATTTCCATATATATTTCACAAATTGCAAAACTTCAAATAGAAGCTAATTTGCTTCGAAATATAGCTTAATAAAAATGCACCTTAATATTGAATGACTCTTTCAGGTGTGAGGCATAGTTGAAGACATGTAACCAAGAGAATTTACTCGAGAAATCTCCCGAAGCTCTCCGTAACAACTATCGCTTGTGTGAATTCCACTTTGAGGAAGATATGTTCTAGAATTTTCTACTCATTGAAATTCGCAAATAGGAATCAGTGCTATACAACTAATAAATCGAAGAACAAAAAATTCATTTTAATTTATTTATAGTCTTCATTACATTGTTAATGTCTGAATATATCTAGTGTACATATTTGAAGCTGCTGCGAATGAAACATCCTCTTGAAAGCTTTTTATTTCCTGGTCATCGAATATACTTTTCCAAACAAAAATCGACTGGAGGAAAGAAGCAACAGAAAAGTGGAATAGCTATTGTAGGTACTCGAGGATTTCAGATTATTCACATTTATTTCAAACGTTGTCCTTGACAAAATAATAATTTTATGATGTGAAATAACACACTGATTTGATACTGAAAATCAAAAGGTCTCACAACACTATCTGTTGATATGTACAGCTTGTCCAATGCATCTTGGCACAGAACTGATAACATATATGCCTAGAAATTTCTGTGAAGTACACTGAGATAAAAAAACACCTATTATATGTGTTCACTGTGTTGAAATTCATTCCTAGAAGGTGTTTTTTCTTTCGTCATGGTCTACACTACCAGTGTGCAACTGGAAAAGTATCTGAGTTTGTGCCAAGATGAATTGGATAAGCTGTACGTGTATATCATTTGAAGACATTCGATTCTTTCACAAAGAAGAAAAATGCACCTAAAAAAAGAAACTCCTCTGCCTATATGGCACGACAGGCTGCGAAACTCAAGAAGTCACTTTCTCTTGCTCAACTTGTTTAACAAACTCACCAAACCTTTTTTAAAATGCAGATTCACACGGAAGGCAAGCCCTGTAATGTTTAAAGAACACCGCGTAAATCAAGGGATAGGAAATATGAATTAACATTTACTTTGAATTTCTGAAGTTTGTAAGCCTCAGGTAAAACCCCTTTTGGCAAGGAGTTCCAAAGCTCAGCTGTTCTATTGAAAAAAAGATCCCTGAGCAAGAGAGCTTCGACAGGTTTCCAAATACACAACAAAAGGGTGGAAATTCTAAGGGGGGAACGATTGATAACAATTCGGAAGAGCATCGACCGTGAAAGTATCTATAGAAGAGAGACAAGTCTCCGACCCTTCTACGATGTTCCAATGAAGTGAGGGAGTCTGTGAGCGAAGAATCACCAACAAGACGAATCGACTTTCTCTGAATAGAATCGAGAAGCCCCAATGAATGTTTTGGTGCCGAACTCCACACATGAGAACTATATTCCAAGACAGGTCGTATCTGAGCCTTGTAGATCATTAGAAGCTGACGAGAAGTGAAGTATTTTTTTGCATTAAATACAAATCCAAGTTTCTGGGAAGCACTTTTAGCGATCGATCTCACATGTTTTTTCCATGAGAGATTATCACTGATCGTAATTCCTAGCATCGAGATACTTGATTTTGCAGGAAAAGTTACTCCTGACATCTGAATATTTGATGATGATAGATTGGCTTTCCTTGAGAAGAGACATGCCTGGGTTTTCGTAGCATTAAATTCCACCAAGTTCATGTTACCCTATTCTATTATTTTTGCCAAGTTGTCGTTAATTTTATTGACGTGAATGTTTCTTTGAATTTTTGTTCCTTGAGCTGGTATGGACACTCTGGAAGAGAAACTGATATGAAGAGTACCGTCTGCAAAACTATGTATTGAACAAGATGTTTTCTCGAGCAAATCATTGATATGAAGCAGAAACAAAAAAGGCGCCAGAACTGAACCCTATTATCAATTAGAATTCTTCAAACGGAAATGAACTTTCGAAAAATTCATGGAGTTTCATTTCCCAATAACAACTGGGAAACATGTTACGATGATAATCTGCCGAGCCCCTTTCACAAAAGCGTTCTGGTTCCAGTTCCAGCACCTTCATCTAGTAGGCGCTTCTCAGCAATGAACCATTCGTATTCCGAAGGCGAAGCGTTGATAATTTTATTGCCGCCAGTGAATGAGACACGCGCCTCATCCCGTCCCATTCCAGTTATTTATCGTCTTCGTTCCTCTTTGTGTTCCTACCTTTATGTCTCTCGTTCCCATCGTTGCAATTCAGATGATCTATTTTTAATTGCGGCAGCTTTAGAGACGTCATCGGCTGCTAGTTTTTGCGAGGAGCGACGCGAAAAAACGACACTTCGGCGTTCTTTTGTTTTCTTTATTGGAGGAATAGGAATCGCAAGATTTTATAGCAAGTACGTTTTCGGCGGTCAGTTTTGCCAATAGGTGAATATCTTATACCAGAGACATGAAATCTGGTGTACCTCAGGGTTCAGTATTGGGACTGATTTCGTTTCAACTGTAAGTCGATGATTTCACCATAATTTCAATAACAGGAAACTTTACCTCCTTTACGTTGCTTTGGCATAAACATGGAAGAATGTGCGAAGATATAATATGTGAAATGAAAGATTAGTGTGACTTCAATTTCCTCTTGCTCAATAATACTTGAACTCAATTCCCTACTTCCGAATGCGAGATTTCTTGCGGTCTTCTGGGGAATAATTCAATGGAAAATAGCTCATCCTCAAAATTTCTGGGGTCATATCTCGACATATGCACCGAAGAACGTTGTAAAGGAACTAGGTTTTTCTTCAGCAGAAGTTCAGAATCAGAATAAGCTTCATTGTCGGAAAAATATAACTCTTATTGACAAAGTCATTTTTAGGTATATAATAATAAACATTTTTATTGATAGTTAAATACACATTACAAATTCAAAACCATGACATAATAACAAAAAATATCTATCAAAACGCAGAGTCAGCTCTTGTTCGAACTCACGGAGTGCTATCTACCACTCAACCTAATTCTTCCACTCAACCCTATAACGAAACAAATCGGTCAAAACAAAAACTGTCATAGTTAAAATCGCAAAGATACACACGATTTAAGTAAATGAAACTTACAAAAACTTATGTGGAAAAAGAGTGCAGGCTAATTCCATAGGATATATAGAGATACGCACTCATTGTTTACCAGCGAGTGAGCTATATTTTTATCAGTTTGATTTTTCAAAGAGAATCCTATTCCTCAAAAGTATAATAGGTTCTCACAACCAAGATCTTTTTTCTACGTCTCTCTTGAAGTAGGCTCTACTTTGAGCCTGTATCAATGCGAGAGGAAGGTGGTTGAATATTTTTTTACTCAAATATCATTTAATTCCGAATTGAAGAAGGAATTGGAAGCGAAATGCAGTGAGAAGATCTAGTATTGTAGGCACAATTTGATTTAATTTCAACCATTTATGTTTTGTCCATAAGACATACTGTTTCCAAGATACAGAGACACCCTAGAGTCAGTATTATATGCTTTGAGAATAATGGGCGTGAGAATCATGGCTTCTAGATATACATAGGTATCTAATTGTCCTCTTTTTGCAGAGAGAAAATCATATTTAACAGATAATGAGGGCAAGACCCCTAAAAGCAGGTACTATAATGTAAATGTGTCTCGATGAGAGCAAAATAAACATTCTTCGCAATAATTTTATTGAACTTACTTGTCATTTAAAATTACATTCGGGCCAATCATTTGGCCTGTAATCAGGGGTAGCTATAGCATTAGTAGGGATTATTGTTATTTGAAAAATAACAATCTCAATCTTCTCAAGTTGTTTGTTCAGCTGTTCTTATTCTTATTGTCCTTCATGTTTCAGCAGCATAAACACTGCCACATACACATGGGATAGAAAAAGGAATTGAAATAGAAAGATTGGTATGGCTATCGATAAATTGGATCAATGAGGTTTCTTCTTGATATCAAACTAATTATCGCACAGCATCAGAATTATATAAACCATCGACTTGAAGTCTAAATCTGCTGAGTTCATTCGACTAACTTTCGAGACCAAGAAAATGGGAAATGTTTATATATCTGAAATTCTGCTTTTTCTTCGTGCCATATGTTCTGCAGAGGAATACTAACACAGTTTTCTGTCAGACTGCCATTTGACAAATGATTAAAAAAATAAGCTGCGTTGCTAGATGATACTTTCTTAATCACTTGCTTATTGTGCCTCGGGATCGATCTCGTGTATTGAACATCAAGAAACAATTATAATTAATTGTTATGAAATAAAAAATGAAATGCATTTTGCAGATATGGGCAAATTCATAGATCTCTGTATTTGTTCAAGTCCCAGTAAGTGTTTCAGTTTAAACCTCAATAATAAGTTGATTATGTATACTATTGTGTAATACTATTTATACAATTTCAGATTCCATTTTTGTCTCAATCCTAGAAAATATGACCTTGAAAGTTTGTAAATTTCAACTTTTAAGATAAGGATGAAGACAACGTGAGTGCGCAAGATCACGATTACCATGTGACACAAAAGATGTTTGAAATTTCAAAATAGGCTGTCAAATCTTCTTTTTACAAAAAAAGTTCACGAAATGAATTCATTTCAGGTTTCTTGACATCGGATATAAGAGTATTAGGCATTCCAGATACTTGTCAAACGACGAAATCAAGCAATACGGTGGCATCTGCCCCCCAGGAAACTTTCGTTTTTTTTTTAAACTGGTATTTTCCCCCCAGACTTCACGAGATCTGGAATGCCTACTATGCATCTAACCAATGAAAATCCTCAGAACCAATAAGCAAAGGTTAGGTTCTATTTCTCATAATTACCACCTGTAAATTGTTTTAATTTTTAAAGTTGTATACACCAGTGATTCATAATTTTTCAAGACAAAGATTGGTGCTAATATAACGACAATATCACTACTTTTATTCGGGTTTGAAGGCCGTCGTTTTTTGGAATTTCTTCCTGACGTTTCGCTGGCTCGAGTGGCTAGCTTCTTCAGAGGCTCATTCATCTTGAAATTCACTCCGATGACTCAAGATGAATGAGCCTCTGAAGAAGCTAGCCACTCGAGCCACCGAAACGTCAGGAAGAAATTCCAAAAAACGACGGCCTTCAAATCCGAATAAAAGTAGTGATACTGAAAACCTCGGCCGCGCAAGCCTTAACTATTTTGTCATAACGACAATAATTCAGATAAGTACAAGGATGTATAAATTGGCCCTAAGACGAATCACGGGTATTTCTGTCTGGGAAAGCTGTTGTTTTGTACACGACGAAAGTGGTTTTGTAAAGTTTTCAACAGAGAATTTCTGATGGATTTTTATATATCGACAACTTATATCCCTTTGATTCCTCAGTAGGCTGGAGTGAAGCCAACAGTTATTTCTATAGGGGTTCCAGGAATCAAAAATTACTGTTAGAATGTGTAGGAAAACCGAATCATTCATCGAAAAGAACGATTATTTCATTATAAACGATGACGGAAACGATCAAATTTCTCTCACACACAATCACAGTTAGATGAGCAATCATCTGTTTAGAAATCAACCCCTAACCTATAATTTGAAGCGTCCTCAGCTAACTTGATGACCGAACAAATATTATTTTTGTTATTTGCGCTATTTGTGTTAATGTTTTCGTTTGTTGGTCACAAAAAGAAACACCCTAGGCGCCACAGACTCCACGGAGCAGGTAGATTCGCCATTGTTTGTGAATATTTCTTGGCAAACACATAATTATCGATATTGTGTGGCTGTCAAAACTCGGGATTAGTATTGTGCGATCATAATACGGTTGAGCTGTGAAATGTAGGCTGGCTTTGAAGGAATTCTGTCTTTTATGGAAGCAGTGTTGGTTTACTTGCACCTATTGTGGTGCATTGTGTGGCACCTCCGCGTGATTTTGACTACTTCTTTGTGGCATATTGGTTTAGTCTTTATTTGGAGTATTTATGGTCTTCATTTTCGAGTATTTGCACCGTTTGTTGTGGGTTCTTGAAGAGTAATTGTTACATCTTCTGTTCACGGTGAGTCTATCGAGAATTGAGGTTTTTGGTTTAGCTCATAACTCAGCCAGGTAATGGTCTGTACAGAGGTGACACGAGCATTGAATTACCCTGAACAAGTTCGACAAAGCAGAGTTTATGTGTCTATATTTAGCTTTGGGTGACAAGATGAAATGAAAAATTAGTATAGGAACTGTTTTCATGGAACACTTGCATTTTATAGATGGAATGAGAAGAAGATGTAATGGTTTAGCAGAAAATGAATCATTGAAGTCTCACACGAACTCTATGGTTTCCAAATAACCAAATAGTTCTCTCTAAATATTTATAACTTGAATGTTGAAAAACATATTGAAGAATACAAAAATGATTTCCAATTTCCCCTTGACACACACAAAAGATTTCCTGAAAAAGAATTTCAAATGACAGAACGATAACTTGACCTAATCTAAATGATGTAATCCGTGGGTGAAGTGTCATATAAAATTTTTTAAACCGCATTTCAGACGTAGAAAAAATTTGACATAACTAATTTAACTTGCATCGTTCAATATTGAATTTAATAGAGTTTCTTTCCTTTGAGTCTTCATGAATATCGAAAAAATACTCTATATCTAAAATTGACTATAAATATGATACTAGAAAGAGAGTTTTGAATTTCTTACTGTTCCGATCTTACTATGAATGACAGTGCTCTTTAGTATCATCTCAAAAAAACTTTGCAGATCCCGCCTTATTAATGAAATTCATTCAAGGGAGAAGAAAAAAAACTTTACCCTTACTTTATTTTTCGGCTCCTTCGAATAATAATTGAACAGTCCAAATTGCCATGTTGGTTAAGGCTAAGATGTCTAGAAACCCTGGTGTGTTTACTTATACCTATGAAAGTTTGGGATAAAAGTGGCGAAATCTGGGTTACTTGATTTCAGGTCGATAATTGAGCTTTTGGAGGTTTCCGTACAATCCGTACAGATGTCGCCAACACGCTCTTGTCAGTCTCGTTTGAAGCTAAATTTGCCCTAAGTGAAAATGTGCAGTCGGGTTTTTCCACTTTTATTTGATTGGCTAGTTAGAAGAGATCGCAGCCTAAAGGATTATCAGGGCTATTCACTAAGTAAAGTGATAATCGCAGTTGCTAACCGTCGTAGCAACTCTGATAATAACTTGCCATAATGACGGTGGTAAGCTGTTTTTCCTTAACAAGATATCTAAAGCAGTTGCCTGTGAACCACTACTCACAGCAACTGGTCATTATAGTAGCAACTTAACTTGAAAAGTGAATACCAATTTCGCGCTTAGCAACTGACCTTGAACATAACGACAATTTTTAGTCGCTATACATAACAACTCTGCTTAGTGAATTGCCCTGAATGGGTGGACAATGAGATACCAGTAACAACGTTTCGATATTTGAAAGCGATGAAATCAACAAACAAACACGATAAAAACATCGTTCACATCAAAATTTCAAAGTGACATGACAATATGACAATCAACTTGACACTTGTCATCAAATTTGAAAAATGAGAACATAACGCCATCTACCGAAAAAATAGGGGAAACCTTCAAAATCGTCAATTGTTTTTTTCGCCACAAAAATCTAAACAAAATCTAATCAGTGGAATCACCAGGGTTTTAGGCATCTTAGTTAAGGCGTGAAACCTTTGAGACTATCCATTTTATAGTCGTTGGTTCGAGCCTCACCAATACCGATTTTTTTGTACCTTTCTCAATTTGACATTACCAATTCAATTTGTATCTTTCAATATTGAATTTTATGGGTTTTCATGAATATGGAAAGAATACTCCATATCTGAAATTGCTTATGAATATGATACTTGAAAGAGAGTTTTGAATTCCCTACTGTTTCGATCTCACTATTTGAATAATAGTGCTCTATAGAATCATCTCAGATCTCAGATTATTGACATTGACAAGGGAGGAAAAAGAACTTTACCCTTATATTTTTTTTCTGCCTCCTTCAAGTAATAATAATTGAACAGTCTTAATAGCCTTGTTGATTGAGGCGTACGATCTTTGATGCGATCCCCTTTATAGTCGTTGGTTCGAGCCTCACCATTACCTATTTTTTTTTGTACCTCTCATAATTTGACATTACTGATTCAAATCTCTTTCAGAGTTACTTGGAAGGTAGAACTCAAGTAGTGAAGGTTGGCAAAACAATTAGTGCTGTGAGGGAAATTGAATACGGAATTCCACAGGGCTCAGTTCTTGGACCTACTCTCTTCAATATATATGTGAATGCATTATTTTCACTGGAGTGCAATGGAAGTATCATCGGTTTTGCTGACGATACAGCCATTTTCTATGAATCTGATAACTGGCTCTCACTGAAACAAACTATCGAAAATGATTTCAGCACACTAATAAACTGGCTGAAACATAAGTTATTGAGTCTTAATATAGAAAAAACCAATTACTTACCATTCAGTTGCAACTCCACTAATACTCCTCCTTCTGATAGAATCGATGTCAGAGTTGGAGCAGACATTTTCAGCATACTACCTGAAACAGAAATAAAATAGTTAGGAGTAGTAATGGATCCTCATCTTAGATGGGACCTCCATACTCAGTATGTAATAAAGAAACTTAGAACAATTTTGTATAAATTCAAAGTTATGAAAAACATATTACCTTTGAGACATCTCAAAACGATTTTTTACTCTCTAGTTGGGAGTCATCTTCGTTACTCAATAACTGTCTGGGGAGGGGCATCAAAAACATATATTAACCCTTTGGAAGTTATACAACGCAGATTCCTAAAATTAATACTTGGAAAAAATAACCGCTACCCCACTCAAGCACTTCACTCCGAAACACAGATTCTTGATCTTTCGCAATTGTTCTTCCTACAGTCATGTACCAAATATCACATGTCTAAAGACAAAGCTCAACTATTAACACACAACTATGACACCCGTCAAAAAGACTTATATATTGCTCCATTGATGTTGAAAACCACCACACAAAAATCATACATGTACTTGGCACCAACATTTTATAATAGAATCCCTGTCTCAATTAGAGTAATGCAGCCAATGAACCGCTTTAAGAAATCTCTAAGAAAATTCATTTTGAATGATTTTGAAATCTGATCCAACATCTATAATAGAGCATCCATATTCTCTTTAATGAGTGAAATTAAAATTCAAACCCATGCATCAGCAAAACACTTCGTACCAGTTCCAAATTTTTCAAAATTTTTTTTCTCGTCCTTTTACTCTTTTACTCAATTATAATATGACCAGCTCTACAAAAATTGTGATGACTCATCTCGTGTGAGTTGAAATTCAAACCTCTTGTTTTCCTCAATTAGGTAATTTACTATAAAAACATGTATTTATTTATTTTTATTATTAATGTATCTATGTCTCTGTATTATGTGTTTTTATGCGAATGTAAGTAACTGTATGGGTTTTCCATGTTTTATATGTGTAGACAAAATATTTAATTTGTATATGTAGACATTTCTACTCATATTTTTACTAAATACTCTTGTATTGACTTTATTCCTTCTCGAAACAAGTGTTATACACTTATCGAGTATTCATTTATTCACAAACAACTCTCACTAATATCAAATCTTATGTTACTTTCCGTTTTCTGCGAATAAATTTATTATTATTATTAAAAAAAAAAATTGTATCGTTCGATATTGAAGTTAATAAAGTTTCTTCCCTTTGAGTTGTCATGAATTTCGAAAAAATACTCTATATCTGATTATCTATTGATTATAAATATGATACTTGAATTCCCTACTGTTTCGATTTTACTATGTGAATCTTTTCAGATCTTTCCCAATTACTGACGAGCATTTTCCGCCACCACGAGAAGAATACTTTTCCGATGTCGCTTTTCACGAACTTTCCGCCGAAATATCATTCCATCAGTCCTTTCAGATGGCAGGGGATCGGTCCGCATTCTCTTCTGACAGCCAATTAATGTTGTTAAAGAAGTTAATTTTTTCCTCCTCGCTCAACCCTCATCTCCATTGACGTTTTAAAAACTCGTTATTGAAACGTCAGTTAATCTAAGATTCGATGTGACAATCCGAGAGCGTGATGGATATTTGGAGCAGATCGGAGTTCGTTTGTTTCTGTGGGACTGCGCGACAGGCGATCTGATCTGAGATTATTGAAATCTCTGGCTAGATTATTGTTATAATCTTCTGGTCGTGGACTACTGAGGATTATTGTTGCTGGGTGATTGTTTAATGGGGACATTAGGAGATCGACAAGATGAGTCAGGTTCGGATTCAGGAATAGATTGTATGTAGATGCTCCAGATACTCAGTAAACATTATGATATAACCTCGATGTATTATATGATATTATACGTTGAGGCGGATTCATGCAACGATCATTATAATTACATTAACATTACATTACATTATCATTACTTGTTCATTAGTTTTCTGGGTTTGTAACCTACCACAATCTACAGTGTCACACATAAAGTTGGCGACATATGGAAGTTTTTTTTATTAATAGATATAATGAAAATTTGGCTTGGCAGTTAGTTTGTGCTTGGAAAATTAGTAAAAAACAGCCTCTTTCCTTTTGTCATGTTATACTCTAAATCTGACAAATTTGACATTTTTTTCGAAAATCCTCAAAAAATCATTTTTTTTGGAAATTTCGAAAAATGCCAAAGAGAAAAAGTGCTCAGTTTCCAATTTTATACCTTCGCTCGAAATTTGGACTCTTTACTGTCACTTCGACTTTTTTCCAATTTTTTTAATTTTTCGAATCTTTCGCTCTATCGATTCGAACGAAACATGATTCAAATTTCATAATTTTGATGAACACGAGACTTCAATGTCATATCTTGCCCAGAAAATACCTGCATTGGCCTGTTACCAGAAAAAGAAATGAATACACCTCCAGAAATTCGTCTTTGTTGTTGCAAAGTTCATCTAGTTTTTTCATTTCATTGTTAAACTGATTCGGTTTTTCCATGTATGGACGTTAATATGTCAGTAATCGAATAAACGAATTCCTCTTCATTCTTATTACACTCGTATTTCTTTTTTTAATAGATTTTTATCCAGTTTGATTATTTTTCTGACCAATAATTCAGTTACAAACTAACCCGAAATATCATACTTTTCTGTAAACTAAACATTGACCTACAGTTTCAAAACTATTCGAATGACTTTGGTTCTAGCGATTTGTACTAAACATGATATAAAATTTCGTGATTTCAAACATTACAAGACTAATGCAACATGTTAATAAAAAAAACTTCCATATGTCGCGAACTTTATGTATGACACTGTATATGGGGTCATGGTCAAAATGAACTTGACACATTTTTGGAACAAAATAACAAACAAGAACCAACAATAAAATTGACATTAGAAACAGAAAATAACAATGATTTTCCATTTCTAGATGTAATGATAAAGAAATCGACACGCCATTTAGATTAAAGTGTATATCGAAAGAAAACACATACCAACAGATATCTTCACTACACCTCAAACCACCACACAAGTGTCAAGAAAGGTATAGTAAAATGCCTTCATGATAGAACAAAAATTGTTTGTAACTCACAAGAAAGAATCAATGATGAGATAAACTACATAAAATCAGTATTGAAAGAAAATGGATATCCAGGAAAATTCATAGAAAAAACTTTGACAGAAATTGAGAATCCGAACACAGTCCACAATGAAGACATACAACCTACACAAAATACACAACCTGTATCAAACATTATACCTTATGTCCCTCGTTTGTCTGAAAAGATAAAACGGATCGGCAACAGGTATAATGTTATAACAACATTCAGAACAACAAATACTTTAAGATCAATACTCACACATACCAAACCAAATAACACAACAGGAAACACAAAAAATTGTATTTATCAAATTCCTTGTTCGTGCGGTCAAAAATATATCGGTGAAACGTCTCGACCATTGGAAGTGCGAAAGAGTGAACACACGATGTACATCAGGAACAGACAGATAGGTGGTTCTGAATGATCAGAACACATTCTTACTGCCGATAGACACAACACAGTAGAATGGAACGACACTAAAATTATATTGAAAGAAAGCAATGGCAATTTGAGTTACACGAGAAGTTGCTGTCTTGTTCTATCCAGAAAGAACTGTTTTTCAATAGACGCAGCAACTTTTCGGGGTAGATGAAAATCTGCCCTCCTACACTTGTATAGATTCCAATATTAATTCTTATTATTTTCAGATTGTGGTAGATTACAAACCCAAAAAACTAAGGAACAAATATTGATCCAACACAAAATAATGACGTTCACTAATTATCATTACATTTTGCCGTTCATGCAACACTGATGACGACTTAAATCATTGAATTTCATTCGATTCCAGGTGATACTTCACCAAGTGAAACTCAGTACAACCGGTGCTGTTTTGTCTAAGAATCGTAATGTAATGATAATAAAGTTAAAAGTTGCGACCAATGCCCACATAGCAAAATAATATACCAAGTATGTGCTAAACATATTCCCAAACGCATAAGAATATTAAGATTATATCCCTAGCATATACACAGAATATGGTAACTATATGCTGAGAATATGCTAGGTATTTTTTTTTGGCCACAAGTAGTATATGCTACGTATATGATTGAAATATATACACTGAATATATTCAAATATCCTCAGAATATACCTATATCACCAATATAGCATATGCTATATATATGCTCGATATACCCTGGATATGTCCAAGATGAATATATACTTTGGTGAGGGTAGCTGTCTTGCTACTACCTTGCATATATATATATTGGGACGCTGTATAAAATCACCATTGATTTGCAAATCGTTGTACTACACGTAGTCAGTTAAATCGTTTATTTTTAAAGAAGACATTTTATCAGTGTGTGTTCAGTGTTCTCTTCGAAAAAAAAGTTAGGTTAGGGTAAGCTTTTTTCACGGCTCTTTCAAGGGTGTTTTTAGAAATGAATCGTCTAAAAGTTCTGATACTTTTCTGGCTTTTTGCTGACATTATTTTCTGAAAACACTCTTAAAAGAGCCGTGAAGAAAGCTTACCCTAACCTAACTTTTTTTTTCGATAACTTCCCCAGACTTCACTATCGGTATCGATTATGCACAATCCACAATAGAGAACACTGAACACACACTGATAAAATGTCTTCTTTAAAAATTAACAATTTAACTGGCAAACTGATTGTAGATAACATTCAATTTCAACAAGAACAAAGAACAAGAAGCTTGGAAAATGGAAACAATGGAAGCTTAGCTTGCCACGCACTCATGCATGTAGTGCTGCCAGGAAGATTTTAACGAAGTACCAACAGTTGGGATTTCAACCTAGCCAGTTTGTAGTAAATGTCCAGTTGATGTTATATAGATTCTAAAAAGTAAGGTTACGGGGTTGATTCGAGTGGTTCGTTCACAAAAATGTAAATAATGAACTGTTATGTACGTATTTTCTAAAACAAATATCCTTTGAAGTATTTACGGAAATGTGTCCCAAAATCCCTAGAATATGCTACAATATTCCTAGACAGATATGATGAAAAGAACATTCATAGCAGTGAAGTACTTATGCTGGGAATATACTAGGGATATTATTTGGGGAATATGAGTTGAAACATATCCTCAGCATGTGCTAGAGTTATGAATATGCTTTTGATTGCTATGTGGGTGTAATTGTAATGCACTCATGTGTTGTATGAACGCTTCCACTATTAAATGGGTGCTCAACTTTTTTTAATGATAATGTAATTCTAATGATCGTTGCATGAATGGGTCTTTCCATTATCATTATATGTAACTTCAATATGTATGTTGTAGAGATGTTATAGTGGAATGTTGGGTAGGATACGTAACAATGTTACAATATTAAAAAGGTTATATTCATGATATGTTACGAATTAGATTCATGATTTATGTTATATAATTGTTGTGGTATACTTTCATTTAAACAATTTCCACAACGTATATGACACCAAAATACAATATTTTTTCACATTACAGTTGTACCTCATTTTATAACTAAGTTATATTTATGAGTGACGTCTAGATAAGGTTAAGTGGTTATGTTTTTTGTCAGAATCACACAATAGTTCCAGAAATGGTTTTGGGATATAGATGAGAGAACACGAAAAAATGTGTATTAAAATAACGAATAATATAAAAAAATAAAAATGTTGGAATTCTAGAAACGAAAACTAAGATAATTATATGAAGAGTTTAGGTTGATTATGTTTCATTATTTTTCCATCCGGTTTTTCCTCTGCTTAGAAAACCTCTGCCACTGTTTCCTGAAACGTTTTTCCCTTAAAGTCCAGAAAACAATGTTCAGCTGCATCTGATGAATTTTAATAACAATAGATAATAAACATTAGGTGTCACTTGCTTCATTTTTCAGTGCAAAACACAAATCTAGTCGAAACGCGATGTTCACCATTCTCTAGGAAATTGTGGGCTATTCACAGTTCACATGACCTATACATTCTACCTCCTTCATTTACATATCACGATTGAAACTACAATCGGTAGGCCTGTGCTTTTGATGGCCGAGTTACTTTCACATCTGATTCCACCTTTTTCGGTGAGTACTATTTTCCCAATATTTTCATTGTCCATAACTTTTGACCGAAAGGAATGCGTTTTGACTTAAGATTCGTGTTCTACGCAAAAAATAAAGCCAGTAATTATTCTCTTCTCTTCTTTTTCTGAAACTAGCCGTTGTGAGGATATCTGACCTCAATCAAGACGACATTTCATATCTAGAAAAAACTTTTTCAAGAGATCAGTTATCCTAACGCCATACTGATATTTTTGCACCCGACGCGCATTCGGCTAACAAGGTTGGCATCTGCAGGAGGAAATTGATACTGAATCTAAAGACTGGGATTAGCTGGTTATTTACCTAAAGTTTCTTAGTGCGATATGGACTTCGTTTGTAACTGCTAATTATTCTAATTAATTTCTCGGTAACAAACTAGTGTTTGTTATTTCTGATTATTTTGTTCGATTTCTAAATAAAAGATTGAAAAAGCGGACTGAAAGGGATAGGTCCCTTGTCATCATTCATGCTCCCCAAAAACAAAATTTGCTGGAATACGGTCGACACCATCTCCATAGTTCTTCATAATATCCATCTTGATTTTTCCCTCTTCCAACCTTCCAACGAAAAGTAGGTAACTCTCTGATATTGTTTTAATGTTTGTTCAGGCGGTAGAATTGTTCTGGAATCGCAACTAACAAAATAGTCACTCAAATCTTCATATTTTCAATTTGCTGTCACGTATCTGGGCAAATATACCAATTTGCCCAACGAACAGATATTATGAGAACTAAAAAACTTTCCCTTCCATTTCTAGGGGAAAGAAAACCCTCCTGATGTGTACTATCGGGAAGAGCATTTTCCTAAATGAAGGCTTGTGAAGATTTTCTTGTGTTCACCTCAATCCACACATCACATAACGTTGAACAAACACATGAAGTGCTTGTTCAACCATCTTGTATCTTTCAATCCTAACTCCACCTTTTACAAGTAGTAACAGCGATACCAACTACGAAGTTCCAACCTGAATTTTCTAACATTCGAGTAAAATACCACAGAGAACATTCTGTAAATATACCGTAAGGAACATTCTGATAATATACTGTGAATAGTATTATGAAAAATAAGCCCTGTCGGTGTCAGTGAAGTTTTATTTTTTTTTACCTATTTTAGAAAATTGAAGACTACGAAAAAATAATTACTGGAAAGATGAATAGACAACATTCTGCCTGAATACGACGCCGACGGTTGATTTGAAAAACCTGTGATACTACAAATTACACAACTACTGTATTGAACTCGGTCAATATTTTGAAGAGTGACATAAATTCCAAAAGTTTTGTTACAGAGTTATTCCAATTTTTTGTTTACTCCAAAAATTGCTGTAAATCATGAAGTATCTAACGGGAAATCAATTTTCGGTTATAATTGCACGAGTGCATAAAAATTACCGATAAAGAAAGCATAATATCTTAAAATTGCAAGAGTTTATTTTCATATTTTGGCTCTTTTACAAAATATGAAAGTAACCGAATGCAATTTGTATAAGATATCACGCTTGAATGCAAAATTATGTGATCATTTTTATGCACGAATGTAATTCATTGGAATATTTCACGAATGAAGAAATTCACAAGGAAATTTAATTTTTTGTTCATTTATACTTTCCTCTATAGATTGTATGGAGTACTCACCTGAACGCGAAATGTTTTTCTATTTTTGAAGTCCATCTGACATGTATTTGTGTTGTTTACTGACGTCTAGAGATACGGTTTCAAATGTGTTGTTATGGTGACTTGATACAATGCAATTACTGCTGTAAGTTTTCGATTCAATGCAATTATCGCTGTAAGTTTTCGATAATTGCATTGATCTTACGGTACATTTTATATATGAGGGAAATATTCGTTCAAAATTCAATTAAAAATGAAATTTTTAGGAAATTTATTGTTTAACAGTTTGTGGATTATACTGTATCTAGTTATATCTTGTTAGAATAGTATATAATATTGAGCAATTTTCGGTTATAATTGCACCAGTGCATAAAAATTACCGATAATTTTTTAGATATCACGCTTGAATGCAAAATTATCTGGTCATTTTCATGCACGAATGTAATTCATTGGAATATTTCACGAATAAAGAAATTCTCAAGGAGATGTTATTTTTTGTTCATTTATACTTCCTCTATAGATTTTATGGAGTACTCACCAAAACGCGAAATGTTTTTCTATTTTTGAAGTCTATCTGCCATTTATTTGTGTTGTTTACTGATGTCTAGCGATACGGTTTCAAATGTGTTGTTATGGTGACTTGATACAATGCAATTACCGCTGTAAGTTTTCGATAATTGCATTGCTCTTATGGGACATTTTATATATGAGGGAAATATTCGTTATTAACAACAGAACAGAGCTAATCAATCATTTGTAGAGTCGATGAAAACTCATTCATTACTAAGTTGGACAGAAATTCCCAATCCAAACACCCTCGAGCCAAGTGAGAACATCTTCTCCGTCGATAAAATCAACGAAAAACGTTCAACAAGGACCCGATCGCGATAACATCGCGAAACCCAATGAAATATGCAATTCCCATCGTAGTCGTAGATGGATCCGAACCTTAACGCTAACTAAATGGGTTTTATTTACACAAATTCGATGTGAGACGTTATTATCTACGAAAATCATCTTTCGGAATGTCTCATTATGTTGTGCAGTCATGAACACCCGAGGGATTACGGCTTACAGTGGAAAATATCGGTATATCTGTGCCTAGAGACGAGCCGGAGCTCTCTTGACAAGAGTTTCTATTGTTAGTGAAATGAAAGAACAAGTGTCGAGGAGATATGAGCTTTTGTCGTGGCATAATGGAAATAAATAAAATTTCGTAGACGAGGGATTCTGCAGTTCTTCTCGGAGGGATTTTGTGAGAATTGATTTTTCGAATTAGGGTCGTGATATAATTCTAGTGCTTGACTTGAACTGAAGGATAAAAATCCGTATTTGACAAGAAATATCACAGTTTCCTGTACAATTCATTAAACCACGACACGTGTTTCGCTATACAGTAACTTCCTCAAGCAGCAAACAAATCGAGCTCGATGATTTTTATTCTGCTTCAGGAAAGTATTGTATGGCGAAATAGGTGTCGCGGTTTTGTGAACCATTATTTAATAAGAATCGTACAGGAAACCCCAAAATTTTCAGTTTTTTATATGTATATATATATATATATATATATATATATATGATGGGATGTTTTTTCGGGTTTCATTCCGTGTTCTGTGGTTTAGATCCCCTGAAGGATAATTGTCACAACGTTTCGTTGGGATTAGGTGTCTTTTGATATCCTCGTTAATGGGAGATTTATTGATGATCGTTTTGGTGGTTTTTTCTAGACACTAAGAACTCGAAAGATTTTTCAATCACTTGAATGAACTCCACCCACGGATCAAGTTCACCAAAGAAATTGAAGAAGACAACAAGCTCGCTTTTCTCGATGTTCTAATCATGAAAAAGCCCGACGGTACGCTAGGCCACACAATATATCGCAAAGCAACACATACCAACAGATACCTGAACGCAGATTCACATCACCACCCAAAACAGATTCACGCTGTGGCAAAAACACTAATTACACGTTCAATCAGATTGGCAGACAACGAACATCAAAAACAAGAGCGGAACACGATCGAGGAAACTCTTCGAATGAATAACTACTCGGAGAGAATCATAAAAACGGCTTCCAAGAACAAACCGAAACAGCAGAAAACCCCAGAAACACCGGTCATAACAACCAGACTACCATACATAAAAGGAACCACAGATAAAATCAGCAGATTTCTCCGCAAACACGACATAGCTACTTCGTTCGTACCAGAACGTACAATTAGATCGATACTCCGTAATCCGAAGGACCAAATACCACTGGAGTCCCAGGGAGTTTACGAAGTTCCATGTCGAGACTGCAACAAGTCCTACATCGGCCAGACCAACAGACGGATCAACGTACGCAAGGATGAACATGAGCTATCAGTGAAAGGGAAAGTCACCACATCCTCCATCTTCCAACACGTATTGGAGACAGGGCATAACATCAATTTCGAAAACACAAAAACATTAGCGAGCGATGAAAACTTCTACTCTCGAACAATCAGAGAGGCTATCGAAATCGAGAAACGACCGAGTAGTATGAATAAGAGAGATGATGCACAAAGATTACCAAGAACGTGGAAATCCATCCTATCACATAACAAAAACAAGCCGATCACACCAGAGGAACAAGGTCGGACCTTATCAAGTAATTACCATACAGACATAATGAAAAATGCATCGGACCAACGAAGAAAGTGGGAGGGGCCCAGGTCAAAGATACCATCAATGAACACCCTATATATATTGATATATATATATATATATATATATATATATATATATATATATGCAGATTTACACGAAAGGAAAGCCCTGTAATGTTCAGAGAACACCGCGTGAATCAAGGGACAGGAGATACGAATTAACATTCACTTTGAATTTTTGAAGTTTGTAAGCCTCAGGAAAAACTTCTTTCTTATTTATAGTCGATTATCCAATATTACATATTCGAACGTCATTATTTTTTGGTGGATCGATATTTGTTCCGTAGTGTTCTGGGTTTGTAACCTACCACAATCTGAAAATTGGAAGTGCGAAAGACCGAACACAAGATGTACATCAGGCACAAACGAATAGGTAGTTCTAAATTATCAGAACACATTCTTACTGCCGATGGAGATCTCACAGTGGAATGGAACGACACTAGAATCATGACGAAAGAGAGTAATGGCAGGAAACGAAAATTGAAGGAATCTGCTTTCATCATGCTGTCTGGTGAAGAATGCATATCTATGAGATCGCTTGATATGGATAGCGAATGGCTGCCCCTCCTGAAGGACAAAATGTTATGTCAGATTTGAAATATTTGACAATTGTCAATTACGAAGAATGCCTACAAGAGATATTTGCATTTGAACAGGAATTTGCGTATAAGTTTTGAGAACGGAAGCGGATTTAGTTTCCGAAACGTTAACGATAAGTATTTTCATATATTTATTAGTTCTTATTATTTTTGTGATAGGCAAAATTTGAGATATACGAGAAGTTGCTGACTAAGTGGACTTGTTCTATCCAGAAAGGACTGTTTTTCAATAGACGCAGCAACTTTTCGGGGTAGATCAAAAATCTGCCCTTGTACACTCTTATAGATTCCAATATTAATTCTCATTTTTTCAGATTGTGTTAGGTTACAAACCTAGACAACTATGAAGCAATATTACACTCCGTACAAGCATTCTTTTCAGTAGATTTTGTTTGGAAGATTGCTCTATTGTCAACTTACTTCTTGGCCTACAGGTCGAAAGGTAATTTTTGTCCAGTTCTTCAACAGCCAAACTAAAAAATAAATGCAGTTTTATGGGTATGATGTCATTTGATTGAAAGTGATTCACTCATTCCAGAAATATCACACATGAAAATGGTGGAAATAAATACATTCTAAAGAAATATTTCATTTTTCGATTTCGTGCCATAATCTTAATATATATAAATCTCGTGTCACAATGTTTGTCCTCAATGGACTCCTAAACCACTTAACCGATTATAATAAAATTCGCACACCATGTGCAGTTCGATCCAACTTGAGAGATAGGATGGTTTAAATCTCAAATTATAGTCGCAATTTTAATTTATTGCTAATTATTTGTCTGTTATTATTTGACAGTCACAATTATCTGTTAACTCCAAATGATTCTAACAGATGTCGATACCTTTCGACTGGGTTGAGTCAGTAATCAATAGATGGCGCTGCTGAGCCCATCAGTTGGCAGAACAAATTGAATCAAGAAATCCAGCTCAAAGAATCAGGACAGCAGAAGGTCATGCACAACCACAAATGGTTTAGATTTGGAAAATCCATGTTTTTCTCATGGGCAACTATATGTTGCGTGTTCACGTGTTGGGAAACCGTCGAATCTATTTGTGTTAGCTGAAGACAGGTTAACCAAAAACATTGTGCACCGATTGGTGTTAAATTGAATTGAAATTGATAGTATTTATAATTCAAAAAAATAGATATTAATGTTTAAAAGTTTAAGACTGTCTGCCTTGCCTACCTCATTCATGAGTTTAAGCGTCACATGTTATTTACTGTATTATACTGTAATATACTTATATTTGTTATAAAATTAAATGGAAATGATAAATCTGATAAATTTTTATTTTATACCTATTAATTTCTGCTTAATGTCAAGTGTAAGAACATTTTAACTAATTGTGTTCAACGTACTTCCCCTTCAAATCTCAATCCAGTGAATTTGTATACCAACATCAACATTTTCGTCTTTGGTCGTAAATAATTTCATTGTACTAAAGGGTTATAGTAGTAGAAAGTCAAATAAGGAGATCACCATATTCTTTTACAAATACCATCTGTGTGAAAAAGCATAGTGGACTCCGTGACTGATGTTCTCTTATTGTTCCTCTGAGATTGTTTACTATAATGTAATATAACAAAAACTTAAGCCACAGCAACGCGTGGCCGGGTCAGCTAGTATGATATAAGAACTGTTATGCTTCATCCGAGAGCGTCCAGAATTTTTACGTCATCTCTCTTGGCAAAGAATGGGCATCTATGCAAATAAATATTGACGAGAAGTGAGAATTCATGGTCCAGATTGGTTGAAACTGAGATATCTGATTTTTGTTCCATCAAAATAACACTGAAAGTTGGTGGATCACAACTCGTTTCGCTACATAGATAAAAAAGGCATGATTGAGGACTTTTTTCCTGGCAACCCCACCAATTTTGGTACTTTTCTGTATGACTAAAAATATTTCGAGAGCAAAATAATTAGAGAGGAGCGCTTTCTGGTTAGGGATCCAAGAAGAATACAAAAATGCTTCAATTTTAAATATGCATAAATTAAATATTAACGCAAAAGAAAATTACGCTGAACTTTATTAACAATTGTCTGTGCAATATCCACCAGACCAATTTCAATCGCTAATAATGTTTTCAAATCTATATTTATACAGGTACACCTGTGAAAACAGGTTGAGGACCGCTCCTTAGATGGTTAGGGTGGAAAGGAATTGGAGAGGACGGCGAAATCTCGTATCCAGGTAACTGGATATGGATATACTCAATCCCAGGAGGAAGCATGGTAGGTATTGTTCAATTGAACCGAGATCAGTTGTCAAGAAACCAACGTTTCTTTTAATTGGAGCTCAGCAATTGAACCAAATTCACTTGCACTGGACACAAACCTAGACAAAACTGGACCTTGGACTCAATTCGCATTTAGGAGAACCCGAGACAGATATCTCGGGTGATGAATACAAAATGTGGATTCAGAAGGATTCATTCTATAACATGAAAACCCCTGAAAGTAATTCATACAGAAAAAAATTTGACAACTTTAATTGAATCTCGGATGAAAAATACAAAATTTAGAAAACGTGTGGATCCATCTTATTACATTAGAACCTATAAAAGACACATAATATCAGGCAACGGCCATACCACGTTGAAAAACGCCAGTTCTCGTCCGATCACTGAAGCTAAGCAACGTCGGGCGCGGTCAGTACTTGGATGGGTGACCGCTTGGGAACACCGCGTGTCGCTGCCTTTTTTATATTATCGTCGTGTAATTATTTTGAAAGATATTTTTTTCATTCAGCTATAATTCAAAACCATTAATTATCTTATAAAAATCAAAGAATTAGGGAACATTCAAACTTACAAAACGCGTCACCATTGGTCGAAATGAAATGTGACATAAGCGACACATTAGCATTAGAGGATTTATCGACATCGATATTCATACTTTGTTAGTGACTGAAAGTAGTGTTACTCAAGCACAATCGGACGATTCACCAAAAATAAAGCTATTCATGATGACAGCATATTAGGCATCGATTTTGAGTACCTAAGCAGAGATCAAATGAGTGAAAGCTGCGAGGTATACATTATATTAATATTAATGCCCACAGAAGAGATGTGTATTACAAATCTTCATTCCGATACTCCACTACTGAATAACTAATGGAAAAATTACTTCTTTCTAATTCAAACTGAGAATAGGTCAACAATATAGACACGATTGTGGAGATGCATTCGCATGAAATACGAAGAAACACTCAAAGTGTTTTTGCACTTCGATACCATACAATAATCAAGCAGTCTCTACTGTGATCCGTATAGCAATTGAACTTGAAACGCTTAGGGTAAACAAACATGAAAAACGTCACTTGAAATCATCTGAAGGGCGCGCTAAATGATCGCGTTTGAAGTGCTCAAAGCAGGTTATGCTTTAGATAGGAAAATATTTTCAAACGCTTTCGAATGCTTATAAATGAGTCATGTAGTAGTACTTTTCTTTTTTTCAATCTAGTATAATTTATCTTATGTATAGAAAAAATAATAACTTTTTATCAATTATTTTCAAAAAATGCGAAGTGGCAATATTGATTTTCAATAATTATTATATGAATGATTATTTGTCAGAACTTACATTTTCTTATTAGTATTGTTGATAGTAAATAAATGCATCGTTTTCTTCCCGATTCGTTCATTTAATTGAATTATTCGGCATATTTTTGATTTTAACGCTTTTTATATCTATCTAGTTGTTAATTTTATATTGCTCCAAATTGGTTTCAATGGATACATCAATAAAAAAAGTACTTCAAAAGCGGCTAATAACGAAACATACCGGCAGTTTTAACTAAATATTCGAGCTCACAGAGATGTTGACTGGGTAGAGCCTTGAGAAAACTCCCGCATTTGCATCCAATGCTATGCTTAGTTTAGGCGAAAAGATGAACTAAAACAATAGTAACATTGAAGAACTTTTGTGCTCTTTCTTGCTGCCCTGTTACTCATCACCAACACCACCATCAATATCAAAAACTTAAAAAGCAAAAAGAGTGGAGTTACTGGTGACAGTGGAAAATCGCAATAGTAATCATTTTTGTTAGATGATTATACTAACACCAATCTTCAATAATACCTATACCAATATCGTTTGATTGCGTCCGCTACATATCAGTGCTACCAACACCACAAGAACTTCTGATATGTTCAAAACCTCGCCACTGATTAATTAATCTGTGACCTCGCCTAGTTCAAAACACAAGAGATTTCATTGATTCTGCAACAAGCAGAATCCGATATCTTCAAAACACAGAAGGTTCTCTATATGGTCTTTACTTATGTTTTACATTACAACCAAAGACCTCAGATTGAAACCCAGAATACGCACATAAGCGGCGTTGCCAAAATGTCTATTTTAGTATTGTATTGCCTTGAAAAATTGTGCTGAAGAAGAGCCTATTTGAAGATGTTCCGGAATGGTTTGGAAGCTGAAATTTTGGGAGAATGTTTCTTTTTCATTGACCTGAAATGGTGCAAAATCTCATGACCGGGAGCAGATGGCCCAGAAAAGCATACGCTCCTTTAATCAATGTTTTGAATTTGACTTTAAAAAATAATTTGAATATATCCAAGCCTATTTATGTTTTTTCTACGTCATGAAGATGTGAATGATTCATGTACGACATTGATGAAAATAATGCACGTTCCCCATTGGAAATAGGATTTCTAGAGATGAAAGCTGTAGATCTGTTGAACTCTTTGAAAGCCACATCAACCTAGGATCACAGAAGCTAGATATACCTGGAAAAAAATTCGTTCAGGTGAGTCTTAGCTGACCGACGTTTTCTTATACGAAGTGAGAATCGTTTTTGGTTGTTCCTTCGTCCATGGGCAGATTTTTTTATATGCAGATTCACACGAAAGGGAAGCCCTGTAATGTTCGAAGAACACCGCGTGAATCAAGGGACGGGAAATACGAATTAACATTCACTTTGAATTTTTGAAGTTTGTAAGCCTTAGGAAGAACCTCTTCCGGCAAGGAGTTCCAAAGCTCAGCTGTTCTATTGAAAAAAGAACCCTGAGCAAGAGAAGTTTGATAGGTCTTCAAATTCACAACAAAGGGGTGAGAATTCTCTACTCGTCGAGTCATCCGTGTTGATATTGCAAAGGGAGGAACGATTGATAACAATTCGGAAGAGCATCCACCGTGAAAATATCTATAGAAGAGAGACAAGTCTCCGACCCTTCTACGATGTTCCAATGAAGTGAGCGAGTCTATGAGCGAAGAATCACCAACAAGACGGATTGCCTTTCTCTGAATAAAATCGAGAAGTCTCAATGATGGCGTGATGACAGCTTAGTTTGCTCGCTGTCAGCCTAACCCCTTTTTTGTACTGACGAGAGGCCTATTAGCCCGAAAACGGTCTACAAGTGTGCCCGTCCTAGTAATTGAAATTCAATTCCGACAGTTACATCGATAAAAACATCTTCAAGAATGTTTTCTGTTTTCTCCTGCACTCTTAAAACTGTGATAGTGATTGTTGAAGGTTACAGCAGAAATCGCTCATTCTAAGGGCACAACATCGACAGCCCTTTCAATCATTCGATGAACTCACTAGGTATTTACTCCCGATAGGCATGTCCTCACCCCCAACATTAAGACGCAAACATCACCCTTTCCGCCCACCCCGACACCCTTCGCTGCCGAAATTCATTTGCCTAAACAACTTCTTATGTCATTCGTGTAAATAGATTGAACGCAGAGGAGCGCTTTGTCGCATCAAACGTACCCGTCGGATGAATGGGAAGGATGAAGGGCCCTTTCGGGCCCTCCGCTCCCCGCGCCCGCCGCTCGTTATCGTGCGGACTGTCATGCCAAAACACGGGCCCAGAATGTTATCGGCGATCTCTTTCAAATCTCGGTGAATGCATAAGGGCGGCCGAGATATTATCGCCGCGACGCTCGCTACAGGCGTGCCAGCTGCGGCCGCGGCAGCGCCCTCTGCGACGGAGAGGATGGAGGGTCCATCTCGTGATTGTGCTCGGAACGGTTTACGGTTCGATTTGGTTGTATTGGAAGTGCGATACACCACTTCATCTAATGATATTGAAGAAATATTCACCTCTTCTGATCAGCACATATTACCCACTATTATAGTGATTACTCATTTAATCACTGTAACCACCTAACCTAACTTAACCCAACCCAACCTAACCTAGAAACTTTTCCTAGAGATCAATTACCCTAACACCAAACTAATATTTTTTGCACTCGACGCGCGTTTCGCTAACAAGGTTAGCATCTTCAGAAGAAGAATATTTATACTGAATCTGAAGCTAGGGTTAGTTGTTTGTTTGTTACTGTTAATTATTCTAATCAATTTCTTTATAATGAACTAGTGCAGTGACTACCTGTAAGTTCCGTCATCTGTTATTATTGATTATTCTGATAACTTTCTCAACAATAAATTGAAAAGCGGACTAAAAGGGACCATTCATGCTGCTTTTACATTTTGCTATTTCTAGACTCTCACATGCATCGAGTAGTCTTGTTTCATGCACATGCTTGATCAGTTTAAGATTGCTTTCACCAATTTTGTGGTCATTGTCTAGAGCGTGTTGGACAACACTGGATTTTTTTACCCTTCCGTATTTCATGTGTGCTAAATTATCTTCGAAACGGGTTTTAATAGCTCGTCGGTTCTGGCCAATGTATTTGTTGTTGCAATCCTGACAACTGAATTTCGTAAATTCCCGACTTATCTGAGTTTTCTTATTTATCTTTTGTGTTACCAAGAAGCTGATGTAATTTTTAAGATGTTTTATATGCAGCTATCATATTCACTTTATCAAATATCTGTTAAAGACCTCTGTTGTATTGAGGTTCATATGGGATTACTATAATATAATTTCTCATCTTTTTGAAAAGTCGAAGATTTACGAAGTATTTCCCAAAATTTACATTTTCAGCCCGCTTTCCGATTCATTGTTGAGAAAGTAAACAACTAACCCTAGCTTTAGATTCAGTATCAATTTTCTTCTGCTGAAGATGCTAACCTGGTTAGCGAAACGCGCGTCGAGTGCAAAAAATATCAGTTTGGTGTCAGGGTAATTGATCTTTCAACTTCTACACTAAAGGTAAGGCCTCGTTGATCCATTGCTCGCACAAGTTTCGACTTCTTACGGTTGACGTTCGTCAGCTGGTTTACGGAACGAACAATTTCAGAACAACAATTTTGGAACAATCAATAGAAAATGATACCACAGAAAGGAATATTGATAATATCATCTCAAAGGCGTGATGTTTCATTCGTTTGTAATTCAAGAAAACAGTCAGGGTCATGATAGTCTCTAAAAAGGGACAAAACACGAGGGATAGTGGGATGACAGTAAGGACTGCAGTAGCTACGGCATCGTCGTCGATACTGAAAAACTTTTTCTTTGCGAGTTGCAAGCTTTGTTCTGCAGAAAAAACATTGTTATAATTCGACTTGAAGGAACAAGCCCTATGGAAACTGACACGATTTATCAGGAGCCTCATCATCCAGATCATGTTTTCTTATAGATCGAGTACTGGCTAACTCCTTGACAAGCTCTTTCAATCCACTATACCTCTTGGAATAGTGGAATGTTGTGGGAATCTCACTGAACTGTTGTTGAAGTGAACCGAGATCAGTTGGCAAGCAACAAAGGATGCGATTGGCTGATGCCTAGCAACCGAACTGAGCTTAATCAAATCACAGTTCAGTGGAGTTTCTACAACTGACCATTGAACTGGCAAACAGACTGAGCTCAGCTGGTATATAAGATGGGAATGGACATACCTGGCAGTTGAAGAGATATTGAGTTGCTGTCCGTTTCAAAAACAATCATTAGAATACGAATATCAATAGTTAAAATTGTTGCCCTACTGGTGGGCACAAGGTCGTAGTTTCTCGTATCTATATCAACACCTGTAATGAAACATTTTAATAGATCATACAGATGGAATCTTATACTTACAAACTATTGGAATTGAAATTGTTTCTTTGACATTTTCATTCATAAACTTTATTTTCGAAGTAATATCAACACAGAAAACGGTATAATCTTGGAATAAAGTGGTAAGTATCATTGACTTCGAACGCCATGCCTTAGACTTTCAGATTTGATATTCCAATCAACGATTATGGGCTTTACTATCAGCTGAGATGATTGCAGATGACTCTTAAGAGTAGATAAATAAATAAATAATTCGATATTGTCTTTAAATGAGGCAATTACGGAATGAATAACACTGTAAGAAAGAAGCTGAACAAATACCCATGCTTCAATTTTGAGGGATTCAATTATTATTATTATTGAAACTATAATTATTGTAACGACATCGTGTTTCAGAAACTCTGAGAAAAGTTGATCGAATTTCCATTCTATTGACACACATTCTTTTTGTAGTAGCTTCTGCACCATTAAATTTCTATATCTTAATAATTTTTCACTTTCAAGAAACAATACAAAAGAATGAAAATATCTCAAACATCGCTCAAATTGCGAGCATTAATATATCACCACCAGGTAACTAGGAATTATTGGTGCTCTACTAATGAACAGCTGTTGCGAAGTCATAGCTTTGAAAAAACATACCGTAGATCAGATAAAATCTTGTACCTATATAATAGGGCACTGTTTCCAAACATCTCGAAAATCCTAGGGATGGAATCCCAGATCGCAAACATTCCCCCAGCTCTAGAAATCGTAATCCGTGTGTTTGACATCTCCATCCACAGATTTTCTATCTGGGACATAAAGAGATGCATCCGAAGGATAAGATCCCATGATATCCCAGATTTTATTTCAACAACATTGGTATTCGTTAACAAAACCGAATCAGAATAAATAGGGATTTTGGTATAGTCTTTGAATCAAGCAATAAAGAAAGTATCATTGATTTTGTATCGAATTACAAATAAGTTTTCTTCGTCAGTAACAGAAAAAATGATTCAGGACAGCCCCATCTCTCAGACTTTCTGACCCAATATTTTTTTCAATGATATGTGCTTTGTTAATAGGTGAAATCGTTGTGAATATTTACCTTCGGAGAAATCATAAGCCAGAAACTGGAAGCGTAGAAGCTGAACGAATACCCATGCTTCAATTTCGAGAGAGTCAATTATTATTATTGAAACTATAATTATTGTAACGACATAGTTTTTCAGAAACTGTAGAAAGAGTTGATTGACTTTCCATTCGATTGACACCCATTTTTTTGTAATAGTTTATGCATCATTGAATTGCTATTGCTCAGTCATTTTTTTTTCGTTCAAGAAACAATACTATGGAGTGAAAATATCTCAAAAATGGCTCAAATCACGTGCATGAATACATAATACTTGGTGAATTATTAGTGCTCTTCTAGTGAACAGCTGGAACGAAGTCATATCTTTGCAAAAAAACACACACACAATAGATGAGATTCAATCTTGTACCTAGAATAATCAGAAACTGTTTCCAAACAGCTCGAAAAATCCCAGAGATAGAATCTCAGATCACAAACCTGCTCCCAGTTCTCGAAACCATAATCCGTATGTTTGACATCTCCATCCACAGATTTTTTATCTCGGACATAAAGAGATGTATCCGAGGGATAAGATCCGATGATATCCCAGATTTCATTCCAACAACATTGGCATTCGTTAATAATACCAAAACAGGATAAATAGGGAATTTGGTAGGTATAGACTTTAAATCAAGTAACGAAAGTATCATTGATTTTCTACCAAATTGAAAATGAGATTTTTTCAACAGGAAAAATAAATGTATTACAGTCCCATCTCCCAGGATTTCTGACGTACTGATTTTTTCAATGAAATGTGCTTATTATATGTGACATCGTTGTGAAGATTAACGTTTTGAGAAATCATGGTGCTATAAATCCGGTTCTAGAGGATCATTATCATTATCTAAACCGTAATCATTGTAACAACTTCATTTTTCAAAAAGGTACTATACTAGAACAAATTGAAGCGAGGATTCTGTATTGTCTAGTTATAGCTTTGATTCAGTTTGGCCCACATATTTGATTTTTTCGTCAGTAACAGAAAAAAATCAATGTATAGCGACTCCACGTCTCACGCCATTTGACCCTTTATTATTTTCAACGATCATGTGCTTCTCTGCTATATCTAGTCCTAGAGTAGGAGGTTACGTAGAAAATGGATATTAACAGCGTAGAAGCTGATCGAACACTCAAGTTTCAAAGGACCACGCACGTTTCTTATGGAAAATGGCTTCCCGTGAATTCGTCTGAAATTTTGGTATGGTGTAGATCTCGATGCACTGATCAAAAGTGTCCATGGGCACAGACTCCAAAAATGGACAGTTTTCGAGATATGGCTCTATCAATATCAATTTTTTACATTTTTGTGGATTTTGGCACATAATCAGGTCCCTCTTACACGGAACGGAATTTATTGGATTTCGGTGCAGAAAATGATTGAAACACAGTTCTTTTTTCGTTTTAGAAACACCCATTTGAGGAAATTGTCATACACTGCTCGTCACTGACGATGTAACTGGACTATTTTTTTCGAATTTTATATTCCGAAAAAAACCTTTTGAATAGCTCTTGGTAACACAGAAATACATATATTCGACACATTCCGATTGGGACATTAGAAAAAATAATATTCGGTGAACACTTTATGAACTGAATATTAAATATATATTTTTTTAAATATTTTTCTGGTCGCAAGAGAAATAGTGGAGAATGCAAGATGAGCATATAAAAAATCGTATTTATAATGTTCGCTGACTAGATAAATACTCGTATCGAATGGAAATTTTTTATACCGAGTGTTATATATCAATAGTAACAAGGGAATACATACCCAATAATCATTTCTAATCATTAATTGAACCGTTAATGCAAACGGATCCGTGAAAATGTCTAAATATTTGATACGATGTAGATCTCGATGCACTGTTCGAGTGTCTATTACTGCAGACTACAAAAATGGACAGTTTTCAAAATATGGCACTATATACATTCGATTTCCTTCATTTTTTAGATTGTGGTCCATAGTCGCTCAACTGTTATACTCAACAATAACGAAATTCATTTATGTGCAGGAATTGACTAAAAACAATGGTTTATCCGTTTCAGATTGAACCTTTTGAAAAAATGTATTTACACTGCTCGTCACTGACGATGTAGCTGGGCTATCATTCTCAACTTTTGTATTACCGTATTAGTAGAAACAAAACTTTCTAATTTCTCTAGTTATCACAAATATACTTATATTCAATATTCAACACAATTCGAATGGTGCATTTGGGAAAATGATATTTGACAGGCTCTTAATCTGATTTGATTTTTTCAAAATACTCTCCTGTTCTTCAAGGAAATAGTGGAAAACGCAAAATGAGCATCTAGCAAATCGTATTCATGATGTACGCGGACAAGATGAATACTAGTATCGAATGTAGTTTATTTACACCGAGTGTTAAATATCAAGAGTTTCACGGACATCAACTACAGAGCACAGAGTCAAGACACGAAAGTCTGACAGTGATCATCTTTACAGAATTAAAATTAAGGTGCATTCGCTGAATAGTGAGCTCGAACAAAAAATGTAGGGTTTGAATAAAATCTGGTAGAGTACTATATAATGATGTGGTTGCTGTTGTAATCTTATTCTATTTGTGAGAGGTCAGATTGAGAAATAAATAATATTTTGACTAAAATGGTTAAGGCTTTCGCGGCCGAGGTTATTAGTATAACTACTTATCTTCGGGCTTGAAGGCCGTCGTTCTTTGGAATTTCTTCCTGACGTTTCGCTAGCGCGAGTGGCCAGCTTCTTCAGAGGCTTATTCATCTCCGATGACTCATCGGATTTTCCTTATAGATCATGATGGCATCTATGTGAGCTGAGATATTCAAACGTTAGGAATGCGGCGGATAGAACCCCATTTCCGAAAAACCTATCTGAAGTAAAAGAAAAACGACTGCAATGAGTTCGAGATTCATGCATGGTTTGCGATTAAGTAGCAAATATTCAAATATTGCCAACACTCATTCTCAAGAATATTTATTTAGTCAAGATTTTGCTCCAACAATTTAGATGGAGACGGTTGAATGTCTAGATTAATATTGCCAGGATTTGGGTCTACAAACCGACACACAGTTGTAAATAATTCTTCGATGCGCATAAAGTAACTTCTTGATCTGTTTTCCGGAGATTGTTTTGGAATCATTTCAGAAGAAAAAGTCTTTCGGTAATCCTATGCATAGTCATGCAGGATTTGACCAAATGAGTTCTTGAAATAATTTTCTAATATTTAAATCATTAAGCTGTGAGTCAAGCAATGTCCACAGCCAGAAAGTTACGTTTCGTCCCTAAAGAGTTGGATTTGCTGTCAATTACCAGAGACATCAAAACATATGCATATCCCTTGCATAACCATGAACCGTACTTATCATCATAATTTTTATGAAGAATTAAAATGTAATGTTTGATGAAGTTAACACAGTTAAGTCATGAAAAATTATAGAACTTATTTCAGTGAAAAATAAGTATATTTCAGTGAAGTGAAAGTAGTTAAGTAACTGTGTTTCATAGTTCATTATCAAAATCCATGATTTTCCTTATGACACATCAGTAATTGTTTACCTTCAACTCCCAAATTGTTCTACTGAATAAGCTATTGCCTTCAACAAATAAAGGATCCAGACATTTTCACGGATCCATTTGCTTCAATGGTTTAATTATCAATATCATTAGTAATGATTTTAGTATAAATAAATTACATTCGATACTAGCATTCATCTCGTCCGCGTACATCATGAATACGATTTGCTGGATGCTCATTTTGAGTTTTTTACTATTTTCTTGAAGGTCAGGAGAGTATTTAAAGAAAATCAAATCAGATTTAGAGCTTGTCAAATATTATTTTCCCAAATGCACCATTCGAATTGTGTTGAATATAAGTATATTCGTGATAACTAGATGAATTAGAAAGTTTTGTTTCTACGAATACGGAAATACAAAAGTTGAGAATGATAGCCCAGTTACATCGTCAGTGACGAGCAGTGTAAATACATTTTGTCAAAAAGGTCAGTGTGAAACAAATGAACAATTGTTTTCAGTCAATTCCTGCACAAAAATGAATAGAAATTCGTTATTGTTGAGTACAACAGTTGAGCGACTATGGGCAACAATCTAAAAAATGAAGGAAATCGAATAGTGATAGTGTCATATCTTGAAAACTGTCCATTTTTGTAGTCTGCAGTAATAGACACTCGAACAGTGCATCGAGATCTACATCGTATCAAATATTTAGACATTTTCACGGATCCGTTTGCCTTAACGGTTCAATTAATGATTAGAAATGATTATTGGGTATGTATTCCCTTGTTACTATTGATATATAACACTCGGTATAAAAAAACTACATTCGATACGAGTATTTATCTAGTCAGCGAACATTATAAATACGATTTTTCATATGCTCATCTTTCATTCTCCACTATTTATCTTGCGAGTAGAAAAATATTAAAAAATATATATATTTAATATTCAGTTCATGAAGTGTTCACCAAATATTATTTTTTCTCATGTCCCAATCGGAATGTGTCGAATATATGTATTTCTGTGATACCTAGAGCTATTCAGGAGGTTTTTTCCGGAATATAACATTCGAAAAAAATAGTCCAGTTACATCGCCAGTGACGAGCAGTGTATGACAATTTCTTCAAATGGGTGTTTCTAAAAGGAAAAAAGAACTGTGTTTCAATAATTTTCTGCACCGAAATCCAATAAATTCCGTTTTTCCTAAGTGCAAGTGGGACCTGATTGTGTGCCAAAATCCACAAAAATGTAAAAAATTTATATTGATAGAGCCATATCTCGAAAACTGCCCATTTTTGGAGTCTGTGCCCATGGACACTTTTGATCGGTGCATCGAGATCTTCACAATACCAAAATTTCAGACAAATTCACGGAAAGCCATTTTCCATAAGAAACGTGCGTGGTCCTTTGATGGATTCAATTCTTCTTATTACATAATTATGAGCTGACTCTTCAGAAACGGCGCAAAAAATCAATTGAATGTAATGTATGACCTTTCATTGACAGACTTTCTATCTGGGACATGAAGAGATACATCTGCAGTATAAGATCCAATGACATCCCAGATTTGGCGTTCATTGACAATACTTTTACGAAATGAATAGAGAATTTGGTTTCGTATATAAATGAGTCATCAGCGGAAGTATCATTGAATCTGTATCAAATTGCAAATGAAACATTTTCATCAGTAAAAAAAAATCAATGTAGAACAGCCCCATCTCTCGGACCTTCTGACCCAATAACTTGTTCAATGATATAAGCTTTACTATTAGGTGACATCGTTGTAAATAACCTGAGAAATAATTGGCTATATCGGTATCCAGTTCTAAAGGATAAGGTTATGTGGAAAATAGAAAGTGACAGTGACGTATACTCATGCTTTTATTTTGAGAGATTGAATTATTATTATCGAAACTATGATTATTGTAACGACAGAAACTGTGCAAAAAGTTGATTGACTTCCCATTTGATTGGCAAACTTTCTTGTTTTGAAATACCTTCTGCATCATTGAATTTCCATTTCTTAGTGATTTTTCCGTTCAAGAAACAATATCATAAAGGGAAAATATCTCAAATATCACTGGAATTACGAACATCAATACATAACTCATAAGGTAACTAGGAACTATTGGTGCTCTACTAATGAACAGCCGGAACAAAGTTGAAGCTTTTCAAAAAAAAAATCAGGAATCAGGTACAATATTGTACCTATATAATCAAAAACTGTTTCCAAACAGCTCGAGAAATTCTAGAGATGAAATCTCAGATCGCAAACCTGCTTCCAGTCCTCGAAAGCAAAACCCGCATGTTTGACATCTCTAGCCATAGATTTCCTATCTGGGACATAAAGAGATGCATCAGAGGAATAAGATACGTTGATATCCCAGATTCGATTTTAACAAAATTGGCATTTAGTAACAATACTAAAATATAATCAATAGAGAATTTGGTTTCGAATTCAAATGAGGCAATAGCGAAATCATTTCTGATTTTGTATCAAATCGAAAACGGGATATTTTTGTCAGTTACAAAAAACATCAATGTAGAACAGCCCCATCTCTTAAACTTCCTGACCCAATAATTTGTTTAAATTAATGATATGTACTTTACCATTAGGTGACATCGTTCTGAAAATTCATGGTGCTACAAATCCAGTTCTGGAAGATAATTATCATTATTGAAACTGTAATTGATCATTGTAACGATTGATTTTTCACAACTGTGCCATACGAAGACAAGATGAAGGGAGAAAATTGCTAGTTTCTTCAAATGAAGAGGAAATAGCTTTGATTTTTGTATTGAACTCCCAATGTTTTTTTGCCAGTAACAGAAAACAAATACATAGCAACCCCATGTCTCAAGATATTTGACCCTATATTATTTTCAACTGTTAGCCGACATCCTTGTGAATATTAGCGTTCTGGGATGTCATAGTGTTGCATATATAGTTCTAGAGTAATATAGAAAATGTAAATCAGCAACGTAGATGCTGAAAGAGTACAAGTTTCAAATTTGAGAGATTGAATTATTCTTATTGCTATAATAATGAGCTGATTTTTCTGAAACGGTCCAAAAATCAATTGAAAGCAATGTCTCTAAGACTTTTCATTCCATTGACAAACATGTTGCTTTTGTAATAGCTCCCACATTATTGAAATGCCCTAGATGATTTATTTTTTCTTGAGAAAGAATACCATAAGTTAATAAAGAGCGTGAGAATATCTAAACATCTAAACACAAAGTGATACGTTTATCAGGTCACTAGGAAATATTTCTGCTCTACTAATGAACAGCTTGCACAAGGTCGTAGCTTTGCAAAAAAAACACAATAGATCAGATACGATCTCGTACCCATAAAATCAGCAACTGTTTCCAAACATCTCGAAAGATCCTAGAGATGGAAGCCCAGATCGCAAACGTTCTCCCAGCTCTCGAAACCGAAATCCGTGTGTTTGACATCTCCATCCACAGAGTTCTATCTGGACATAAAGAGATGTATCTGCGCGATAAGAATCCCGATGAGCTGATAAGCGCAGAGTGTGCAGCCGGCATTCCATACGTGCATACTAAACGTACTGTAGTGTTCTTTCACGTCAAGTCTACTCGGCTTACAATGCCACAAATTTGTTGGTACAAAGGGCCTGCATAATGTTTATTATGGGCTCGGAAAGGGCCATAACGCTGGGCGCTCGTCATTGTGCTAGTTTTTAACAGGCAATTCGGAAAATAACATGGAGGACGAGTACCTGGTTTGAATAAAATATTTTCTAGATGAGAGTCGACGAAGTTTTTGTCTTTGAGCTAGAGTTCTTCCGAATTGAGAGACCATTTCTGAATGACTATGAATGTAAAAAAGGGAAGCATCAATCCTGAGAACTGCAAAGAAATTACTGAGGAGAGCTGGTGAAGAGAGACAAGAAGAAAGTTCGTGATGATTCACCAAATTTGATGAGCTGTTTCGGTGTGTGTGTGTGTGTGTGTGTGAAGAGTGTCAATATTCGGTTATAATTGCACGAGTGCATAAAAATTACCGATGATTTTGCAAGAAAGCGTGATATCTAAAAATTGCAAGAGTTTATTTTCATATTTTGGCGAAAGTTGAAGTAGGGTAATTTATTGATGCAACGGACAATACAAAATATGAAAATAACCGAATGCAATTTGTATAAGATATCACGCTTGAATGCAAAATTATCTGGTCATTTTTATGCACGAATGTTATTTATTAGAATATTTCACGAATGAAGAAATTCTCAAGGAAATGTTATTTTTTGTTCATTTATACTTTCCCCTATAGATTGTATGGAGTACTCACCTAAACGCGAAATGTTTTTCTATTTTTGAAGTCCATCTGACATGTATTTGTGTTGTTTACTGACGTCTAGCGATACGGTTTCAAATGTGTTGTTATGGTGACTTGATACAATGTAATTACCGCTGAAAGTTTTCGATAATTGCATTGCTCTTATGGTACATTTTACGTATGAGGGTGACTTGTCAAGTAAAAAGCACACAATGAAGTGTTGAAGTAGTAGGGTGATTTATTGATGCAACGGACAATACAGTGTATAGCATAAGTCATAAGAGAAGTTACAGTTCATCCAATTCATCCTAGCACAAACTCAGTTACTTTTTCAGTTGCACACTGGTAGTGCAGGCGGAGGAAGAAATACCACTAGGAATAAATTTCAACGCAGTGAACACATATAATAGGTGAAATCTATTATAAGAAGATATATAAGAAATCTGATACATGAGTCAAAAACAAACATACAAACAATCAAGAGAATCGCACAGGTGAAGCTGTGTCTATTTCTGAAACTTTCAATACATACACATATTTATATGCATAGTAACGTTTTTACGAAACATAGATGTACCTACGTAGAAATATAATAGAATATAGAATTAAACATGTATGGTTTTGCACACACTTAACAGAAGAATTCTGCAACAAGCATGATCAGTAAACTCGGAAACTGAATAAAAACAATGTTGCAGAAAAAATATTTTAATGTTTTTTTTTTGAATGAAAGTGAATTAAGAGTCTTTATTTCTGTTGGTAACATATTATAAAGATTGTAGTTCAAAAAAAATTCTCCTAAGAAATACAAAGCCGGTACTTTGGAAACCTGATGAAGTTTGCTTGTCAATTTGAGCTATGTAGTTGAGACTGTCCAGTCAACCTACTTCTTTGATCATTTTTTCTCTCAGAGAATGCTCGATATATATATGACGGAAGCGGTAGTAGTCTGAATTGAACAAAGAGATGGCGACAGTGATATCTGAAACCACAGTTTGTCAAAATTCTCAGAGATTTTTTTGTAGGCAATTTTTTTCGAGATCTAGAGGAGCCACCCAAAATGACGACGCCGTTGTTATATGTGCAGGCAATATTGCAAAACAATACATTTCAGAGTTTCACTATGGACGTTAGATTTGAGCTGACGTAGTGGGAACAAAGTGCTCGAGAGTTTTCAAGTACGTTATAATTTCTTATCTGTTTTATATTTATAATCGATATTTACATCGAATTACAGAAGTTCAAGGGACATATCATCAATTTTGGAAGTGAAGAACCCCATAGATATTCTCCCAATATACTCAACTGAATCTGAATAAACGATAAAAATGGAACCTCTGATGTAAAACTCAAGATTTTTTTGGGATCAATTACCCTAGCACCAGAATGATATTGCTTGCAATCGTTTCAGGAGGAGAGAACTAATACTGAATCTGACGACTAGGATTACTACTATTTATACCTCACAATCTTATGTAGTCAAGGAAAGCACTACCTGAAAATAATTTTCACTAGTCATATTATTTTTTCAATTTGCTATTTCTGGTAGAATCATATCATGCATATCCTTGACAAGTCCCAGGTTTTTTTCACTGATTCTATGACCATTGTCAAGAGCATGCTGGCCAACACTGGGCTTTTCTACACTTCCCTATCTAATGTACGAATAATGTTCCTCAAAGCGGACGTTTATAGCTCATCGTAACTGGCCTATGTAATTCTTGTTGGAATCTTGGTAACTGATTCAGTATGTCCTCAACTATTCAGTCAGCAATATCTTCTAGATGGCGAAGGAGTTGTTTTAAATCATGAGAAGTTCCATATGCCATTTTCATGATCACTTTTTCGAAAATACGTTCAATTCCTTTTATAAGGTAAAACTGGGATTACTTTAAATTGTCTACTACTCTTATCTTTTCGAAAAGTCCAAGATTTACGAAGCGTTTTCCTGAATTGAGGTATCTGCGAACAGGAAAAGAATCTGATACTGAACCTGATAACCATGGTTGGAGATACTTGGCACTAACTATCTACGTAATCCTCTCTGAGAAAAAAAAATGAGAAACTATCCACAAGATTTCATTCTATACCTACAGAATTTTGCTATTTTTAAGACTACCAAATGCGATTGACATAAAAATTATTAATCAGTTCAAAACTTCATTCTGAGAATACTTGGCGACACTGGAATTTTATGTTCTTCAGCAGAAGATGTTGGCAATATTCTCCCAGAAACAAGTTTTTATTAGTCCCCGATTTTGACTCTCTTAATTGAGGCTCTGATGTAACTTCTGTTCAGCGCATTCCAGTTATTGAATGTTCATTAATTTTTTGTGTGTGTGACGGCTAAGGATATTTCACTGGAATTCTAAATAGGCTGATGAAGTAGTTTGTCTTACAGAAATGACACTTTTCCGAACTGAACATTTCATTGCAACTGTTATATTTCTGAAAATCTGTCAAAGTTCCACTCTCTGATAAAATCAACTCGAGAGATCATTTCAAAAGATTTTGAGGAGACTAATTATCTTTATGCAAATCAGAATTGAAAATATTTCAATATTATACATTATTAATATTATTTCTCCCAATGAATTACGAAAAATCTGCAGAAGATCCATGCTACTACTATAACTTCAACTACTCGTATTGATCTGCAAACGATCCATGCACTGAGAGAATTGACTGATATGAAAAGTTGAAAAGATTCTGATAGAACAAATTCTTTTTTTATCGATTACAAGCGAATCAAGAGTTGAAAGTATAATCACATTTGAACAATTGAATTTTTGAAAATTTGCAAAGTAACATCGTTCTGATAGAATCAACCAGCTTGAAAAGTTTGATTGATTCCAAGAAAAAAATCTCTGTTCCATTGCTTATAAGCGAACGAGAATTGAAAATGTAATCATAATTTCAACTATTGAATTTGTGAAAATTTTCGAACAATCCATGCTCTAATAGAATCAACTGACATGAAAAGTTTTCAAGAAAACAAATTCTCTTCTTTATCGTTTGTTAGAAAAAAAAATTTCAAAATTGAATTAATATTTCCTCTATTGAATTTCTGAAAATCTGTCATAAAAAGTTGAGGAGATTTCAAGAAGATAAATTCTGTTTTATTGATAATAAGTATACAAGAATTCAAAATATAACCATTATTCCGAGGATTGGTTGTCCGAAAATCTACGCCTTAATATACTCAACTGACAAGGTACCTATATATTTCAAGAAGACACATTTTTAATATTGATCATGGACAAACAAGAACTCCAAATATTACCATTATTTCAGAAAGTACCTCAATAACTCCATGGATTATCGTCAGATTACTTCAAAACCAATCCTCCAACGCTTCTCATTCCCAGCAGGCCCAACAAAGGCCATTGTCGATACATTCGACCACAAAAGTAACCAATATCCGAAAAACTGTCCTCCATCGGAATTCAATGCAGAAAGTGGAATATAAAATGTAATACCTCGATCAATAAAAGAAAACCATGTCGATGATGTCGACGATAAGTAAGACAATTGTTAGACAACAATAGTTGGCTTTGCATTGTGTTTCGAGGACGGATAGTCGTATTTTGGCAGATTTCGGTTGACCAGCCTTTTACCTGTACAGGTTATCATCGACCTCATCTTATCCGTCGATGATCACATGAAGCGTGCCTCTCGCTGTAACGAAAATATTACAGATCTGCGGTTGACGTGTCGACTGTAACAGTACCCGCCCTCTTGCCAACACATAGACCTTTTTTTATCTACAGAAACGAGCCTCAAAGTCTAAGGGCTTTGTCGCAAGATATGACATGCGAGAAAACTCCATTCAATACATAAATTGTGGACCAATGTCCGTCGGGTATCAGCCAGGAAAATAGTAACCTGTACTCTTTGTATTACCCTATTTCTCTTATTTTTTTGCAACAGGTTTGCAACCTATATAGCAAGGAAGGTTCGATTTATATATTCTTGATTTCCTGAAATATGTTATAGTAGGATTCACATTTGAACTGACGTTTGGACATAATGAAACTTTTCCGAAAAATATTGTTGAATAGGAATTTTGGTTAGGTATTTAGATAAATCGATTTTTGTCTTGTTATTTGTTTATGATGAGTTTTTTTTTTCGAATTTATACAAGGCATTGAATGAATTTATTCAGGAGGTCGAACGAATTCTTTGAAATGAAGACAATTATGATGAATACATCAACACAGCCCAATCATCACCCCTATACTCATTCATACCAGCAAGGAATGGATGAAAAACAATGTTTATGTCTTGAAATGAAAAATCTCCAATTGTTACTAGATTTTGCGTATAACACGATAGCCCATAACGATGCAGACATTGTTATTCAAATACAATATTTCATCATTGCTATCAAGAAAGTAGACTTCCTTAGAGTATAATCTAGCTCCTATTTCGATGAAAGGGACTGTATTTAGGATAATAATAACCCATTTCCTTACGGATACGTAAAAAGTCAATATTGATGGCTGCCAAACAAATACAACATTATAGACTCGTCAAAATGTGAATTTAAGATTTATCAGGTTTATACTCTAAGCACGCTTGTCCAGAGCCGTAAGGTAAATACTGTTTTCTAGCGATTATCTCTTGGTTTGCATTTGTCACAAGATCACAAGATTTTTATTTACGTGCAAACCTGAAGATAAATATGCCTACACAAAAATTGTTGATTATTCCAACTCCTACTGGATCATTTGATCTATTCGCTAGTTGGCAAAATTTTCACAGCTCTTTTCTATCGAATGGCTAAGATGTGTTATTTCTTGAAGCTCACAAGGTCCAGAATTGTAAGTGAACAAGATTTTGCTCACCTGATCTCTGAACATCACAAGTAAACCTGAAGGTGAAGAACTCTACAGAAACAAGGTGAACAAGATTTTGCTCACCGAATCTTTGAACATCACAATTGGACCTGAAGATGAAGAGCTCTACAGGAACTTTTTCTTTCTTATTGAATGGCTTGGAGGTGCTGTTTCTTGATGCTCACAATGTCCAGAATTGTTAGTGAACAAGGTTTCACCAACCTGATCTCTTAACAGCACGAGTAAAACCTGAAGATGGTCGCTCGGAATTGTAAGATCGTCGCCTTCGTGGTATAAACTACTCAACACCCTTAGAACATAATAGTATATTACGTTATGAGGGAGGATAAGTAGCCTATGACGTACGAGCGAAAATTGTGAGCACGAGGCTTTAGCTCATATCATTTTTAATCCTATTTTACAAAAAATTAAAAACGAAAATGCGGTGAATTTGGTGTATTCTAAACGAGCCATTACCTAACCGCTGTCAGATACGTACGGTTTGAAGTAGGAGTAGAAAAATAACTATTTCATGTGAGTACATATATTGTTATTATATTTTTTTGTTGGTTGGAACAGTAACCACGTCGAATCCTGTTTTTTTATTAATAATTTCTCGATCCATACCTAGAACTTATCAAAAATCTAGAGACATCAGGAATAATTAATGATCGACAATACGGATTACGCCATCAAAAGATTAACCAGTGACTTATCGGGGTCTCCTTTCTAAACTGTCGTCTTATGGTTTGCCTCCCCAGTTGTGTGCTTTGTTGGAGAGTTTCTTGTCTCTGTATGTGGTTGTTGACATTGAGTATCATCTGATATTCTCCCAATAAATGCAGGTGTTCCACAGATTCAGTTCTGGCGCCCACTTTGTTCCTGCTTCATATCAATGATTTGCTCGAGAAAACATCTTGTTCAGTTCATAGTTTTGCGGACGACAGTATTCTCCATACTAGTGTCTCTTCCAGAGTACCCATACCAGCTCGAGAAACAAAAATTCAAAGAAACATTCACGTCAATGAAATTAACGATAACTTGGTTGAAATAATAGAATGGGGAAACATGCATTTGGTAGAATCCAATGCTAGGAAAACCCAGACATGTCTCTTCTCAAGGAAAGCCGATCTATCATCATATAGTATTCAGATGTCAGGAGTAACTATTCCTACAAAGTCAAGTATCTCTATTCTAGGAATTACAATCAATTATAATCTCTCATGGGAAAACCATGTGAGATGGATCGCTAAAGGTGGTTGCCAGAAACTTGGCTTTCTATTTCGTGCGAAGAAATACTTCACTTCTTGTCCGCTTCTAATGATCTACAAGGCTCAGATACGACCTGTCTCAGAATACAGTTCTCATGTGTGGAGTTCGGCACCACAACATTCATTGAGGCTTGTCGATTCTATTCAGAGAAAGGCAATCTGTGGTGATTCTTCGCTCGAAGACTCGCTCACTTTATTGGACATCGTAGAAGGGTCGGAGACTTCTCTTCTAGAGATATTTTCACGCTCGGTGCTCTCCTGAATTGTTATCAATTGCTTCACCCTTGGCAATAGCTACACTGATGGCTCGACGAGTACAGAATTCTCACCCCTTTGTTATGAATTTGGAGACCTGTCGAACCTCTCTTGCTCAGGGATCTTTTTTCAATGGAACAGCTGATTTTTGGAACTCCTTGCCGAGAGAGGTTTTTCCTGAGGCTTACAAACTTCAAAAATTCAAGGTGGATGTTAATTCGTATCTCCTGTTCCTTGATTCACGCGGTGTTCTTTGGACATTACAGGGCTTACCTTTCGTGTGAATCTGCATATTAAAAAAATCATTACGCATTGAAACATCAGTTTTCCTAATATCGATATCTTTTACCACCAGTCGAAAATAGCTGCCTACTTAGCAATTCAGCGTTGAAACTGAAGAACATTAAGGATATTTATAAGCGCTCAATTCCCGAAACTTCAGCCCGGAGGAAATTATTCCAGTTAAAAAGTTTGCGGCAGTTAATAATGAAATTTCCTTAAAGGGTCCGCTAATATTCGCGAGAAAAGTTTTTAGGTAAGTGTTCAAGTTTGAAATTAATTTTTATAATGAGCATCTCTGATTTGTGCTAGAGATGCTCCTCTCTGCGAAGGGGGCTTGGGGAAATTTCCTGGGGACGCCTTATCAGGATGATTGCAGGATTGAGGATATGAATTATTCTGTTGAAACAAAAACATTCCGATAATGAATATAATTGCACAAATAATTGAATATCTGTGAAAGAAATAACACCCAATTACCCGTAAAAATTTGCTTTTAACATGCATAAATCTGGCAAATGTTGTTGTTTATTTATTCATTCAGTAGCAAACAAAAGATATAAACTAATTGAATGCTATTTCTTCATACACATTGCACAATTTTGAGATAAAAAGTGTTGAAGTGGTTAGTCAAGAGAGTATTACGAACCTCTGCAGAATGAGAACACCCACTGTATATTATATCAAATTTACATCAATAAGAGTAGTGAATATTTTTAACAAAGAAGAGCTTTGTTTGCAAAGTAATAGCTTTTTGAGTTTGATAGGATTGACATCAAATAATTCAGAATTTAATTCTGGAGAAAGTTGATTATACGATGAAAACTTTCGATCCAGTGTACCAATGCTCGTACGAAAAACAATCTGTTCAGTCGTAAACCAGTGGGAGATGGTAAAAAGTCCAACTGTTGTCAAAATCAACTTAAAGTATAGCCACAGTTACCATAACCATACAGTAGAGACACTCGTCACAGAACACCAACTTCAGCAGTTTGACATGTCGAGGTGTTATCAATGAACTTGATTCATGAGATTCATGAGCATCAATGTGTGTTAACATATTGTATTTTGAATTATTATAGATAACTACCAAGGTGGAAAAGTGTGTGCTTAGCGCGGATGTTTGTTGAAGGCTAGACACAAATTATCATCTCTCTTGAGGTTTCCGAAGGATGTCAAAAGGTAATCGCCATTAGTGTTCTGTAGAATAGTAGCTCTTTGGATTTTTCATATATTTTGACATATTGCAGAACTTTAAATAGAAGTTTATTTCGAAATATTAGCTTTATAAAAATGCACCCCAATATTAAATAACCCTTTCAAGTGTGAGGCATGGTTGAAGACATGTAACCGAGAGGATTTACTTTAAAATTCCCCCGAAGCTCTCTATGTCAACTATCGCTTGTGTGAATTTCACTTTGAGAAAGAAATGTTCTGAAATTGTCCACACATTGAAAGAAAAACTAATGAATCGAAGAACGGAAAAATTACCATTTTAAGTCATTTATAGTCTTTATTATATTGTTAATGTCTGAATATATTCAATGTACCTATTTGAAGCTGCTGCAGATAGAACATCCTCTTGAAAGCTTTTTATTTCCTGGTCATCGAATATACCTTTCCAAACAAATATGGACTGGAGGAAAAAGGCAATAGTGGAATAGCTATTGTAGGTACTTAAAGTAACGCCATTATAGATATGCAATCTTGCATTGCACACCAATCTTTCACCATATTGCCATGACTAATACCTAATACAGCCGTACATACGTATGGCGGTTAATGGCAATAGGACAAACAATTACTATTCATAGCGCAGATAAAATCGTATCGAGTGATTTACAAGGAATTAGCATACGTCAGTAATAACTGCATTATCTAATCGACCACCTAACATATCATTAATTAATTATTAATTAATTTGGATCGAGCGGATCAATCTAATTTATTGTAGCTGGATGATTTATAAGCGGTCACTCCGAAGGATAAGACACGACTCGATATGGTCCTGATGGATAGCTGTAAGAGGATGGGTTGGATTTTGATGCGCTGTACAGTGACATGCATGAAGTTTGCACCATGTAGAAGATACCTGTAATGAAAAATATATATTCGAATTCCATTTTCCAATATGATATTATAATAAATCAAGCTTTTCTAATTCATATGTCTATACCAAATTTTAGCTACTGTCACTTTTGGTTTTGTTCAGTTTGTTCATTATTTGTATTTGTCTCTATGCGTTAATGCAATATTATTAAAAAAAAAATTATGTGACTGTTTCGTCAGTTAAGTATCGTGTTTTTTGTCAAGAATCAGTCTATCTTCTTTTTTTTTATAATTTTGCAGTTACGTATCGAGGCAAATAGGTATAATTTTCCATAAACAGAAAATATAAAAATTTAAAGCTCAAAAAAATGGATTTCATGACATATCCACCTTAAAAAGTATTCAAACAATATTCGAGAGAAAGTTATAGGGAATACAATGGAAAGAACATTGGAGAGTTGACATTCAGTGAAGGGGTATACAATTGAAAGCTGATAAATTTTTCTATGGTACACATTTCAAAATCAATATTTCCATAGAATGTTGGAATCTAACTGGAAAATTTCAGATTTGAAAATCTGTTATATTATCGAATTCATATCTATTATTACATTCACCCTATTGCAGAATAATCATCCGAGAAAAACAAAATTCATATCCACCACGAAGAATATATTGATACAAAACGATGTTCAGAATTCATCACTCTCAATAATAATTTAGTAAATTTCGAAATTTATGCGTATGAATATAGGATAGTCAATAACAACACAATATAACCCTATGAACTGTCAAGAACTGTCATCGTTTGTTATCATTGAAACGTCATCAGTGGTGAATGGAAAGCAAACCAGAAGTTTATATATATATATATATATATATATATATATATATATATATATATATATATATATATATATATATATATATATAGAAATTGATGTTTTCACGGATCTTCGTTATACAAGATGAATATTTCTGGGTTTTTATCCGTTAGGTATTTTCTGATTTGTTCGACGTTTCGAATTCCATTTTGAATTCATTTTCAAGAACTGTGAGACGAATATCTGTCCATACCGTCCTGGTCAATCACTCCCCTTACGAAGCAACCAAGCAAGAGCTAGCAAAGACTTCAATTGTCTGTTCTCCACGGAAACTGGTATTTATAATGACTCTTCATTATCCGACTGCGTCCGATATTAAGGCTGCATCCTGCCCATCCAGGTATTATGTAGAAATTGATGTTTTCACGGATCTTCGTTATACAAGATGAATATTTCTGGGTTTTTATCCGTTAGGTATTTTCTGATTTGTTCGACGTTTCGAATTCCATTTTGAATTCATTTTCAAGAACTGTGAGACGAATATCTGTCCATACCGTCCTGGTCAATCACTCCCCTTACGAAGCAACCAAGCAAGAGCTAGCAAAGACTTCAATTGTCTGTTCTCCACGGAAACTGGTATTTATAATGACTCTTCATTATCCGACTGCGTCCGATATTAAGGCTGCATCCTGCCCATCCAGGTATTATGTAGAAATTGATGTTTTCACGGATCTTCGTTATACAAGATGAATATTTCTGGGTTTTTATCCGTTAGGTATTTTCTGATTTGTTCGACGTTTCGAATTCCATTTTGAATTCATTTTCAAGAACTGTGAGACGAATATATGTCCATACCGTCCTGGTCAATCACTCCCCTTACGAAGCAACCAAGCAAGAGCTAGCAAAGACTTCAATTGTCTGTTCTCCACGGAAACTGGTATTTATAATGACTCTTCATTATCCGACTGCGTCCGATATTAAGGCTGCATCCTGCCCATCCAGGTATTATGTAGAAATTGATGTTTTCACGGATCTTCGTTATACAAGATGAATATTTCTGGGTTTTTATCCGTTAGGTATTTTCTGATTTGTTCGACGTTTCGAATTCCATTTTGAATTCATTTTCAAGAACTGTGAGACGAATATCTGTCCATACCGTCCTGGTCAATCACTCCCCTTACGAAGCAACCAAGCAAGAGCTAGCAAAGACTTCAATTGTCTGTTCTCCACGGAAACTGGTATTTATAATGACTCTTCATTATCCGACTGCGTCCGATATTAAGGCTGCATCCTGCCCATCCAGGTATTATGTAGAAATTGATGTTTTCACGGATCTTCGTTATACAAGATGAATATTTCTGGGTTTTTATCCGTTAGGTATTTTCTGATTTGTTCGACGTTTCGAATTCCATTTTGAATTCATTTTCAAGAACTGTGAGACGAATATCTGTCCATACCGTCCTGGTCAATCACTCCCCTTACGAAGCAACCAAGCAAGAGCTAGCAAAGACTTCAATTGTCTGTTCTCCACGGAAACTGGTATTTATAATGACTCTTCATTATCCGACTGCGTCCGATATTAAGGCTGCATCCTGCCCATCCAGGTATTATGTAGAAATTGATGTTTTCACGGATCTTCGTTATACAAGATGAATATTTCTGGGTTTTTATCCGTTAGGTATTTTCTGATTTGTTCGACGTTTCGAATTCCATTTTGAATTCATTTTCAAGAACTGTGAGACGAATATCTGTCCATACCGTCCTGGTCAATCACTCCCCTTACGAAGCAACCAAGCAAGAGCTAGCAAAGACTTCAATTGTCTGTTCTCCACGGAAACTGGTATTTATAATGACTCTTCATTATCCGACTGCGTCCGATATTAAGGCTGCATCCTGCCCATCCAGGTATTATGTAGAAATTGATGTTTTCACGGATCTTCGTTATACAAGATGAATATTTCTGGGTTTTTATCCGTTAGGTATTTTCTGATTTGTTCGACGTTTCGAATTCCATTTTGAATTCATTTTCAAGAACTGTGAGACGAATATCTGTCCATACCGTCCTGGTCAATCACTCCCCTTACGAAGCAACCAAGCAAGAGCTAGCAAAGACTTCAATTGTCTGTTCTCCACGGAAACTGGTATTTATAATGACTCTTCATTATCCGACTGCGTCCGATATTAAGGCTGCATCCTGCCCATCCAGGTATTATGTAGAAATTGATGTTTTCACGGATCTTCGTTATACAAGATGAATATTTCTGGGTTTTTATCCGTTAGGTATTTTCTGATTTGTTCGACGTTTCGAATTCCATTTTGAATTCATTTTCAAGAACTGTGAGACGAATATCTGTCCATACCGTCCTGGTCAATCACTCCCCTTACGAAGCAACCAAGCAAGAGCTAGCAAAGACTTCAATTGTCTGTTCTCCACGGAAACTGGTATTTATAATGACTCTTCATTATCCGACTGCGTCCGATATTAAGGCTGCATCCTGCCCATCCAGGTATTATGTAGAAATTGATGTTTTCACGGATCTTCGTTATACAAGATGAATATTTCTGGGTTTTTATCCGTTAGGTATTTTCTGATTTGTTCGACGTTTCGAATTCCATTTTGAATTCATTTTCAAGAACTGTGAGACGAATATCTGTCCATACCGTCCTGGTCAATCACTCCCCTTACGAAGCAACCAAGCAAGAGCTAGCAAAGACTTCAATTGTCTGTTCTCCACGGAAACTGGTATTTATAATGACTCTTCATTATCCGACTGCGTCCGATATTAAGGCTGCATCCTGCCCATCCAGGTATTATGTAGAAATTGATGTTTTCACGGATCTTCGTTATACAAGATGAATATTTCTGGGTTTTTATCCGTTAGGTATTTTCCATTTTAAGCCATTTTAAGTCATTTATAGTCTTTATTATATTGTTAATGTCTGAATATATTCAATGTACCTATTTGAAGCTGCTGCAGATAGAACATCCTCTTGAAAGCTTTTTATTTCCTGGTCATCGAATATACCTTTCCAAACAAATATGGACTGGAGGAAAAAGGCAATAGTGGAATAGCTATTGTAGGTACTTAAAGTAACGCCATTATAGATATGCAATCTTGCATTGCACACCAATCTTTCACCATATTGCCATGACTAATACCTAATACAGCCGTACATACGTATGGCGGTTAATGGCAATAGGACAAACAATTACTATTCATAGCGCAGATAAAATCGTATCGAGTGATTTACAAGGAATTAGCATACGTCAGTAATAACTGCATTATCTAATCGACCACCTAACATATCATTAATTAATTATTAATTAATTTGGATCGAGCGGATCAATCTAATTTATTGTAGCTGGATGATTTATAAGCGGTCACTCCGAAGGATAAGACACGACTCGATATGGTCCTGATGGATAGCTGTAAGAGGATGGGTTGGATTTTGATGCGCTGTACAGTGACATGCATGAAGTTTGCACCATGTAGAAGATACCTGTAATGAAAAATATATATTCGAATTCCATTTTCCAATATGATATTATAATAAATCAAGCTTTTCTAATTCATATGTCTATACCAAATTTTAGCTACTGTCACTTTTGGTTTTGTTCAGTTTGTTCATTATTTGTATTTGTCTCTATGCGTTAATGCAATATTATTAAAAAAAAAATTATGTGACTGTTTCGTCAGTTAAGTATCGTGTTTTTTGTCAAGAATCAGTCTATCTTCTTTTTTTTTATAATTTTGCAGTTACGTATCGAGGCAAATAGGTATAATTTTCCATAAACAGAAAATATAAAAATTTAAAGCTCAAAAAAATGGATTTCATGACATATCCACCTTAAAAAGTATTCAAACAATATTCGAGAGAAAGTTATAGGGAATACAATGGAAAGAACATTGGAGAGTTGACATTCAGTGAAGGGGTATACAATTGAAAGCTGATAAATTTTTCTATGGTACACATTTCAAAATCAATATTTCCATAGAATGTTGGAATCTAACTGGAAAATTTCAGATTTGAAAATCTGTTATATTATCGAATTCATATCTATTATTACATTCACCCTATTGCAGAATAATCATCCGAGAAAAACAAAATTCATATCCACCACGAAGAATATATTGATACAAAACGATGTTCAGAATTCATCACTCTCAATAATAATTTAGTAAATTTCGAAATTTATGCGTATGAATATAGGATAGTCAATAACAACACAATATAACCCTATGAACTGTCAAGAACTGTCATCGTTTGTTATCATTGAAACGTCATCAGTGGTGAATGGAAAGCAAACCAGAAGTTTATATATATATATATATATATATATATATATATATATATATATATATATATAGAAATTGATGTTTTCACGGATCTTCGTTATACAAGATGAATATTTCTGGGTTTTTATCCGTTAGGTATTTTCTGATTTGTTCGACGTTTCGAATTCCATTTTGAATTCATTTTCAAGAACTGTGAGACGAATATCTGTCCATACCGTCCTGGTCAATCACTCCCCTTACGAAGCAACCAAGCAAGAGCTAGCAAAGACTTCAATTGTCTGTTCTCCACGGAAACTGGTATTTATAATGACTCTTCATTATCCGACTGCGTCCGATATTAAGGCTGCATCCTGCCCATCCAGGTATTATGTAGAAATTGATGTTTTCACGGATCTTCGTTATACAAGATGAATATTTCTGGGTTTTTATCCGTTAGGTATTTTCTGATTTGTTCGACGTTTCGAATTCCATTTTGAATTCATTTTCAAGAACTGTGAGACGAATATCTGTCCATACCGTCCTGGTCAATCACTCCCCTTACGAAGCAACCAAGCAAGAGCTAGCAAAGACTTCAATTGTCTGTTCTCCACGGAAACTGGTATTTATAATGACTCTTCATTATCCGACTGCGTCCGATATTAAGGCTGCATCCTGCCCATCCAGGTATTATGTAGAAATTGATGTTTTCACGGATCTTCGTTATACAAGATGAATATTTCTGGGTTTTTATCCGTTAGGTATTTTCTGATTTGTTCGACGTTTCGAATTCCATTTTGAATTCATTTTCAAGAACTGTGAGACGAATATCTGTCCATACCGTCCTGGTCAATCACTCCCCTTACGAAGCAACCAAGCAAGAGCTAGCAAAGACTTCAATTGTCTGTTCTCCACGGAAACTGGTATTTATAATGACTCTTCATTATCCGACTGCGTCCGATATTAAGGCTGCATCCTGCCCATCCAGGTATTATGTAGAAATTGATGTTTTCACGGATCTTCGTTATACAAGATGAATATTTCTTCATTATAAATACCAGTTTCCGTGGAGAACAGACAATTGAAGTCTTTGCTAGCTCTTGCTTGGTTGCTTCGTAAGGGGAGTGATTGACCAGGACGGTATGGACAGATATTCGTCTCACAGTTCTTGAAAATGAATTCAAAATGGAATTCGAAACGTCGAACAAATCAGAAAATACCTAACGGATAAAAACCCAGAAATATTCATCTTGTATAACGAAGATCCGTGAAAACATCAATTTCTACATAATACCTGGATGGGCAGGATGCAGCCTTAATATCGGACGCAGTCGGATAATGAAGAGTCATTATAAATACCAGTTTCCGTGGAGAACAGACAATTGAAGTCTTTGCTAGCTCTTGCTTGGTTGCTTCGTAAGGGGAGTGATTGACCAGGACGGTATGGACAGATATTCGTCTCACAGTTCTTGAAAATGAATTCAAAATGGAATTCGAAACGTCGAACAAATCAGAAAATACCTAACGGATAAAAACCCAGAAATATTCATCTTGTATAACGAAGATCCGTGAAAACATCAATTTCTACATAATACCTGGATGGGCAGGATGCAGCCTTAATATCGGACGCAGTCGGATAATGAAGAGTCATTATAAATACCAGTTTCCGTGGAGAACAGACAATTGAAGTCTTTGCTAGCTCTTGCTTGGTTGCTTCGTAAGGGGAGTGATTGACCAGGACGGTATGGACAGATATTCGTCTCACAGTTCTTGAAAATGAATTCAAAATGGAATTCGAAACGTCGAACAAATCAGAAAATACCTAACGGATAAAAACCCAGAAATATTCATCTTGTATAACGAAGATCCGTGAAAACATCAATTTCTACATAATACCTGGATGGGCAGGATGCAGCCTTAATATCGGACGCAGTCGGATAATGAAGAGTCATTATAAATACCAGTTTCCGTGGAGAACAGACAATTGAAGTCTTTGCTAGCTCTTGCTTGGTTGCTTCGTAAGGGGAGTGATTGACCAGGACGGTATGGACAGATATTCGTCTCACAGTTCTTGAAAATGAATTCAAAATGGAATTCGAAACGTCGAACAAATCAGAAAATACCTAACGGATAAAAACCCAGAAATATTCATCTTGTATAACGAAGATCCGTGAAAACATCAATTTCTACATAATACCTGGATGGGCAGGATGCAGCCTTAATATCGGACGCAGTCGGATAATGAAGAGTCATTATAAATACCAGTTTCCGTGGAGAACAGACAATTGAAGTCTTTGCTAGCTCTTGCTTGGTTGCTTCGTAAGGGGAGTGATTGACCAGGACGGTATGGACAGATATTCGTCTCACAGTTCTTGAAAATGAATTCAAAATGGAATTCGAAACGTCGAACAAATCAGAAAATACCTAACGGATAAAAACCCAGAAATATTCATCTTGTATAACGAAGATCCGTGAAAACATCAATTTCTACATAATACCTGGATGGGCAGGATGCAGCCTTAATATCGGACGCAGTCGGATAATGAAGAGTCATTATAAATACCAGTTTCCGTGGAGAACAGACAATTGAAGTCTTTGCTAGCTCTTGCTTGGTTGCTTCGTAAGGGGAGTGATTGACCAGGACGGTATGGACAGATATTCGTCTCACAGTTCTTGAAAATGAATTCAAAATGGAATTCGAAACGTCGAACAAATCAGAAAATACCTAACGGATAAAAACCCAGAAATATTCATCTTGTATAACGAAGATCCGTGAAAACATCAATTTCTATATATATATATATATATATATATATATATATATATATATAAACTTCTGGTTTGCTTTCCATTCACCACTGATGACGTTTCAATGATAACAAACGATGACAGTTCTTGACAGTTCATAGGGTTATATTGTGTTGTTATTGACTATCCTATATTCATACGCATAAATTTCGAAATTTACTAAATTATTATTGAGAGTGATGAATTCTGAACATCGTTTTGTATCAATATATTCTTCGTGGTGGATATGAATTTTGTTTTTCTCGGATGATTATTCTGCAATAGGGTGAATGTAATAATAGATATGAATTCGATAATATAACAGATTTTCAAATCTGAAATTTTCCAGTTAGATTCCAACATTCTATGGAAATATTGATTTTGAAATGTGTACCATAGAAAAATTTATCAGCTTTCAATTGTATACCCCTTCACTGAATGTCAACTCTCCAATGTTCTTTCCATTGTATTCCCTATAACTTTCTCTCGAATATTGTTTGAATACTTTTTAAGGTGGATATGTCATGAAATCCATTTTTTTGAGCTTTAAATTTTTATATTTTCTGTTTATGGAAAATTATACCTATTTGCCTCGATACGTAACTGCAAAATTATAAAAAAAAAGAAGATAGACTGATTCTTGACAAAAAACACGATACTTAACTGACGAAACAGTCACATAATTTTTTTTTTAATAATATTGCATTAACGCATAGAGACAAATACAAATAATGAACAAACTGAACAAAACCAAAAGTGACAGTAGCTAAAATTTGGTATAGACATATGAATTAGAAAAGCTTGATTTATTATAATATCATATTGGAAAATGGAATTCGAATATATATTTTTCATTACAGGTATCTTCTACATGGTGCAAACTTCATGCATGTCACTGTACAGCGCATCAAAATCCAACCCATCCTCTTACAGCTATCCATCAGGACCATATCGAGTCGTGTCTTATCCTTCGGAGTGACCGCTTATAAATCATCCAGCTACAATAAATTAGATTGATCCGCTCGATCCAAATTAATTAATAATTAATTAATGATATGTTAGGTGGTCGATTAGATAATGCAGTTATTACTGACGTATGCTAATTCCTTGTAAATCACTCGATACGATTTTATCTGCGCTATGAATAGTAATTGTTTGTCCTATTGCCATTAACCGCCATACGTATGTACGGCTGTATTAGGTATTAGTCATGGCAATATGGTGAAAGATTGGTGTGCAATGCAAGATTGCATATCTATAATGGCGTTACTTTAAGTACCTACAATAGCTATTCCACTATTGCCTTTTTCCTCCAGTCCATATTTGTTTGGAAAGGTATATTCGATGACCAGGAAATAAAAAGCTTTCAAGAGGATGTTCTATCTGCAGCAGCTTCAAATAGGTACATTGAATATATTCAGACATTAACAATATAATAAAGACTATAAATGACTTAAAATGGCTTAAAATGGAAAATACCTAACGGATAAAAACCCAGAAATATTCATCTTGTATAACGAAGATCCGTGAAAACATCAATTTCTACATAATACCTGGATGGGCAGGATGCAGCCTTAATATCGGACGCAGTCGGATAATGAAGAGTCATTATAAATACCAGTTTCCGTGGAGAACAGACAATTGAAGTCTTTGCTAGCTCTTGCTTGGTTGCTTCGTAAGGGGAGTGATTGACCAGGACGGTATGGACAGATATTCGTCTCACAGTTCTTGAAAATGAATTCAAAATGGAATTCGAAACGTCGAACAAATCAGAAAATACCTAACGGATAAAAACCCAGAAATATTCATCTTGTATAACGAAGATCCGTGAAAACATCAATTTCTACATAATACCTGGATGGGCAGGATGCAGCCTTAATATCGGACGCAGTCGGATAATGAAGAGTCATTATAAATACCAGTTTCCGTGGAGAACAGACAATTGAAGTCTTTGCTAGCTCTTGCTTGGTTGCTTCGTAAGGGGAGTGATTGACCAGGACGGTATGGACAGATATTCGTCTCACAGTTCTTGAAAATGAATTCAAAATGGAATTCGAAACGTCGAACAAATCAGAAAATACCTAACGGATAAAAACCCAGAAATATTCATCTTGTATAACGAAGATCCGTGAAAACATCAATTTCTACATAATACCTGGATGGGCAGGATGCAGCCTTAATATCGGACGCAGTCGGATAATGAAGAGTCATTATAAATACCAGTTTCCGTGGAGAACAGACAATTGAAGTCTTTGCTAGCTCTTGCTTGGTTGCTTCGTAAGGGGAGTGATTGACCAGGACGGTATGGACAGATATTCGTCTCACAGTTCTTGAAAATGAATTCAAAATGGAATTCGAAACGTCGAACAAATCAGAAAATACCTAACGGATAAAAACCCAGAAATATTCATCTTGTATAACGAAGATCCGTGAAAACATCAATTTCTACATAATACCTGGATGGGCAGGATGCAGCCTTAATATCGGACGCAGTCGGATAATGAAGAGTCATTATAAATACCAGTTTCCGTGGAGAACAGACAATTGAAGTCTTTGCTAGCTCTTGCTTGGTTGCTTCGTAAGGGGAGTGATTGACCAGGACGGTATGGACAGATATTCGTCTCACAGTTCTTGAAAATGAATTCAAAATGGAATTCGAAACGTCGAACAAATCAGAAAATACCTAACGGATAAAAACCCAGAAATATTCATCTTGTATAACGAAGATCCGTGAAAACATCAATTTCTACATAATACCTGGATGGGCAGGATGCAGCCTTAATATCGGACGCAGTCGGATAATGAAGAGTCATTATAAATACCAGTTTCCGTGGAGAACAGACAATTGAAGTCTTTGCTAGCTCTTGCTTGGTTGCTTCGTAAGGGGAGTGATTGACCAGGACGGTATGGACAGATATTCGTCTCACAGTTCTTGAAAATGAATTCAAAATGGAATTCGAAACGTCGAACAAATCAGAAAATACCTAACGGATAAAAACCCAGAAATATTCATCTTGTATAACGAAGATCCGTGAAAACATCAATTTCTACATAATACCTGGATGGGCAGGATGCAGCCTTAATATCGGACGCAGTCGGATAATGAAGAGTCATTATAAATACCAGTTTCCGTGGAGAACAGACAATTGAAGTCTTTGCTAGCTCTTGCTTGGTTGCTTCGTAAGGGGAGTGATTGACCAGGACGGTATGGACAGATATTCGTCTCACAGTTCTTGAAAATGAATTCAAAATGGAATTCGAAACGTCGAACAAATCAGAAAATACCTAACGGATAAAAACCCAGAAATATTCATCTTATATATATATATATATATATATATATATATATATATATATATATATGTTAGCATGAAGATTCTCACGGACGAAGTATGATGCGTTGTTTTTTCGGGTTTCATTCCGTGTTCTGTGGTTTTGATCCTCTGAAGGATAATTCTCACAACGTTTCGGCAAAGTCTCATTTGCCATCTTCTAGGTGATGTCTTGAATTTCGATCAGTCGAGTTCGGAGATCGAAACTCAAGACATCACCTAGAAGATGGCAAATGAGACTTTGCCGAAACGTTGTGAGAATTATCCTTCAGAGGATCAAAACCACAGAACACGGAATGAAACCCGAAAAAACAACGCATCATATATATATATATATATATATATATATATATATATATATATATATATATTCAAAGCCCAAAAAAATGGATTTCATGACATATCCACCTTTAAAACAATATTCGAGAGAAAGTTATAGGAAATACATATACATATATATATATATATATATATATATAGATGATAAGTATTCTCGACCGTCTATTTGTACACAAAGTTGTTTTTTCTATATCAGGGCTTCGGTCTGAAGAAAAAGATTACTCTTTTTAGCTACCCGAGCTTTCGCTAATCTTTATTAGCTTTTTCGAGGGCTACAATAATAATAATAATAATAATAATATAGGTCTTCATTTCCCTCAATACCTCCAATGATATCACAAACATATACATCAATATTATTTATACATATCTATTCGTGAAAATATTAGGGAGAATGCCGAAGATCAGATGACCCCTCCACAGAGTGACTGGGTCCCTGTTATTATTCTTAAGCAGAGATATAAAATGGACATCAAAAAGTATAAATATAAAAATAGAAGGTACATACTTGTGCTATTTGAGGTTTTTTTTGTGAATGAAATGTAAAGATAAAACATGAGATGTGTAAATTTTGACAATGAAAGGTGAAGTTATTGATTTGGAAATTCATAGTGTTCTTTTCACTGATGAAAGTTATATACAAGATGTATTTATTTGTTCAATAGAAACGAATAAATTTTACTGAGGTTTTCAATATCTGATTTTTTGTTCATGTTGTTTTTTCTCGTTTTAATTTCAGTCATTTCCAAAAAGAGACGTTTGTTCAAGTTTTTTCAATATGAAAATTCTTCATATTGAAAAAAACTTGAACAAACGTCTCTTTTTGGAAATGACTGAAATTAAAACGAGAAAAAACAACATGAACAAAAAATCAGATATTGAAAACCTCAGTAAAATTTATTCGTTTCTATTAAACAAATAAATACATCTTGTATATAACTTTCATCAGTGAAAAGAACACTATGAATTTCCAAATCAATAACTTCACCTTTCATTGTCAAAATTTACACATCTCATGTTTTATCTTTACATTTCATTCACAAAAAAAACCTCAAATAGCACAAGTATGTACCTTCTATTTTTATATTTATACTTTTTGATGTCCATTTTATATTGTAGCCCTCGAAAAAGCTAATAAAGATTAGCGAAAGCTCGGGTAGCTAAAAAGAGTAATCTTTTTCTTCAGACCGAAGCCCTGATATAGAAAAAATATGTGTCTTCTACGATACTCCAACGAAGTGAGAGAGTCCAAGAGCGAAGACTCACCAACAAGACAGATTGCTTTTTTCTGAGTGGAATCAAGAAGGTTCAACGAATGTTCTGGTACTGAGCTCCAAACATGAGAACTTATTCTAAAACAGTCCGTATCTGAGGCCTGAAGATCATTAGAAGCTGACGAGAGAAGTATCAATATGCACGAAATAGAAATCCAAGTTTCTGGAAAGCACCTTTAGCAATCGATCTCACATGGTTTTGCCATTAGAGATTATTACTGATCGTCATTCCTAGCATCGAGATACTTGACTTTGTAGGAATAATTACTTCTGACATCTGAATATTAGATAAAGACAGATTGGCTTTCTCTGAGAGCTATGCCTATAGTGTAGCCGCTGAAAAGATAGAATGACCACGTTATTGAATTAACGTAACACACGTAAATACAAAGCACAAATGAGTACAGTACAGTGTAAACAGTTCTTCATTTATGTCAGTTTAGAAGGCGTGGCATCGTACGCCGCGCAGGCTATATATAGATGCAGGCATTCACTGTTCACGCGTCCGTGATTTCTATCTTTTGAACGGCCCGACTATAGGTCATCCCAGCATTGAATTTTAGCAAGTTGATGTTTTATTGACGCTTATGCTCCTCTGAATTTTTGTTTCTGGTGCTGATATAGGAACTCTGGAAGAGATACTAGTGTAGAGAGTACTGTTGTCCGCAAATCTATGCACTGAACAAGCTTTTTTTACCATAACTTAACCCTGTAGATCCCCTGCATTTATCGAATTAATATCAGACGATACTCCAGCAACAACCACATAGAGAGACCTATCAGACAAGAAACTCTTCAACAAAGCACACCATTGAGGAAATAAACCATGAGACGGCAGTCTGGAAAGGAGACCCCGATGCCAAACTCGATCAAACACATTCGAAATGTTGAGTGCAACAGCTAAAGTTTCTCCTAATTTTTCGATGCAACACTTCCAAATGAGTGAAACATACGCCAATAAGTCACTGGTTGATATTTGATGGCGAAGTCCGTATTGTCGATTATTAGTCATTCCTGATTTCTTCAGATATTTTTCAAGCTCCAAAGTCATGTGTGCCACTAACCAAATCAAGATGCATACAAACCTTGGTGCGTTGACCGATATGCTTTTTTTAGCCAATTACTCTCGACCTGAGAAATCGAAGAGTAAACTTACATTTCTTGACGGTAGGTGGTGTTGAGGTGGTGATACAAATGCGATTTTCTAAGGGTACATTTTCATTGAGGCGGCAGCTTACGAGTGATTTTCGATACGGGCGGTCTCATTGGATAAACTCTTGCGGGATCTTTCGTTCACCAATAGAATTATCAGTATACAAAATACGTAAGGTCAAGTTCGTCTAATAAAAAGCTATTAATTTTTTTGAGATGTTAAACCGTTCGATTTGAATTTGAATGCATTCGAAAGTTCCTTTAATATTCGAAATCTTGTACCTAGTTCTTGTTTATATTCTTTTTAAGTGTTTATGGTTGCTGTTCTTGTATTTGTTTGATTTTATAGTGATAGTTATATTCATTATGAACCGATTTACAAAGCTCAAAATAAAACGCTCGTGTAACGTGTAGGTATTACTTATCTCTCATATCATCGGCTCGTAATCACAATGAAATTGCATTTTTTTAACCCTACGAAAAAAAAAAGTACTTACCTATTTTCGGTTCCTCAGAAAGTAGAAAGATGAGATATCAATACTCTCCAGTTTCACTCACAACTATTGTTTCGGAAGATTTAAAATCACATCACAATCACTGAGTTTTTGATTTATTTTTCATCGAATTGAAAGCAAAAGCAATACCTAATAATCAGTCAAAATGTGATGACTACATAATTTTTAGCATTTCGCGGGAAAGCAAAAAATTGCATGCAAAACATGAGACCATGAAAAAAACATAACCTTTAAATCTATAAATAATCGAATGGTCGTCGAGCAGACGGATATCATGGCATCACAGATTGAATTAAAATCACGTAAGGTGCGCCTCTGCTGGAAAACTCTCGAAGGCATCACTTCAGTTAAAATTGATCAAAATCAAGATAGCGAAAAGTCGAGAAAATTTGCTTACAATCTATTAGGTATAAGTCAACACACCAGGGTTTTTATTCATCTTGAACCAAATCATTACAACTAGATCATTTGTTTCCATGACTTATCCCAGATATCGGTCAGAGCGAATACAATAGAATAGAAAAGAATAGAAATTCATTCGTCATGAAATTCATACAATTTTCATTATATACAATAGTACAATAATACTAGTAAAACATAAAAATGAAATCTTACCATAAAATTCATCAATATCATAGAAGGCGTGATTGGCTAAGAATGCTTTCAGTTTTTGTTTGAACCATGTGTTTTTCAGTGGTGTCGGTTGTGTGTTTTTTCTGCGTCCAAAATATCACTGTATTTGTTGTAACATTTCACACCTATATAATTAGGAGCGTGTTGCGTAGTTTTCAAACGTGAGAATGGCTGAAAAATATGAAGTTTCTGACGTGTGTTGTAAGGAAAGCTTGTTCGTTTTCTTTGACGTACATAATCAAGTTCAAAATATATAAGCTTGGTTATGTTAAGATATTTTCTTTTTGGAAAACTTGTTCACAAGAAGCTGTTGGTGGCATCTTGAACATCGCTCGCAATATTTTTTCTGAACTGTGAAGACTCTTTTGGTATGTGGCGATGAGCCCCAAAATATTAAGCAATATTCGAGTGTTAATTGAACCAAGCCATGATAGAGAACCTTCAGAACATGAGATGTTACTGTATCTCTGATGTTTCTAATTACATAACAAAGAGAACTCAACTTTGTGTTTACTTCATTTGTGTGTGATTCCCAAAACAGTTTTGGATCCACTATCAACCCCAAACACTTAATTTTTCCTGTTGCCTCGATAGGTGTATTATCACTATTCAATAATATATTTGAACTAGTTGATGAATTTTTTGGTATAAACTGCATGTACTTAGTTTTCGTTGCATTTGATCATAGACCGTTTTCTTTACAGTATTTGCTAAACCATATTATTCTCAGAAACAAAAACAATGGCAATATTCATTTGTAGCTACAAAAATTTCACAGGCTCCTTCGAAAAAACATGGGGACACAAAAACCACTAATGTGTTACTTGCAAGTTTTTCGATACAATTCACCCTTTCCACGACTTCCTTCGTAGGTGGCACATTCAAAATACTCTTCTGATCCTTCACCCCATTGAGGAACGTTTCCCCTTCGAGTGCATAAAGAAACGGAGAACGGCCCCGTTAACGATATTCTCCCAGATATTTTGGAGTAGGAACGGCGATGCTCTTCACGGAATCCATTGATTTCCATTGAACGCCGGGTTGAAGGGGCGCCATTGTATCTGTTGATTGGCGATACGACACGATTCCAGAGGTGACGATGAAATGCTGACCTGTACGCTACGCTTTCGACGGCTGTTCAACACAATGCTTTCGACACCTTTGCAAAGCGTTTCATTTCTTTTTTTGAGGGAGTAAGCTTTCGAGTGATTAGGAAATGTGAGATTTAGGAGTTGAAGAGGGAGTTTCATCACTCCAGTCTCTCCATAACAATTACTATTGAATAGCAAATGCAGGAATTTTTCTGTGTAGAAACCTGCACTGGCACAGGTCGGATATAATTCAATGTCCTTCGTGGTATAAGCTAGAGGAGTATTTGTTTTCTGACAGGTGCCAGCCAAAATCTACTGTGTAAGTAGATTTGAGACTGGCCTGAACGAATTATTCGAAAGATGCTTTGAATTACGATTGGTTTGTTTAGTGACTATTTGACTATCAAATTGCATTCATTATTCTACTTAAGCATAGTGTAATATTCATCTAGTAAATAATAGCTGAGCTATCAGCCAAAAAATGGCCCGGACGTACTGAAACATTATTTTTTGTTCAGATACGTACTGATTTTGATTCATAAGCCCCAGGAATTTTGTGTTTGCAGAATATTCAATTGATTCTGTCTTGAATTTAATAGGAACTTTCGAAGAAATGGGTATAGTTTCTCTCGAAACAAATATGAACGAAGATTTAGCATAGTATGGACTCAATTTATGAGAAGACATCCAAGACGATGAAAGAATCAAATCATTATATATCTATATAATGAATCCTGATCAATGTAGAGTAGTACCGCCTGCAAGTAAAAATGACTTTCCTTTCAGAGGCAAATCTTTCATAGAATTTATATGAATTAAAAAAAGGTAGGGCCCAAAACTGAGCCTTGAGGTACTCCACGAATAACAGTTTTATACCCACTCAACCCTTCCCCTATACAACCATACTGTTTTCTGTTTGTTGAATGATTTGAAAACCAGTTGTGAACTTTTCCCCCTCCCTCGCGTAGAATAATATTTCTAGTAATATACTGTAGTCAACAGTATCGAAAGTATTTTTCAAATCGAGTGAGAAGAGCCCACATTTTTTGTTGGGATCCAATTGTGAACGGAAGTTAGTGATAACATCCATTGCTGCACACTTTGTATCACTCGACTTGAGAAACCCATACCGATGATTGTAAAAAAAATCATTATTTTCCAAATAGCTAAACAATCTGCTCTTCATTAATTCTTCAATAATTTTAGACAAGACCGGTAGAATCGTTATTTTTGTTTGCTAAGTTCTGAAAATGCAAACAATTAAAAAAACTTATGACACCATCTTGTTCCTGTCCAGTAGTTTTGGAGTTGTCTGATACCAAGGCGGTGAGTTCTGGGTTGATATCTCCTTCACAGATCAAAGCACTAGACTTTTCTTTATACTTGTGACCTTAATATACGAGTTTATAGACTGAAAAACTCCCTACAAGTCTCTAACAAATTTGGTAGTTATTATCCTTATTATTACTTTCAATCTTTTCTCGAGCGAGTGTTCCTTCTCTTTCACAGGTTCCTAAACCTCCTGATTTTTTTTTAACGAAATGTAGACAACAGGTATGGGATCTACATCCTGCTCAGTTCTGGTTGCCTGATCTGTATGACTGGCTTGTTTAAGTTTGCTCTCTATTGAGGAACTCCTCTGTGGATGAGGACGGATGATGAAAGGCGAAACAGGGCATCTATAATCTAGAAATCTGCTCAGCAAATGCCGTTTATGAAGTGGACTCAGATGGTCGAGCATACTGCATAATATTGATTATCGTAAAATATTGAACGTTTTTCGATGTATCCACAGAAGGAACTTTCAGTCCCTAACTTCATAAACGTATTCAAAATCTTATCGAGAGTCCTGATTTGTTGAGCCAGCTTGATTTCAAGGTACTGCATTTTGCCAGAAGGAATAGTTTTACATGCTAAAATGATAGAACTAGGACTGATAAAAAAGAAAACATTAGTATTATATATAACACCTGATAACCACTACGCAAAATTTTATCACTGCTATTCAAAAAAATGCATTTATTCATGCTAGGTTGCAAGTTGCAGCGTCTTATTTATTTCTAAGGTATTTTTGTTGTTGCAAACTACAAATATCTGGTGGCGCCATTGTAATGAATGATAATTTAGAATATTTTGATTATTAAAGAATGAAGGCTTTCACGGCCGGTGTTGATATTTCAGGCTTGAGGACCGTGTACTTGAATTCCGGAGCTTTCGTCATCAGTAATAGTAGACTCGCAGAGGAGAGTTGAACTACGACCACGCCGCTGAAGATGGCTGCCGAATATTTAGACGAAAGCTTCGGAATTCAAAATACCAGTAAACGGTCTTCAAAAACTAGAAACTAAAGCTAAATTTTGATTATTTTTCGAAAGCGAAGAAATCCAGAAGAGTAAAGAGGTAAATTTACAAAATCACAAAAATTAAAAATGAATGAAATCAGATATTAGTTATTAATAATAAATCCGTTTATCTCAGTAACTTTCAAGTGTTATTTCTCAATATTGGCAATGAAAACTGAATCAATAAATTGCGTTGTGGAATTCAGATGTAACTCTCGAGACTAGGTTTACTTGAAAGAAATGTGATAAGAAATTTTGTGTTGGTTCTTTAATATTGCTTTGAAAAGGAATATATTGGACAATAAATGCAAATATTGGGTGAATATCGTGCTTATTGCAGATAACCAATTATCTAATGACAGCATCTTTATGAGTAGTCTCATATGAGCAATCGTTAGTTGAATAATAAAAAATAGTATAGTGTGCAGCATACTTGAACATCTTTATGTTTTATCGATTGAAACGAAGGAAATTAATGCAGGAGAGTGATCAGGACAGTGTAGGAACCCTTTTCGGGGCATTGCCAACAGTATTACGAGTACTTCCATATCTGAGCAGAAACAAGCTGGTTTGTGTTCGAGAGTGATGAGATGAACAAAATTTCAACACTATTGGCTTTTTGCTTTCATTTCGTGTATATAGGTGCATTCAGTTGATTTTATTCAAACTAGATGTGAATCCTACTCGAAATGAGTAGGAAAAATAAACTTCTATGTGATTGAACGCCCATGTATGCAAGAAACAAATGTTTTGAATATTCTTCTTTGTGTATGATACATACATAAGAGAATGACATCGATATTCAAAACGTCATTCCTTTATACTTGTGAGTAAGATGGCTATATACTGGTGCTTTCAGTGTTGCGATATTGTTTCAGACAAACCTGTAGACAGGGTGTGGTTGTTCAAAATTACGCCTGAAGGGTGCGCTTGTGGTTGAATTTCCTAAAAATTTTCGAGATCACTCGATCCATGGAACACGTTGTTGCCAATAAAGATCACTTTTGGTTATAACAGAGAATAGAACGCGAGCTCAATCTGACGTTTGATGAAAACAAACTACATCTTCAATGACCTACCTTCAAGAATAATCTCACGTTCTAGTATATTCAATAACCATTTGAAAATTTTGTTGTGATTCTAAAAAAAACATCAGAGAAGTTTGCTGGCAACAACATTCTAGAGTGTGCACGCGTTCTGAATATTCTATGAATGGAGTGATATATGTTTTAGATATTTTCAGTTCAAGTCAGAATATTATAAAAAATAATAATGATTTTACTCACCAGAAAAAATGTCATTTTCTCACTTCACATATCCATAAAATTTGATCACAATTCTCACTCCTATTCGCTCACACGCATTAACGTGAATCGGCTGAATTGTGATACTACTTCTAAACCGAGCTTTTGAATTGAGATCACAATATTATATTGCTCAAATGAATATATCAACAATAAACTAATTTTTTAGCGCATAGACCAGAATTCGCAACGACACTTGGCAACACAGGACGTACACATGACTGCCATCTCAACTGCGAGAGTGACGATATCTGGCGAATTTTTTGAGTTATTACTACGGTCTACCTCATCAATTCTTGATCAAGTAGGCCAGATCGGTCGTCTGATTCGCTGACAATCTTTTATATGGAGTGAAAACAGCAGTATATAGCCACCTTACCTGTGACAGTTTTGTTTTCATTTCGAAGAAAATCCTTAGGGATCTCCTCAAAAAAATATTCTCGCTCCTCTGGTCGAAGTAACCAACCCCTTTCCCTCAAACCCAGCGATAATAACCTCCAAACGGATGCACCCTTCATTGTTCAACTCGGGCCATAGGGATGTAGACAACATTAAAGTTTTGATGCTGAACAGAAAGGCGGTCGGCGACGGGCGCTGCGGGGTGGGGGGAGGGGGAACTCAAGGAGAGGCTTTGGGACTGATAAGAGCGAGATCAGAGAATCGCTCCGGGACAATTTATGGCGGCAACTTTTAAAACACACTCCGGGGGCGGCGTATATAACCTTCGGTACAGTCGGCAGCACAGCCGACCGGGAACTTTAAATGTTTTTAACTACTGCTTAAATTCCCGTGACGATAGGATGACGGTTTTACGGGAGAAGTTATAAGGAGAATTATGTGGAGAGTGAATTGATACTTGCTTGAGATTGGAGACTGTATATTTCTTAGTTTTGGCTTCGTGTTTTTTTTATATGCAGAGTCTCACGAAAGTGAAGCCCTGTAATGTTCAAAGAACACCGTGTGAATCAAGGGACAGGAGATACGAATTAACATTCACTTTGAATTTTTGAAGTTTGTAAGCCTCAGGAAAAACCTCTCGCGGCAAGGAGTTCTAAAGTTCAGATGTTCTATTGAAAAGAGATCCCTGAGCAAGAGAGGTTCGACAGGTCTCCAAACTCACAACAAAGGAAGGGAATTCTGTACTCGTCGAGTCATCCGTGTAGATATTGCCAAGCGTGGAACGATTGATAAGAATTCGGAAGAGCACCGACCGTCAAAATATCTATAGAAGAGAGAAAGTCTCCGACCCTTCTACGATGTTCTAATGAAGTGAGCAAGTATGTGAGCGAAAAATCACCAACAAGACGAATTGCCTTTCTCTAAATAGAATCGAGAAGCCTCAATGAATGTTTTGGTGCCGAACTCCACACATGAGAACCATTTTCCAAGACAGGTCATATCTGAGCCTTGTAGATCATTAGAAGCTGACGAGAAGTGAAGTATTTCTTCGCACGAAATAGGAATCCAAGTTTCTGGAAAGCACCTTTAGCGATCGATCTCACATGGTTTTTCCCGTGAGAGATTATCACTGACCGTAATTCCTAGCATCGACACTTTGTAGGAATAGTCACTCCTGACATCTGAATACTAGATGGTGATAGATCGGCTTTCCTTGAGAAGAGACATGCCTGAGTTTTTTTAGCATTAAATTCCACGAAGTTCATCTTTTATTTTTAACAATTCATCGTTAATTTCATCGACGTGAATGTTTCTTTGAATTTTTGTTTCTCGAGCTGGTATGGGGACACTGGAAGAAAAACTAGAATGAAGAGTACTGTCGCCCGCAAAACTATGTCAACAACCACACACAGACATATATCAGACAAGAAACTCTTGAACAAAGCACACAACTGAGGAGGCAAACCATAAGACAGCAGTTTGGAAAGGAGACCCCGATGTGAACGAAGAATCACCAACAAGACGGATTGCCTTTCTCTAGGGATGTATATAGTCTAGCTCCTGATTTGTAGAAAGTGACTTATGATTTGTACGGTCCCTTATTGATATGCAGGAAGTCAAGAAATAGAACATAAATTAGCTAGGTACTTAGGTTTCAAATCAAGTTTTACTTCGCCACTTTCTTACATCCTCTCCGTTCTTTCAAATACCCTAAAAACCTGAAAATGTACGATAAGTCGTCATTTTCAATTCATAAACTAGACTATAGTGCGTAGTGTTGTGTGGATTTTTTGCACTGTTCGCTTAGCTGTAGAGATAGACGCAAAATAACAGAGTGAGACGTCTTCGTATACCTCACTGCATTTTTCAATGTTTCCATCCGAAATTTTTTATCACTTCCATAATTACAAAAAATGAACACCTTTCAATCTTAAAGTGTCTTTCAAGCATCATGGTAACTAAAGAAAATCATATACGGAATGGTCTAATGAAAAGCATGCGCTTAGCTTTTCTCCTTCATTTTGGAATTTAAAACGGAAAGACTCGGACATGTGAAGTTTTCTTTCGAAGCATTTCACGCATATTTTCTCTACCTATCAATACCTAGCGAAGGGGTGTCACAAACCTGAAATCTCAAATGGAAAGTGGGGTAGAATGACATATCATGTGAAAAGGTACAAAAGTATCTATCCAATGATAACCCATTCATTGAAATTTACCAAACATTTGATGCAAAAACGGCATTACGAACATCAACCCGATAATTTTGGTACAGAGTTCTAGGATTTGAAAATCAGAATAACTAGAAACATTTCTGAATTACATCAATTTCACGAAAGCAAGATTTCAATTTTGAACTTCTTATTAAAGTTACTTCTCGCATGCCATAACTTTCTGTATTTCTGAAAGTGATATAGTTCTGAATAGAATGAATTCTATCATGATTTAGTTTTATGATGAAAAAATATTATGGACATATGAATAAATTACTCATGCAAATTAACTTATCCGATTCGTTAAAGAAAATCATTTTAGGAAATCATGTCATGTGAACATTGTGTGGACATATTGAAAATCACTAATGCAAGTTAACTATTCCAATTTATTAAAAAAAAAACATTTTATAAAATCATGTCATGTGAACGAAACAAAACACCTCTTCTCTTATATACAAAGTTTTTGTCAATCGTGGAAAAATGCAAATCCTCTGGATATCAGGAAATATTGAATGGCAAATCGTCTATTGCGTATATGAATGTCAGAAATGAAACAAAATCCGTTTTTGTATTCGAGGAAAAGAAGTTATTTTTCAAGGATTTCGACTTTAAAACTGTCTATGGTATAATTTACAAAATACTATAAGTTTTACTTATGAATTGTTTCTACCTTTACATACACATTTTTGAAATTGAAAAAAACTGTTATAAATCTCATCCCAGAATACTTCTTTTAATGAAGTGTCATTCAGTTTTTCATATTGGGTTTTCAAATATTATTTTTGCCCAAAGATATATACAAATACCATTTTTTTGTGGAAATGAATTAAAAATTAATAATTTTTCGATTTGAATTCTATTTCAAATATTTGTTAATGACCTTTCAATTAACGGAGAAGTTTACAATCTGTTGATTATTTTCTGATTGCTTGAATCTTTCAATAATCTGAATTAGCAAAGATTATTGATGTTATCTGATATGCAGGTGTAAAGGAAAGTTTGAAGGAATGTCTTTTGGGTTATTGATTACGGAACAAATATACAATACCTAATGTTTATCAAAAGAAAGCAAGTGAATAGCTTTGTGGCTGAGGTGGTGCTGATGAGTTTGTTTCTCTTTATGCACTTACCAAGATCTGAATAATATGGTCTCAGTTCTGTGATGTCAATTAATTTATTTGTTTTATCTTATGAATGACTTACAGAAAATAAAAAGATGAATAAATTTAACGAATTTCCCATGAAGTCACTGATAGATTGTTTTTAAAAAATCGACATAATTTACGATAGGAATGGGTATATAATTATTGAAATTTACTGAAGATCAACAGCAAAACTTTCTCTCATAAACGATTTCTTTTACAATTGAGGAAGAATAAAAATCCTCAAGTAAGATCGAACAGCAAATCGTATGTTTCCTTTATAAGTTCCAATCATAGAACTGAAACAATTTTTTTTGTATTTGAGGAAAGGAAGGTATGTTTTTTTTGAATTTGATTCCGAAACTGCCTGTAGTATGATTTCTTTCCCCATTATCTCATTAAGATCAACTCTCGATGAATTCACACGAAATCCGATAATCGTCATTGCAAAAATTAATTAAGGGGATCTAGCCCCGATCGACTCCCGAGTTAATTTCCTCATTACCATACACACCAGCGAGCATTTTTTATTTGTCTCATAAATTCCCGGGCAACATACATGAATTATTCTGGCAATTTCGACTCCCGAGTGTACCGATGCCACCACAGCGTAGTTTTATCAGCCAGATATTATTTTCGCCGCTGTTTAGATAAGACCGGCCGGGGTCGGAAAAATAAATTGCCCTCCGCGGAAAATAGCTGAACTTTTCCGAAGAATGCCAGACTCCCTGTTTCTATTGTGCTCTTCGAAGCCGCTGCGACAACTTTTGGCTCACTTCGGCCGCAATAAATTCTCCCTGTGTAAATGTGTTTTTGATTTATTTGCAGCGATATTTTTATTTTTCGGAAAATGCGAGAAAATAGATCCCTTAATGACTTGGTTGGTGCCCTAAACGATATTCGTTAGTAACTACCAAGTGTTCGAAAAAGTGTTAGAAAACTCAGAGAAGTCGGGAATTTACGAGATCAGTTGTCAAGGTTGCAACAACAAGTACATCGGCCAGAGCCGACGAGCTATTAAAACCCGTTTCAAAGAGGATTTTGCACATATAAAATACGGAAGGGCAGAAAAATCCAGTGTCGCCCAACACGCTCTACACAATGACCACAAAATTGGTGAAAGCAATCTGAAACTGATCAAGCATGTGCATGACACAAGACTACTCGATGCATGTGAGAGTCTCGAAATAGCAAAATGTAAAAGCAGCATGAATGGTGACAAGGGACCTATCCCCTTCAGCCCGCTTTTCAATTTATTGTTGAGAAACTAATCAGAAATCAATACTAACAGATGACAGAACTTGCAGGTAGTCAGTTCATTACCGAGAAATTAATTAGAATAATTAACAGTAACAAACGAAGTCCATATCGGACCGGAAAACTTGAGGTATATAAATAACTAACCCCAGCTCTAGATTTAGTATCAATTCTCTTCTCCTGAAAATGCTAACCTTGTTAGCGAAACGCGCGTCGAGTGCGAAAATATCAGTTTGATGTTGGGGTAATTGATCTCTAGGAAAAGTTTCAACTTTTACACCAAAGGTTCCAAAACTCATCGTTTACCTCTTTGTGAGTTCAGAAGAATGCCTTTTAGGTTTTTATATACGGAATAAACGATGAGATTGAAAGCTTTAGTGTAAAAGTTGAAAATGTCCTCTCAGCACTTAACAGCAGTTTAAGAGTATACAATTCACGTATGAAGTAGAAAAAGAACGAAAGTTACCATGTTTAGATGAATTAGTTTTAAGGAACGAACAGAATGAAACAGAAATGGGCATTCACAGGAAAGACACGAACACATTCAGATACATTCCAAATGACTCGAATCATCGTCTACAGCTTCAAACGGCGGCACTGCAATTCCTTGTCCATAGGTTCATAACTTTTCCTTTGAAAAAAGATAAGTAAGACAATGAAAGGAGACTGAGTAGGTACGTAGCTGAAGTGAACGGTTTTAACCCAGAGATAGTTGATAAGATAATTAGAAAATGTAAATTCAGAAAGACACTTCGTAAATTTTCGACTTCTAAAAAAGATGAGAGAAACGAAAAGTTTATAGTAATCCCATATCAACCTCAATACAGTAGAAGACTTCAACAGATATTTAATGAAGTGAACTCAAAAGATAAATTAGAAAACACAAAGAAGTCGGGAATTTACGAAATCAGTTGTCAAGACTGCAACAACAAGTACATTGGCCAGAGCCGACGAGCTATCACAACCCGTTTCAAAGAGTATTTCAGTTGTGTGCTTTGTTGAAGAGTTTCTTGTCTGATAGATCTCTGTATGTGGTTGTTGATGGAGTATCATCTGATATTGTCCCAATGAATGCAGGTGTTCCAGAGGGTTCAGTTCTGGCGCCCACTTTGTTTCTGCTTCATATCAGTGATTTGCTTGAGAGAACATCTTGTTCAGTACATACATTTGCGGACGACAGTACTCTTCATACTAGTTTCTCTTCCAGAGTCCCCATACCAGCTCGAGAAACAAAAATTCAAAGAAATAGAATAGAATGGGGTAACATGAACTTGGTGGAATTGAATGCTAGAAAAACTCAGGCATGTCTCTTCTCAAGGAAAGCCGATCTATCATCATCTAGTATTCAGATGTCAAGAGTGACTATTCCTACTAAGTCAAGTATCTCGATGCTAGGAATTACGATCAGTAATAATCTCCCATGGGATGTGAGATCGATCGCTAAAGGTGCTTCCCAGAAACTTGGATTTCTATTTCGTGCGAAGAAATACTTCACTAGTATCACTACTTTTATTCGGGTTTGAAGGCCGTCGTTTTTTGGAATTTCTTCCTGACGTTTCGCTGGCTCGAGTGGCTAGCTTCTTCAGAGGTTCATTCATCTTGGAATTCACTCCGATGACTGGAGATTGTTTCTTCGCAAGTTGTATTTATGCCGATTCAGGTAGTTTGCGGTGCTGATTATTCCTTCGGATTCGGTGAATTGTCATTAATATTGATTACCTTGTTTACCTCATCTGGGTTCGGAGAATAATCATCATTATTATTATCTGAAGAACTACCTGCAGTTATTATCGATTTTCTTAAAATGGGATTCCATATTCGGTTGAGGTTGACAGCTTCTTCTTTTCTGTTGAAATTATCCGTGTGTTTGTGGATTTCTATTGCCTCCCGTACCAGTCGGCTATGGTATCCCTGGTTGGGTGCAATCAGTTTTGCATTTTCAAACAGAATCCTGTGGTTTCCCTCACTAAGTGCGTGTTCCGCCACAGCCGACTCGTCAATTTGCCCTAGTCTGCAGTTTCTCTCATGTTCCTTTAGCCTAGTTCCCATGGATCTTTTGGTGGTACCGATGTATACCTTCCCACAGGTGCACGGTATGCGATAAACCCCTGCTGCAGACAGTGGATCTCTTTTGTCTTTTGTCTTTTGTCTTTAGTCTTTAGATAGATAGATACTTCACTTCTCGTCAGCTTCTTATGATCTACAAGGCTCAGATACGACCTGTCTTGGAATATGGTTCTCATGTGTGGAGTTCGGCACCAAAATATTCATTGAGGCTTCTCTATTCTATTCAGAGAGACGCAATCCGTCTTGTTGGTGATTCTTTCCTCACAGACTCGCTCACTTCATTGGAACATCGTAGAAGGGTCGGAGACTTGTCTCTCTTCTATAGATATTTTCACGATCGGTGCCCTTCTGAATTGTTATCAATCCTTCCACCCTTGGCAATATCTACACAGATGACTCGACGAGTACAGAATTCCCACCCCTTTGTTTTGAATTTGGAAACCTGTCGAACCTCTCTTGCTCAGGGATCTTTTTTCAATAGAACAGCTGAGCTTTGGAACTCCTTGCCGAAAGATGTCTTCCCTGAGGCTTACAAACTTCAAAAATTCAAAGATATTGTTAATTCGTATCTCCCGTCCCTTTATTCACACGGTGTTCTTTGAACATAACAGGGCTTTCCTTTCGTGTGAATCTGCATTAAAAAAAAAGAAGAATACCCATCGGGTTATTATATACGGAATATATGTCCAATAGTTGATAGGCATTCGAAATATGATTAGTTCATTGCTTAGTGTTGAGCAATTATTCATGATATTTCCAATATTCCACGAATACAATCAGGCAGTTTTTGTCGAACATGAGATTGATAAGGGATTTTCTGATCAAATTTTTTATCATGGTCCTTGAGGTGGGGTGATTTCTTCGAATATCATTCACTTGAAATGATTTCGGATAATGTCAGATTTCGTGTTTCTGTTGTGTTCTTCGAAGCCACTGTGACATCTGGCTCTCTTGATTTTTCGGAAATGTGAGAAAAGATATCTATCCATCAATGCAGCACTCAGCAGTAAACGATTAAAATTCACAACTGCAGAGTTTCGAAAGAGTATGTAACTGTTTTGTATGAGTGAGTTCTGGAGAATGCCTATTGGATTATGAAAACGAAGTTTAAATACAATAGTTTTCAGATATTTGAAATAGAGCAGTTTATCGCTTTGTAATTAAGATACTGCTGTTGGGTCAATGATTATATATTTTCAATATTTATAAAAAATAATTAGGCAGTTTTTTTATCGAATAAGAATATTCTCATGAATTTATTTTGCCCATGTGTGCCTGGTGGGCATCTTTAACAATTGATTTGCAAATACTGGAGCTGAATATAATGTTCGAGGCATCCTAGTTCCTAGGACTCACCCTTGGTTGAAGTATCTTGTGAAAATGACCAAATTTCAATGGTTTGGGTAGTATTCAATTTGAAAAACGTCCGTAAGAGGTAGAGTTATGATTGAGTAACTGGACTATTCGGAATGATGCTAAATTATTTGATTATATTCAACTCTTCGAGACTGCCGAGACATCTCAGATTGACAGCCATAAATTAGTTTTTGATTTATCTGCAGCGATATTTTAATTTCTTGGAATTGCAAAAAATATATTTCTTAATGACTTGACAGAGTGTTGGATTGAAATAATTCATGCGGTATTAATTAACTATATCGTTGAGGGAATTAGATTCTGCTGATTATTTGATCGAAGACAATAGCACATGTGCAAATCGATGAGCGGGAATATTTTTTATATCTCGATTGTTATTTCTTAAAATTTCTATTGTCTAGATCGTATCAATCATTAACATTCTTATTCATAAATTATTTATTTTTATGCAGCTAAGCGATCTCTCATCAATTCTTCCTCGGTGAGTATATTAATAATATTAGAAGTCCAAGTTATTTTGCTTCTTTTGTTATTTTCTCATTTGGCCTAATTCGGATTTATCGGAAAGATCCCACTTATGAAAGTTCATATTTCCCTTCTGAGGGATATAATGCATTAGTAGACATCTAACAACTAATGAACAACGGAAAATCATGAGTCAGCACTAACAAGGACTGCTTTCGGAAGAAGAACCCCACAGCTCGCTAAAAACCTAATGGACTGCAAGACTCGAAAACTAAAATGCGCTGGTCGATTTTTTTATTTAATAACATATAATTTGGCTTCGAAATGTTACAAGAGTGTTGCCCTGTGGCTTCTGCTCCATATATTGTTTGGGAGGGATCCATTGTTCTATAATTATAACCTTCTGCAAGAAGCAATAAACATGGTGGTGACTTTTTAATTTTTTTATCGAATTGTTTCAGGTCACACACGGAGCACAGGAGGATAACCAGTCAATGGATATTGAATGTAAATTGGGGTGAAATAATAATATACGGGCATTAAAATGAGTTGAGAAGGATACCTTTTGGATCATTGAATATTATACATATTCCCAATATATTATGAATTCTCAAATGGAAAAAGTTCAAGTTATAATGGTCAATTTTCTTCAAATTCTTCAATTTTGCTTGGTTTTATACGGAGAAAAAATGTACTGTTCGATTAATTTTCATGAATGTTCAGCTACTATGGCAGGCCTTCATATAAATTGCTCTCCAGATTATGAAACTGAACTTCATTTTCAAATCAATACTTCTCAAAGACAAAGCAATTATTTGGTCAATATAGTTTCTTCCATTTGAATAAGGGTCATAGGAAATGATCCGTACTGTTAGTAGAGCCCTCTAGGGTTCCATCAACCAAACACCATTGACCAATAAGGTCCCTCGTCACTCTTCAGGAAGTCCAGCCCGTTCAGGTGTGATGTGATACTAAAGCGTCACCAAGTAGGTATCTTATCGTTTACTTTTTTAAATGTTACATATATATGTTACATTGTGAGAATGTTTGATTTCAATCATTCTCAAGGTGTAGAAAAATATTCCATAGGGAAAATAAGAAGAATTTTCAATTCATAAAAAACAAAATTCTATAGGCACTACTTTTGATTTTTTTTTGGTATTAACACAAACCCTGTCAATTCGTAAGAATGAATCAAAAACTTTCCTTATAATGGTGTTTCATCAAGATTTCCAAATTGTATACGAAAATGCCATTATTTGAGGAAATGTTTTTCGAATGAGCTTCCACTTCACAAAGAAGTTAACAATCTCTAGTTTTCAAATAATTACTAACCAAACTATTCAACATGGAATGTTGATTATCTTCAGATCACTTGAATCTTTTAAAAATTTAAATGAGCAGAGAATTGATGTTATCAAATATGCAAGTGTGAAGGGGACTTTGAAGGAATGCCTTTTGGGTTATAGAATACGGAGCCCATATCCAATACATGTATGTACCTATATTGAAAAAAATGAAAACCAATAGTTTTTTGGTTGGGATGATGCTGATGAGTTTCTCTCTTTTTATCTACCTAGCAACATTCGAGTAATAGGGTCCAATTTCTGTGATGTCAAACAATATTCCAGTGTTGACTTGAATTTTTTCAAATCGACAAATTCCGATAGGGATAGGTTTGTTAATATTAAAATCTACTGAAGATTAACATGGTCTTAAGCAAAATTTCAAAAAGTGACATACACACATATATATGTTCAGATCGACGGTTACGCAGTTGAAAAAAACTCGATTACCTATTTGAGATTATCTCGGAAGTTTTTCCTGATATCAGATGAACCAAAAACGAGATGACTTTTGCAACAACATTCGATTGGGTTCATTATCAATGTCCCATAAAACAACATTTGAACTACAAAAACGGGCAATTTCATATTATATTTATAGCAGACCATGGTTTACAGGGATCTCAACAATTTACCAAACTCTTTTTCTTGCATACCGTGGACTGAGACCTTCATTGAAAAAAGATTAGGTACATTATCGAGATCGGGATCAATTGAAATCTTGAAATCTGCATATGATAGCTGACAATGAACTCGAACAGATTGATTTTACTGCAGCGGTAAAATCAATATCACATGGAATAAGCAGCCTCAAAAATATTTCAGGAAATGAATCGAAGTGATAGATAGTGATAAGTGAATTTAGAACATATTGAACAAAGAAATCAGTTCTTAGAATACATCCAGAAATATTATCAGTGAGGAAACAAAACAATAGATTCATAGACTCAAATTAACTAAAAATATTCTAATTGTGCCTACCTACCCTATTTTCTTGAATAACTTCATCTCTAAAATACCTCAAAACAATCTAAATTCACAACCTCCAACCCATTATCAATAATCTATTACTGTCTTCTGTTATCGTTTACATAGTATAGGCTCACGTTCATGAATATTCAAATCACAAATCAGCATTCTCGAAGCAAAATTCCCGGAATTCCACTCGGTATACACATAATGTATTCAGTGAATCAGTAGAATTAGCAGCAGCTCTCAATATTTTACAGACAAGTGATATAAAACAAAAGAATTACAAGACGGGATCAGCTTGAATCCGATGCGAAAAGAAAAAAGAATTGAAGAGAGAACCAATGCCAGACATGAGCATGAAAAAGGGGCAGACAATCGTTAAAGAGGCGTGGCCATTTGATTTGTGGTCGCCATTTTGTCAAATAGTAGTGTTTTGTTAGACGCCTTATCGTATTGGAGGATCTCCCACCTCTCTGATAGCTGGCGGATTTTATTCCTATACATTATTGAACTACTTCTAAAACCGGGTATTACTGAAAAAGATAGGTGTTCGGTATGGATTGATTGATACTATCAGGGTTCTACTGTGATCTATGTACTTATTATCACAAGTTTCGAGGGTTCTCGCCTGGAAACTGGCATGTTTTCCCAAACCGAACAAGAGTGAAACGTTGCTGAAGTTACAGCAGCTCCCAAGTTGTGAAACATCCAGATGACTAAATTTTAATATACACTAAACAATACGAAATTAAAACGTCTTTCCCATTTATCGACCCGCCTTGCACCGCAGGCTCCGCCTCATCACCGACTTCTCACCAATCGCAGTTGGGATTCAGCGAAGGAGGCCGAGGTACCCCGAACCGCGTTGCTAAGGGAGACCGATGAAGGCAGCTATCCCAACATTTAGTGTGCTCGTGTTGTTTGTCGTGTCAGTATCGATAAGTACTGTATAGTATTTTGTTTTGATAATGAGACCGATTTGATATCAGTGATGTGCCGTTAGATAATTTTGACTGTGAACTGTGATTAGTGAATTAGTTTCGTATGATCTCTATAGGATATCTCAATTGATTTTGTAAGTACCCTTGTTTCATGATTACTTGTTTTACTTGGAATATCTATATCCAGAGAATATTGAAGAATTTGTTGAATATGATGAAATTCTGAATTTTTCATCAATGAAGAAAAAATATCTATCAATTGAAAAAATAACAAAGTCTGACAGTAATGAGAATTGGTCATTGGACAACTCCCAAAATGATTATACCATCTGTATTATCTAGGATTTCTATCCTACATGTCAACTTCATCTCTCACAAATATTTCACGTTTCATTTATTCTTTTTATCGAAAAAGTTACTTAACTGATTTATCATCTCTCATTAAATCATGACAGTTTCAATTAATTATGTAAGTTAAAAATAATACGGATTCTATTCTGAAACAGCGTTCAACAAACTTCAAACACATTACTCATATTCGAATTCCAGAATCCTCAAAGATCCCTAGCTAGATTCAAATATTTGAAATTTAAATACTCAAATACATAAAGAAAAAGAAAATATTTCATCTGAATACATGCATTTTCTAAGATTTTAAAGCTTCAAAAATGACAGTTCAGTGAACTGTTCTAATCTAGTTAGTTATTCGAGATGAATCTCGTTTTAATCTCTACCGGTTATCTAGAAATAAAAATAATCTATTTCAAATGTGTGTATTACATCTATCTATATATATATGGTATAGAAAAAAATGACGAACTGGTTAGCCTTGATTCAGCATCTCATATGCAAAGAAATGTAATATTGAGGTTTTTGTTTGCCGTTTATATCAAAAAAGCAAAAGCCGTCGCATAGTCATTAAAATTTATATATGCAGATACCTATCGATTATATAATTCAACGATTCAATGAACTGTTGGGAATATATATATCAATACATGATTTATTATTGTAAACATTTTACTTGTTTTCTATAAATATATCAAATGAAATGTTTACCTATTTTTGACGACCGTCCTTCTGATTATAAATGATTATGATAATAATCCTCTGGAAATTCTTCTGAATCGAAACAGTTTTTTAAAATTTCATTAACAATTTCAAATGCATTATCGATATGAAAATACCCACTGAATCAGAATGAAAAAAATTACGAAAATACTTTGATAATATTTTAAATTTTTTATGCATACTTAGTTATTTTGTCAATTGATTATTCAATAATATCTCAATAAGTACATATTCTACGGCTATATGAAGGCGGATTCAAGCAAACGATAAAATATGGGAACTTTCCTCGGAACTTCCCAAGTTTGGTGTCTGGTGATTTTAGTATTTTCATTTAATTTTTAAGTTGAAAAGTTTAGTTGTTCATAAGTTCAGTTGGCTTGCTTGAATCCGCCTAAACTTCTTTCCATTATTTTTTAACTACTGCAATTTTTTTTATTACTTGGTCATTTAATTAATTCATTTGTATCTACCCACAATAGGTGAAAATCAAAAACTTTTCAGAGCTAATTTGTTTGAGTGACTTTTTGTGGGGTTGATGAAAATCCCAATACGAATAAAAATTGAAAATTGTATTAGAAGCAAAATCCTTTAATTTATGTTTTGAGTGGGTATACAATCTCGAATAAACAGGGTTGTAAATTCAAATATTTCAAGAAATATCAATTATATTTTCTATATGATATTTAAATTAGAGGAAATGAAAAATCAATAATTTTAGGCTTTTTTGGGTACTTTCCGATATTGAAAATGATTCAGAGAAAATGTATATTTTATTTATCGTTTATTCGAAACCATTCATGGCCATACCCTACTGCCAGATTTTATCTATTTGTTGAAAACAGAATATAAATTGTATAAAGAAAACAAAAAACTTTTCTCTTGATTGATAATGAATTCATTTGGACCTATCATGGGTTTAAAAATAAAATTCTGGTTATTTCTCCATCTTTATTTTGAAATGGGCGTATCAAGATATTAATGTAAATTTTGCAACTGTGAAATAGAAATCACTTACCTATATATTTGGAATTGTGTAAAATTATTTCTACCACAGGAATATCTGAATATACAATATTCTCAAATATACGAAGATGAATGGACATTCATAATATCAACATTCATATTGAATATATCAGACAGATATTGATTGAACGATGTTAATATCATTCCCGATTATCAAAGGCTATCAATAAACTATCGGTTGAAATTTCGTCTAGATTAATTCATATCAGATAATTCTGTGGACAATTTATAGCAATGTGTTTCTGTGTATTGAACGCGGAAAATATAAACCTCAACAAAAAATCGATTATCACCCTGAAGAGAAAATATCAAGAAACAAAGTTCAGATGAATTCATTCAATTCGATCGCTCTAATCAATCTAATAAACCCTTCAAACGATTCACTATCAAACATCAAATATTTGCTCAGCATTCGAACGCTTAAAAACGAAATTGATAAAATCACTGCAAAAATTCGATAACATTCAATTTCCGCGATAACAATAAACCCGCACTCGATAACAAACGATTTTTTACTTTCAGACCGTTCTCGACTGTGAATCCAGCAGCCGTCGCATCGAAACAAATGCTCGCTACGCCTGCCTACTTCGACCATAGGCACGATTGGTGACCGCAAGTGAATCGCAGTAGCTTTGAGATTTTCGACTTTAATTTCGTGTGTGCAGTGTTCGATAAACTTGGTAACCCATGATTATGGAGATGACGAACGAATCGGTGGTGGGACGATGGTACGAGTCTCCCAGGACCGGGACTTCCGTGAGTCCCGGCCAAGGACTGGACGGCGGAAATTCCGACCTTAACGTTGCCGAGCACATGGGCACTTTCTTTTTGGACCACACCGGCACTCAAAGGGCTGCTAGGTACTACCATCAGACGATGCATTCACCGTACGGAAGCCACAGTGAGTTCAACGATACATCTTTTTCATTTAGCCCTTCTAGCTGGCCCCTTATGACTAAGTCAGACATCAAGCAGCAGGCAACTTAGTTATAATGCTGAATTAGCCCTTTCAATTGCTTCTGAACTGAATATTTTGTATATTGGCAAGGAAATACAGTATATTAATATTTATATGAGCTATAGCCTAAGTATTGTTACAAACTACCAATGTTATTCGTCATCCCGTCAACATGTACCCAATTTGGTAGAATATTCATTTGATTTCTTCCTAGCTTTCTGGGTTTATAACACACTACAATTTGGAAAAATTGAGAATTAATATTGGAATCTATACAAGTGTGGAAGGGTAGGCTTCTGTGTATCAAGACATGTTGCTACGTTCATTCAAAAACAGTTTTTTTGGATAGAACACGTCCAACTATTCAGTAACTTCTCGTATAATTCTAATTTGCCTATCAAAAGATACTTCTTGTTAACGTTTCGGAAACTGAATTCGCTTCGTTATTGACATTTTTTTATCGACACAAAACTACGAAGAATGGATCCATCCAGTACAAAATAATGTTTTTTAAATATTATTCATTCAATATTCCGAAGAAATTTTCTAGGGTGAAATTAACCAGCGGCCTTCCGATTGACCGATACTGGTAGTTTTGATGATTTTCTTGCAATCTATCAAAAATTGATTCTCTGATGGTAAATTGAGCTACTCTACCTTGTGTGTCCGTATTTTACATTGGTAAATTCGTTACGAATTCGTGGAATTCAGTTTTTATGTGAAATGAAGTATGTTCACTACTTTATATAAACAAATATGCTTGTAGTGATTCAGCTCAAACAATGAGAAATGTTTCAAATGTATCACCAATCTTAGGAATGAGCTTTTACTATCTCCAATGGCGCCCAACGAGGGGCCAGACAATATTTCTATAATGAAATCCATTTGATATTTAGTTTTTTTACATGATATTATTTCGGGATGCCAGTTTTTAGTACTGGAGTAATGTAGGTCCTTGTTGTAGGCGCAAAATTATCTCAAACTTCATGAATTACATTATAGAAGATTGATATATTAGCTTCAATCGATATTTATTTTAATTATCGGATATAATTTTTATATAATCGGGTATGATTTGGAATCCTGTTATTCTCAAAGCTATGCAAGGCATGTTCCATATGCATACCTAATTCTTATCAAGATATACTTCCCAAAAATTCTACTCCTTGAAAGCAATGACCACAAGTACTATTGGTATTGATACTAGAACGAACATTCTCATTTTGAGGAGTATGAATTACTGTCAAAACTCGATACAAATGCCTCAAAGTGATTTCATAAATCTAATGTTTATGCTTTGTTTGTATACATAGTTATTATACTTGTTGAAGATTAGGTAAATTTTGTCTATTTTCTGTTTTTTGTCCTCCTGAGTATTTGTTGTCTTATCTTTGGTCCCTTTATTTGATGTAAGAATTGATTTTTCGGGTGCAACTGCTAACGTTGTTGATTATGCACTCAGCGGTAGCTCTTTTTTTCTTTTTGATTCACAAAAGAAGTGAATTTCAGATTTTTTCCCTCCCAAATCAATGCAAGAAGAAAACAAAACTTCTATAACGAAGGATCATCAAATATTTATAGAACATTATCTTTTGATATGTGTAAATCAAGTTTCGAGTGATTGGTATACAAAATTGATCAAGAAAAAGTGACCTAGGCAGAATAGTGCCTATCTTGGATAGCCTCGATCTTCCTGAATGATTTCTCCATGAATGATTTTTACATATCAAAACACACAGTGATTGCTAAATATTCGATGTGATTTCTTTTATAGAAGGGTTTTATGTTTTTTTATTCGATTTGGAGGAGAAAAGACCTAAAATCAAACTCTCAAAATTTAACTAGCGTTTCCCAAGTTATCGAAACAGATATAAATGAAGTCTTTGGTTTTTGGGTTTTCAATATATTCGATTTCGAGTTGAATTTTTGGTTTTAAGTGAATGTGTTCATAGGATCTTATGCTGATGGTAGAATCGAAATTCGCAAGGAACTTGCCATACATTCTCTCTTGATTGTTTTGCTCGGATTTAGAGAAGATAACTTTCTCCAAGCGAGTACCCAGTTTGTCTAACGATTGAAAGTGGCAATTACTTCGAACATTCTATCAAAATAATAATGACCTTCTGGATAAGCATTATCCATGAAAAGGCTACAATGGAGGAAATTATGAATACCTAGGTTTCCTATAGTGAATACATTCAAGTGAATGAATAGTATCTCAAATATTTGCTATAACCGAAAATGTTGTGTAACAAGAGCACGTGGATAAACATGATCAGTTCTGTTATCAAACCGTTTTCTACGTTATAGGCAATAACCCTCCTCGTTATACACTTATTCATTTACTTTATTACCAAAATATTCTGTCATTAGTCTCGACTATTAATTACATAACTACAAATTTATGTTTTCGTGTAGGAATGCCAGACATTCTTGTTTCAAGTTTCCTAGAAATGAACCAACTCTACACTCGGCAATAAATTCGTTCACAAGAAATTCTAAAGCGAGGAGGTACACAGTACGCGGTAAACAATATATTAAAAGTGATAAAGCTGTACAATTAATTGAATAAAGACTCTGTCTGAATTAGAAGAGAAAACGCAATGCTGACAGTAAGAGAGGAGCCATTATTGTGTTACTAACTAATTTAAAGAATCTGATAAATGGATATAATCCAAATAGGATTTGAAAAAACTGCTCACGATAAGTGCCAGAAAGGAAAATGAATATCGTTAGATCCCAAATAACTAAATTCATAGAAAAATGAATACCGTTAGATCCCAAATAACGAAATTCATGTAAAAATTCCCAGGAGTTGAAAGGAATCAAGCAGCAATGAGAATTTATAGAAGGTCGACCAAAAAGGAATTTGGAAAATATTGACACACGAACTGCTCATGCCGAAATATTTGATCTTGGTAGGGATCTCGCCAAGGATTACAAACCCAGTGATTTTTGATATCTTCCTCTGTTGATAATATCATTTGAATATAAATATGCATCCCTTGCACAAGGTCTTGAATGAACTTTTGAGGGGTTTCCTAAAAAGTTGGTATATTCGTAAAAAAAAGAAATATCGTCGAGAGAGTAGTTCAGTTCTGAGGCTACCATTATTAATAATCACTCAACTTCAAAACGTATGAACTTGAAAACATATTACCTATCTACCCTATAACAAGAAACCCAGGCGAATGATTTTCCCATAGATATGTGGTATTTTGAATTCGGAAAAAGAGATGTAAGTAGTGTATATAGTATCAAGAAGACAAGTTAAACAAGTTCCATCTGATAATGAAGCAATGTGAATAGTAAATGTAAAATGAAAATGACCTGACAGATGAAAAATACTATACAATAGAAGTATAGGTACAAAGGAAACTGATGGAGAAAACTCAAAAATCAATACAATGATCAAACAAAAGAAATCAAAATACATGAGTGGAAGTGATTATAAGACCATGTCACACAGGAAGCCGATGTACAGAATAAGAGTGGAGAAAGGAGACATGGACAGAAAGGGAAAAAGAAGCAGGAGGACTCAGTATTGAACATCAATCAACACGAGAGTAGCTAGTAGTTATTAATATAATATATTGCTGTTTCTGAAATAGAAGAGCTTGTTTTGAAATTAGGAAAAGACCAAAAGGAATATTAAATGTTACTCGCCAGCAAAGTTGGCAAAATAAAATCTCGATCAATGGCCAATTCATTATAATTTCATGTTGTGTGAATATGATAAAATATTCATTAGATGTACTAAATCATCAATAATGGAAGGTACGCCACTGCGAGTGTCACGTACGTCCATGGTCTGATTCCACGAATATTTGTCTGTAATATTCCGCCCGCACTCAGCCTGAATTTAAATCAAACGGACAACGATGACCCGCGGTGGACCAGAGGCCTGTCAAATTTTGTACCTAGTCATTCGTACCGTCGCTTCTTTTTCTTGTTTCTATACTCGTGTGAAAGTTGAAAAATTCGTAAAATGCCATTCCACAGATTCGTTTAACGGCCGAAAACAGGAATGCAACCTAACCACAATTTGAATCGTTAGAAGGATATATTTTATTAGTGCGGGTTTGAAGGGGTATAATGTTCGGTCCTTGGGGTTTCAAATAACGCCAAAATGAATCATTGTTAGTACCGAAGCCGTAGAAATCAGTGGAGTTCCACATGGATCTATACTTGACCATATTGCAATTAGTCTCCCATCATTGTTCAATTTTAATGACATACTGTTGAAGCCAATATTGGTTCCATAGTTCCTCTGAGGTCATTCATAACAAAAAACTCGACAAAAAATAAGTAAATGAAATATACTCGGAAATATATGTAAAACAGTCTAGTGTCTTCGAAAAGTTCAAATTGCATCAAGATCAGAATGGTTTCTGGAAAGACATCTATCTCCATCACTTGTTGTGATGAATGTAGTGAAAAACATACCTACTAGATGTTTTGATTCTGACAAACAATAAGTGAAAAATCCATATTACTATGCCAAAATCTTTTTATGAACATAAGTCTCATCAGAAGAACTCAATTTGAATGGAGTACGATGAGCTTCTTTTTTTTGCAATTCATTGTCACAAATAATATCCACACCTCTTCGAAGAAAGACTGGATACCCACCGTATCGAAAGAACAAATTCACCAAATTTTATATACCTATATGTAGAATAGAAAAGTGGGATGAAATTAACAATGAAACAGTTGGAACTTTAGATTCGATTGGGCTTATCGGGATACAAATTAGAACTAAAGTGGAGAGAACAAACCTAACCACCGTGTGTCAAGAAAAAGCCAAGAAAAGTAGATATGGTGGGTAGTTGAATTTGTTATGGAGTATGGGCTACCATTTTGTAGTTCCGCTGTATACACTTGCTAATCAAGCTTTATATTACAAAAAGGGTGGTGATATATACCTCAGTACATTAAACATTAACTCCATCACTTCTTTGGAGACTGTTCAGTTAGGAAATAGATAACTTACTTAGTTAATAAAAGCAGAGCTGCTCACAAGTACCATACCAGAAAAAATCCACATAGCATAAGTTTATCAATTTCAATATCAATCGTCAAGCAACCTTCAATCAACGTTAGCATCAAGTTACACAATCATCTTCCTAAAGGGACAAAAAAGCTCCTATTCATTCTCCTTTATTCAAGGAGGTGGTAAAAACATTATTTCATATCATCAGTATTGTCAATTTAGTTTTCTCAAAAATATTTCGGGTTAGAATTCTTTAATCTATTCGATGACTTTATATGATAGTGTAATTATTGTTACAATTTTTTCTGTTTGTATTTTATGGTTTTATACTCGGTTTTATATCATCGACAACAGTATCAGTGATAGGATATCTTGAAATTTAATGTGTATAACAAAGTTCTGCTTCAGTTACTTACTTATTAGTTGCGATAAAAACTTGCTTCTTCATTCAATAATATATCAGATGAAATGTATAACTGGTGCACTAATCATAACGTAGTTATTGCCCATCAATGCCACATTTCTTCATTTCCAAAAAATATATCTAACAATCTGATTATATGCTATAAAAAATCGCACATCATTCTTCCACATCTCAATCTTCCAACAAGAATCAAATATACAGCCATCAACTTCTCCAGCCATAAGACACATTCCCAACGTAGATGGAAACCTAAAAATCCACTTTGTGATCTTAGGATGAGCATTAAACCGGGTTCAGCGTACCCGACCACTTCAAATTAATACCGAGGTACCCCAGATATAATATTAAAAGCTAATAACGTAGATTATCGAATTAATAAAAAAAGAATCGCCATGTAAGTGGGACCCTAATAAGTAGCTTCGATCCAATCGATGACTATAATTTGCTTTTATCTGCGTCCACATATGTCTAGATAACCCACCCATTAACTCAGATTATCCATCCATATTGTTATTTTAGTGTGGATATATGTTAATTCAACATGGTTTATGTCTCAAGGAGTCACCATGTGATTAAGATGTTACTTGGACAATACGAAGGTGTTTATTACTTTGTTCAGACGACTTGGTTTTTACTTTCGTTGATGAAATTATGTACTGCACTGGGGCAAAAGAGGACGTACGATCAAGTGCAACGATATCTGTTGTAAAGAGGAGCTTATGGATCATAGATGGATATTGTACAGAAGAAAGAATCGCAAAGTATGACATTTGCCTCGCCTTTCACCATCAGCTATTAAATTTGCCAGAAATGTAATGATTGCACTTCTGTATTTCCTACCAACGTTATTTGAGCTTAGTGACCTCCTACATAATGCATGACAACTTTGAAATGATTTTAACAAAAATAACATTCACAACTCAGAATGAACAAAAGTATAGTCTCACTTCGATGATGAACAAATAATGTAACTGATATTGGATTCAGTTTAAATGAAAAGGAATTAAATAATGATACATATTACGAAGTAATGCAAGGTTTGAGCAAGGAAGAAAAACAGTAGCTGCGGTTTTCCAATTATGAATTATTCATATAATTTTTCAAAACTCATTACAGTAGCGTAAGTTGCAATTTTGGATCATTATTACACGTGAGTAGATATTAAACCAAGATTTTTTTAATGAATAGTTGGGGATACCGACTGTTATTAGGAGCGAGTTTCTAAAAAGAAAACTACAATGAGTTTCCTCACATACTTGAAAATTACTCTGTTACATAGAAAAAAGGTCAAGGATTAGAGCTTCAGGTATTACTTTCAGGGCAAGAAATTTGAAATCATTTGTTTTGGTATTATTATTCATCCCCAGCAACGACTCATACAACATTATTTACTACAGATAGGAAAAAAGATAAAAATGAATTCAACACTATATGAAACTAATATAATGCATTTGAATGAAGTCATCTACTACAAAGCAAGTATGAGGATACAAAGTATATAAAGTTCAAGATACCAATGAAAATGAGTTATATAATAACCAAGCAGGAGAAATGATCAGAAGAATGGAAGAATAGCAAATGGAATGGAGACAACAGCTTCCAGAAGATGTGAGCAAAATTGTAGACCAACTGAAAAAAAATCAAGATACAAAACATCTGAGGAACCAAATGTGCCTATTGTGAAAAAAATACAAGATCTACTTATGAAAAGCTACAGAAATGATATCGCTATATCGAATGATAAAGATCAGCCATTTGCATATGATGTTTGTGTTATTGATTCAAATTTTTATATTCTCATTCACAGACTTTTCACTGAATCTTGTTCTCATTTCTTTTATCGAAGTGCAAATAAAGCACACAATAGATATCGAGATAGGCTCAATACATTCTTGAAAAACCGACATTGAAAAAATCGCAAATGACGAAAATCGATTGAAAGAATGAAGCAAAGATCGAGTGGCAGATTAGATAAAAATATTTTTTTCTGGAGACAATTGATTGAGATTGTTCAAGAAACATTTATGTTTACCTAAGATGTTTACGCATTGAATTCATGATAAAATTGATTGAGTTTTCGGAGGTATTGGTGTTTGAAGTCATTTTGAAAACAAAATTCAGTTTGAACTGGCAATTACCATGGATTTCTTTTGCATGGTGGTCAAGACCGTATGTTCTGTTGCATTCTGATGAGCATCTCATCTAGTCTGGATGTCATTATAGTGATGACTTATGACAAAGCGAGGCGAATACAGATGAAACAAACCAAGTGTTTCTCAAGGGAAATTGTTTTTGAGTGGGTGTTCGTACAAAATAACGAAGCCACTTTCGGAACATCTCCACAAAGAACCACGGTTTGCTCGATGATATGAAGGCTCGTTTTTATTGCTCAATTATGGCGACCATTTCAGAAACCCCGAGAAATGAAACCACCTAAACGAGCTGAAAAACAAAATACCTCCCGATAAACAAACATACTCACGGCTGCCATTACTAACGACCCAACGACATTTTATTTTTATTCCAATTATTTTAAGGTATATGCTTGTTGGCAGTGGTACCAGATTCGTATTTATGCGATGGTCCGTGCCGTAAGGGCGAAAATCGCGTGGCGAGGGACATTTTTATGATCGCGTCGGCTGAAATATAGCGCTATCAGCTTACCAACTTTTATACGTTGAAAACAAAACGGATCGTATTTCAGGCCGGTTCATACAAGTGTCGTTCAATTCGAAATTGTTACTTTTTCTCGGATTCACAAGAGTTTTATTGTCAGATGAGACAGTCTTTGTAGGCCAGTAGATATAGACATGATTTTTCCAAAATTTAACAATAATTACAAAAGTTTTGAAACTTCTGTAGAATAAAAAGTACGTTCAAATGATATTGAGTCTGATTTCGCATTCCTTTTTTCTGAACGGAACATGTTGAAAATCAGGATTTTGTTAATATTCGCATTATTTGTACGGAGATATTTGCAAAAGTTCTGCAAACTTTCGAAGTATTGCGAAATAGCAGTTTAGATCTTCTGGTAAATTCGCAACCATTCGAATAGAACAGAACGTTTCGTTTTATCAAAAAAAAATTGGTTATAGTCCTAAAAGGATGAAACTTTCCCTAGAGATCAATTACCCTAACACCAAACTGATATTTTTGCTCTCGACGCGCGTTTCGCTAACAAGGTTAGCATCTTCAGGAGAAGAAAATTGATACTAAATCTATAGCTGAGGTTAGTTATTTATATACCTAAAGTTTTCCGGTCCGATATGGACTTCGTTTGTTATTGTTAATTATTCTAATTAATTTCTCGGTAATGAACTGACTACCTGCAAGTTCCGTCATCTTTTAGATTTCTGATTACTTCCTCAACAATAAATTGAAAAGCGGGCTAAAAGGGATAGGTCCCTTGTCACCATTCATGCTGTTCTTACATTTTGCTATTTCGAGACTCTCACATGCATCGAGTAGTCTTGTGTCATGCACATGCTTGATCAGTTTCAGATTGCTTTCACCAATTTTGTGGTCATTGTGTAGAGCGTGTTGGGCGACACTGGATTTTTCTACTCTTCCGTATTTTATATGTGCAAAATTCTCTTTGAAACGGGTTTTAATAGCTCGTCGGCTCTGGCCGATGTACTTGTTGTTGCAATCTTGACAACTGATCTCGTAAATTCCCGACTTCTCTGAGTTTTCTAGTTCATCTTTTGGGTTACCAAGAAGCTGCTGTAATTTGTAAGAAGTTTTATATGCAACTTTCATATTTACTTTGTCAAATATCTGTTGTAGTCCTCTAGTGTATTGAGGTTCATATGGGATTACTATAAACTTTTCGTTTATCTCATCTTTTTTAAAAGTCGAAGATTTACGAAGTGTTTCCCTAAATTTACATTTTCTAATTATCTTATCAACTATCTCTGGGTTAAAACCGTTCACTTCAGCTACGTGCCTAATCACTCTCCTTTCATTGTCGTACTTATCTTTTTTCAAAGGAAAAGTTATTAACCTATAGACAAGAAATTGCAGTGCCGCCATTTTATGCTGTGGACAATGATTTGAGTTATTTGGAATGTATCTGAAGGTGTTCCTGTCTTTCCTGTAAATGTCAAATTCTATTTCATTCTGTTCGTTCCTTATAACCAATACATCTAAAAATGGCAACTTTCGTTCTTTTTCAACTTCGCACGTGAATTTTATACTATTACATCTGTTGTTTAGTGCCGAAAGGACATTTTCAATTTTGGCAATCCTTGTATCCACCACAGCGAATATGTCGCCAAAACTCATCGTTTATTATAGTCCTAAAAATACAAAAGTTCTGCAAATAAGTGAAGTATTGAAAACTAGTAGTTAATAATCTTTTAGCATATATTTGCCAGATTTCAAATTGAACAGAAACGTTCTGAAAACTCGAAAAAATAACTAAAATAAGAGAGAAGTGTTCTGATTCGCTACTTCTTACGCCAAACAGAAATTATAATTTTTCATCAAAATGTACCTAGTAACAGAGGAATTCTGATCCAATAAACCAGTACAATACGTAATGAGCATAGCCCGAATGATAATCAAGTATTCAGCAGGAGAACTGTGATGTAAGTCCCTTCCTGGGGTTGTAAAAATGCGATTAGTATTTCTTGAATAACCAAGGTTCCGTTTCAAGTTCCAGGTTGCAAAGTTTCATATCCACTGAGACCGATTTTATCTTCATTTGCAACCACGTATATAAACTTTTGTAATTATCCTAATACTTGTATTGGACATGGTGTCGTTGAGGGAACAAGTTTAATGAATACATATTCCTTTTTTCAGAAATATTTGCAATTGTAAGTAACTATGTTGAACATTTTTTCATTCAGTTATGAATTTTGCAGAACTTTTATAATTTTTTTTAAACAAATTGCAATGGAAAACCACAACAAAAGAGACAAACATAAGGTTCCGTAACTGTAACAAGGTTGCAAACTCAATGCAAGTTGTAAAACAATATCACTAGCGGTATTCCTAGTTTGCAGAACTTTTCCAAATTTCTGTGCGAAAATAAAGTAATTAAAACGTTTTTTTTGCCATTCAAACAATGTTCCGTTCATCGCAGGCTAATGCAAAATTTTCAGTTGGTTTTCATTCATGCACTAACATACCGGGAAAATTTGAAAACTTTTGGAATTATCCCGAATTGATTGTCTATCTCTACATTGAATCCCTTGTTTGTGTACTAGCGTTGGAAACATCGAGAAGGTTATTGATTTTAGTGAAATGGTAGGTACTTGGTTGGATGCTTATATTTCATGAAAATAGCATGAGTACTTCGATACAAGAAAATAGCAAAACAACTGAGTCAGGAACAGACAATATCGATGTATTTTGTATATGGTGGTATTTCGTGATGATATGAAACAAAAATGGAACACACAAAATCCAAACAGTGCCTCCTGGTAAGTACTCGAGAATGAAGAAAAATGAAGATTGAACCATACTCTGAATCTCAGTGGACATCACAAGCTGCGGAGGATTATGGAATAATACTATTATTCATTATCCAAACTGTTGGCTGATTTTTGGATTATCGCCTACGTATCTGTACTGATATATTAGTACTTTTCAACACCAATTCAGACTTTACACTATCAATAACTTCAAGAAACGTTTGAAATCTATTCCCAAACTTTGGTAACATGTAGCAATGTCAACTTCGCCATGTCCTTGGTCTTGCATTATTTACTGGTTTCATGTATGAATTAATTTATAATGTTATTATTATTAAGTGATGAATTTAAAAATAATTGGTCCAGTTTGACCAGCGCATCACAATGGAAATGATATATTCCACAATATAGGAAAAAAAGGAACCAATATTGGAATCTATACAAGTGTAGAAGGGCAGATTTTTCAATCTACCCCGATAAGCTTCTGCGTTAATTGAGAAACTGGAACGAGTTTTATAAGTCATCAACTCCTCGTATATTTCTCCAATTTGCCTATCAATTAAATACAACTACTATTTATCAAAATCCTTATCTTGCACGATTCGGAAACCAAATCCCTTTCCGTTTTCAAAAATATCTCACAAATATCCTCTTTCAGATTCGTTTTCTTGTCATTGACATAAAATTGAGTTTTGACATATGAATCAATGGAACTGTTTGAGGTGCAAGAATCTGTAGACAACATGATAAAAGCATACTCCCTCAACTTTCGTCTCCTGATATTGCTCTGTCTTGCTATTGCTCTATCTTGCTATCATTTCACTGCCATTCAATTCTACTGAATGATCTCTTGCTGAAATATCGTGACAACATCAGTACGAGTCGAGACGATCATAACCTCACTTTATGTGTTGAATTTGACTGTATTTATGTTGATTTCCATATGAAACTTTTGTTGTAGGTCGATGAGATTAAAAATTTTATGATTTTGTTTTGAACCACCACGATAATCGATTATTATTTTCCAAAACTAATTTTTCATCGTACCCAACCTCCTTTTTCATGTTACTCTTATTGTCTCAAACGTTTTGAGTCCGTCTTCAATTGGTATTATGATTCAATTTCAGTGAACAACCAAAATGTCGACTGCGAAATGGAACATAATTTTTTGGTTATGATCTGATTTGATTGAAAAATTCTGCATACAGGGAATTTTCAGAAAGTACATCAAGCATGCACACTCAAAATTCAACAAAACGACCCCAAAATGATGGACTTGAAGGGCCTCTCAACAAATATATAACTTGGTTAACGAGTTTTTCAAAACTATCAGTGATTTTGGCCTTCCACCTTTGCCTTTGTAACTGGTTCTTCAATCATTTTATGTTTCCAGTCGTTGGAGCATGAATTCAGTAAAAAACAATTGAACACCACCCTAACCCGTTATTTAACCAAACTCCAGCCTCCGGATCGAGCATATCATTACGCTCCGAACAAACAAAAATCTGTCCGAAAAGCCCCAAATAATTATAGCACCGAGCTCGGATACCATTGGCCGCACTAATTACGGCCACGGCTATTTATTTAGCAAGCCGTGCATTTTGTTTTCGATTGTTTCGACATGCGCGCCAGGCTACGCGATCAGATCAGATTTTATCGGCGTTTCCTTCCTGCTTTCCGACCTTTTGTGCTCGGGTATTGCAGAAAATCTGTTATTATAAGAGCATTATTGGCAATAAAGAAACTATCATAACTGGGACGCGATTTGCATTTTTTATTTAATGGCGGGGAATGAGTTGTTTGTTGGGCAATTGTTCCGGACAAGTCTCGATGACGATTTTGCATCTGTGAGAAAGGGAAACGATGGATTCTTACGGATTTGTGGATTGGGTGAATTTAACTCTAATGGATCCATCATCGAAAAAAAACTTTCATTTCAACAATATTCGAATCAAGCCCTTAACACAAATCAAATAGTCCATGATGATAAGAAAGAAAATAAGTGTAAAAGTGAGAACTGGAAGTCGAACTGAAAAGTAAAGAAATACAATGAAATGAGTTCGAAGAAGAAGAGAATGATGATGAAAGAGAAAGATTTGTTCGGAAGTGGAAAGTTCTTTGTTGAGTGGTGTTTGTTCCAAATTGATTGACAGTAATATAAACATGAAACCAAGAATTGAAAACTCAATAACTATTAGGAAAAAATATGATTAAGCAAAATTGAAAATTATCAGTATCGAAACATTAGTTAGTCATTGAAGATGAGATAAGAGAAGGTATTAACAGAGCTGGTAAAAAATACTCTGAAGAGGAAAAACAAAGCAATGATAGATTTCGAATATAAACTGAAAAATTAAAAAGGAGATATTCAAATGGAGTTTCAATATGTTTCGTAATTTTCAAGTTTGATTTTCATTACTTTCAAAATTTCATGTTTTCTTCTTGTTGTCCACTTTTTTATTTTGAATTCTAAACGTTTTCAACTCACTGAATCATCTTCAATTCTTCGAAATTCTCTTCAATCCCAATTTTCCTTCTTTTTTATATTAGGATTTATTTCAATGATCCATTTCAATAACAATTTTCTTGATATCTATTGGTTGATAATTTCCAAGATAATTTTCTATATTTTACCAACCTCCTCTATTTTGCTTTTTGTCGACCACTTATGCTTTTTGACATATTTCAAAGAAACTAAATTCACAGACAAAAGGATTCAGAACTGTAGAACCTTTTTGGACTGAAGGTTTAACATTTTGCATAAATTGCAGGCAGGAGGAAAGAAATCATAGGCTATCTGGCCCAGCTAGGAAATTCACAGTTTGGCAGTTCTGTTGGAGAACGATTCTATGGAACATGAGACGGAAGGAAAGACAGAGTAGAATAAAATAAGGAGGAAGAAAGAGGCAGGATGAGAGAAAGGAAATGATAGATATGGGAGCGAAAGAGATAAAGGAATATAAAGAAAGATTGGGAAACATAAGCAGGGAGATAAAGAGAGAAAAGGGAAGGAAAGATTGAGAGAAAGAAGTGAAATCAGCGAGGAAGAAGGAATAGAGGGAATGATTAAGGAAAAATTGAAAGAGAATCTCGATAGATCTTTGGGAACTAGTAGCAGCAATGGAAGATGCAGGTTCGAAAGGTAGGAAGCTTGTTGGTAATCATGACTATCAACAAACTCTTAGCTGATCATCGTCACAAAAACTTCAAAAACAAAGCCTGGATACCAGAAACGACTATACGCTTCGCAGTTACATCCCTCCATTATCCCAACAACGGAGAATTAACTCGTCAAAACCTCGTCGAGAGCCATAAGTACGCAGCACAATGACACAAACAATCACAGGAGACGTTTTTTTTTTCTGCCGGTTCGCTTTTGTTCTCGAAATGAAAATTATTTTCACACGCAGTAGGAAGCAACGGACCCACTCCAACATCAGATCCCTACGCATTCGCCCATTCTAACGCCCATAGGCGGCTACCGCTACACGCCAGCGTCGTTTAGAATGTGCGTGGAACCCTTTCTACCATCTGCGGAAGTCCGTTAGGATCCCCGCTAATCTCCGCGCTATCTGCGATCGGATCGGGAGATAATCCGCAGCCATTGTGGTCGCCGTTCAATATGGCCGCCGCCAGGTGAGGGGTTGAACGCCACCCCGTGCATGTGTCAAGTTTCGTGTATTGGCAAATAGGAATAGGGAAGCGAGACGCAGATGTGGAGCATATGCGGGCGAGGAGTTTATTCAATGGAATAGCCAGATTGGCACTCTGTCTTGATTGGGAACGATGACGGTGGTGATATTCGGGGCTGATAAGGATCCAGCATGGGTCGAGTTCGTATGGGTGGTGACGGTGTCTGGAAATCGCTTGCGGAAGCTAATAGGGAAATTGAAAAAGGGATGTACAGATTGATTTTATACAGTCCGGTTTCTATGTCAAAATATTCGAAAATTTATCGGGGGTTATATCCCGAGTGCACCAAGTTTAATCGGTTAAAATGTGTGCTGCACTTCCATGATTCTCGAAATTTTGCTTAGCAAATAACTTGAGTGTATGATAATTTGATAAAATCCCGAGACCGCAGGTCGAGGGATTTTATTTTAAATTATTATACACGAAAGCATTTGCTTGAAAGCAAAATTTTGAGAATCATGGAAATGCACGCATTTTGGTCGATTGAACTTGGTGAAGGAGGGAAATATGTTTAGATTATTTCCAGAAAACATGTAAACTCAGGAAACATCAAAATCGAACACAGGAACAATATAGTACCAGAGATAGTACCTGAAAAGTGATCCAAACGCCCGGTTTATTTCGAACATTTTAATCGGTTAAAAGGTATAGTGCATTTAATCGCTGTAAAACTCTGTAAAAGCAATCTAGCCTTCAACTGTTTCATCGTTTATTCGAATTGAGGGAAATGATCAGTGATACTAAATTTATATTTATTTGATTTTTAAGGATGAGCTGTTACGGATCACTAGCAAAATCTTCGTCTGGGTTTTTCTCGCCTGAAAATGAAAAAAAAGTAGCTTTAAATTCTTATTTCATCTGTTTTCAGGACAAATTGGTATATTTGCCCCAAAACGTGACTGCAGTATAGAAGATGCAAAACTGAGTGACCATTCTGTTAGTTACGTATCGTATTCTTATGAATTTCGAGATTCAATTAACAATTTCATTAAAAAATGCGTGATCTTCCCTTTGCCAACATTTCGGAAGCTAGTCTGTCTCAAAGTACTGTTTTTGAACGTCATTATTTTGTGGTGGATCAATATTTGTTACGTAGTTTTTTGGGTTTGTAACCTACCACAATCTGAAAAAATGAGACTTAATATTGATTTTATTGAAAATCTACCCCGGAACAGACATATAGGTGGTTCTAAATTATCAGAACACATCCTTACTACCGGTACATATCACACAGTAGAATGGAATGACACTAAAATTATAACGGAAGAGATCAATGGCAGGAAACGATAATTGAAGAAATCTGCTTTCATCATGCTGTCTGGTGAAGAATGCATATCTATGAGTTCGCTTGATATAGATCGCGGATGGCTGCCCCTCTTGAAGGACAAAATGTTACGTAAAATTTGAAATATTTGCCAAAAGTCAATTACGAAAATTGCCTACAAGAGAAATTTGCATTTGAACAGGAATTTGCGTATAAGTTTTGAGAACAGAAGCATATTTAGTTTCCGAAACGTTAACGATAAGTATTTTCATATATATATTTGTTCTCATTATTTTTTCGATAGGCAAAATTCGATTATACGAAAAGTTGTTGACCAATTGGACTTGTTTTATAAAAAAAAAACTGTTTTTCTACAGACGCAGCAACTTTTCGGGGTAGATTGATAATCTGCCCTTCTACACTTGTTTAGATTCCAATATTAATTCTTATTTTTCCAGATTGTGGTGGATTACAAACCCAGAAAACTACATAACAAACTAGTCTGCCTCCTTTTCCAGGTCTGTTTTGAAAATTTTCAATGAAATTGCAATTTTTGGTAGGTGGTGTCGAAATATGATACTGGTATACCAAGTGATGATTTTGATACAACCTACTTCCAACTGAATCTCCCCAGTTCACCTTCCCTCTTGAGAAGAGGCATCCCACATCGAGCCGTACTCAATGAACAAATAGCAATATCTTCATTTCAGTTCAAAAATATGCAAGTTTTCTCTCTGTTTCCTTTCCTTTCCATTCTGTTCTGTTATTAGTGAATTGATGTTATCCCGTTTGACCATCTGTTTATCATTTGTTGATAATATGTGTTCAGCTAATTTCGACTTTCGATTTTTTCGATTTCTCGCCTTCTCAAGTTGTTTTCATGTTCAATTTAGTTTTATCAGAAATCAGTAGCCTGGCGTTTCATTTAACAACTTTTTTCAGACATTTTTGATTAAATGATAGAACTACCATTTTCGCACCATACCCAATAAAATCAATACTATTTTCATGCATAAAATCATCAAGTATGAGAATCGAGATATATATTCGACTTCCAAGACCTAAGATGATTCCCAAAATACCTTCATTTAATTCACAACTGGTCGATATTTCGAATGAATCATCTCTATTTGAACTCTATTGGTTCCTTCTCTTGATGATGTCAACATAGATTGCAAATCGAGCATCTTGAACTTTCTGTATTTCGAGAATTTTTTTGGTATCATTTCATGAAGAACTGAACGAGTAGTTGGTGTATACTACAAAGAAAAGTCAGTCAAATTCGTTAATTTTTTTATTGATTCAAATGTATTAGCAACTAATATTTCCCAAGTTTTCTCTTCAAGATCCACATTTGTTGATATCGCCTCTTATATAAGTATTTCACCCATTAGACTCACCGCTTGAGTGTGAAAAAAATCATAGATATAGTTTCCACCTTGACAAGGCGATACTATTTCCAATAATAGTTCAATCAAATGATGATGTTCATAAATCTTTGCAATTACGCCAACTTTACCATAAAGCGAAATAAGTGTTCTAATTTCGTTGACCTTCTGGATGTATGACGAATTGGGAAACAACTGAAATTTCATATTTGGATTCACTAACGGACAATCTTTTTGTTGGCATTATCCAGAAGGAGCAGTTTTCATTAACACAACTTTTCGGGGTGAACAAGAAGTTTCCCTTTTTTCATTCAGGACCGATTTTATAATGCTATAATCAAGTGAATTTCAAAGTGACTGCTGGTTGCATCGACTTGAATAAGAAAATTCAAAATATCTTTCTCTCCATCATATAGTCGAAATTAGCAAATATAGTTAGCTGAACAACTTAAATGAGTAGCAAAAAAATTCAGGAATTTCACCTATCAACTACCTTTTGTTGAACTCGACGAGATCACAATTCTCTAGTCATCTCGACTATTAGGGCCAGTTTCGATATATCTGGTCATCTATTGATAAGGTTAGGTTTGATCTAGACTATCGGTCTATAAATTGATATTTATTCCATTAGAGGTAGTAAAGTTGTAGGCTGAGTGACCATAAAGAAAACCATACTTCGTGAAACTGGCCGTCGTCCTAGTCGAATTCAATAACAAAATATTGTTAACGCTAAACCAGTTGTCATCCGTCTCATATAACGATTCCGAATAAGTTTCCTCAGATTTCTGAAGGTTCAAATGATCTAAAATCTGCAAACCACCCTATTTCGTTGCTTTGCCGAAAGATAGACAAACCGTGTCGAATAATTCCGACCTGAGGAAAAATACACTTCCTCTCCAGTGAAAACTACTTCTTTGGCTGTTGCCACGTCTGACATTGAATGACACTCGACAGACATATTTGCAAGTATCTTCAAAGAAGATACGCTCCCAAGTGCTCCTTAGATCGAACAACAATGGTAGCTGGGGAGACCACTTGCATACCGGTTTCCGAGCAGTTGCTCCATCATCAGTGCAGGGCAGGTCCGCACCGACATACCGAAGACCATCAGTTCCTTGTTCGAATCTGCTGAAAAATCATTCACTATCATTATTGAATCGAGCTTCTCTGCCGTACTATTATCCCCAGACCGCCCACCGCAAGTCGAATCTTCTCGTAGACGCAAAAACCGGTGATTTATGACTTTTTCTGAACGACCATCTCCATAATCGTAGGCAAAAAACTGGGACCTTCGGGCGACTCTCTACGGTCTGCAATTTGATTCGAACATAACCACGGCTTTATTCGTCCGCAGCGAACTGTGTGTATATATATGCAAAATGCGAGCAACATGTGCTTCAAATCATACACCGCGTCGACGGACTAATACAGCGAGCGCTCTCTTGTTTATGTGCGTTTTCAGAATTGGCGTGATTGTATACTTTGACGAAATAAGTACGCGGCCGCCACTGTACAGTGGCGGATTCGCCAAAGGGGGCAAACAAATGAGCGACCAAAGTTTTTCAATTCTATATACATTCGTATATTCTGACAGACTACTATTAAAAAACAAGTACTTTCCTTTTTGGTACCCCGCCGTATATTGAATATCATTTGATGGTCGCGCATGCAGACTTGTCGGAGGTTCTCCTTAAGATCGAACATCAGAAATACATCAACCTGCTGTGTAAGTAGTTGAGAATGGTTTAAAAGAATTGTTAAATGGTGGTTCCATTCTTGCAAGTCTTCAATTACGCTCATGGACTGAGTTTTGAACCTTTTCTTGTACGAAGAAGAAGCGCTACTAGATGAATATGTGAGCATGATGTTCTCTAAAACGGGGTTCTACAGCTCGCCGACTTTGGCTGATATACTTTCTATAGCAGTCCTTGCAACTACAATTTAGCATATGCCGACTCCTCAGTTTTCAACACGCTTTTATTAGCTTGGGTTGTAACTATGTATGTAACGGAATCTTTTAATAATAATCTTTTTAATAATTTTCACCAATTTCCAGAAGTCTGATTAATTTGAAACTTTGCATACGTATCAAGGACCGATGAAAATGCAATAATTTGATCATAGTTTTCCATTATCCTCATAAGGACCACCAGGATTAAATTAGCTTGGGTTGTAACTATGTATGTAACGGAATCTTTGAGCATAATTTTCACCAATTTCCAGAAGTCTGATTGATTTGAAACTTTGCATACGTATCAAGGACCGATGACAATGCGATAATTTGATCATAGTTTTCCATTATCCTTATAAGGACCACCAGCATTAAATTAGCTTGGATCGTAACTTTGTATGTATCGGAATCTTTGAGCATAAATTATTTTCACCAATTTCCAGAAGTCTGATTAATTTGAAACTTTGCATACGTATCAAGGACCGATGACACTGCAATAATTTGATCATAGTTTTCCATTATCCTCATAAGGACCACCAGGATTAATGAATTCTTTTATAGATCCTCTGTAGTGGAGTATAAAAGATAGAGCTAGCGCGCGTTCTGCGCATGCCTACAGTTTCGGACTTACCCTTTCGTTCTTTCGTTCGGGCACTCGACACAGCACAACGGAGGCAGAAACGTTTTCAGGGTAGTTGCGTTCTCACAATGTTCATTCCTTATCCTACATGCGTAGGTGTACATGAGTCTGATACATACAAATTACTGTATACGATATTTATGTAACATATAATATGATAACCGTGATTTACAAAAGGCATCTAAATTATAACAAAATAATCAGAACACAAATTTCAATCTATTTATATTATGGAACAAAATTTGGTAAACAATAATAAAGCTTCAAAATTTAATTAGACCTTTGGAAAAATGGCTGATCGGCTCTTAATTGTGTTAGTATATTCCACGGTTACCTCTCTCTGTGCCAAGAATATCTCCCAATTACGGCCGTTCAAGGATTACGTCTGTTCAAGGACAATTTCTACACGGCTTTAGTTTTACAGTCGGTAAAAAAGGAATTAGTTATAGTTAAAACATTCAATCATAAATTCTCACCAACTAAAATAAAGTTAACGAATTTCAATTTAAATGAAATGATGAGATTGTGGAATGATTCGTAAAAAATATCACATTTCCACTAGAAACTAATTGATAAATTGAACTTAAAAATGAAAAATAAATAATAGTTTAAAAAACTAAAAAAACACGCTTCTATAGCTAACCGAACTAAAAAATAGAAAATAATTTTTAATTACAAAGAGTTCATATTACGGTAGTAGAAGGCTAAACAATCATTCATAGTCAATCTGCTCAAAATAAAATTATAATAAAATTCAAGTAATTAACAGAATAAAGTAATTCAGAGTAAAAAGCGTGGGGTGCATTTTACTACATTTCATAAGTCTCCTCTCAAAGATAATTACCGATAGAATGATTGTAATATATAATAATATATCAACCACCCCACGATTTTAGTCTGAATTACTTTATTATGTCAATTACTTAAATTTTATTATTCATTTTGAGCTGACTGACTATGAATGATTGTTTAGCCTTCTACTACCGTAATATGAACTCTTTGTAATTAAAAATTATTTTCTATTTTTTAGTTCGGTTAGCTATAAAAGCGTGTTTTTTTAGTTTTTTAAACTATTATTTATTTCTTATTCAATACGTTATCAACTTCATAAAAAGGATCTCTTCCTCTTGAATTTTGAACGGGACATGATGTTTAAGTCGGAAAAAGTTTACGAATGGGATCATTTTAAGTACTACTTGTTTGCCTATCAGTTAACCCTTTCCGTACGGCAGGTTTTTCGAAAATTCCCACAGACGGAGTTTTTGACCGTGCTGCATGGACGGGTGTCGACTATGTGCGACAAGTTGCGTTTCAATGTAGTTGAATGTTGGAAGCATACCTTTTGAAACGCATCGAATTTACAAAAACAAACGCTCATTCTAAAAATAATAATGAAGTTATTCAAAATAGTTATAATAAAAAAAATTACACATTCGACTGACATTATTTTTTTATAACTAAAAATTTTTGATTTTATGAAAAATTCTGAAACACGGGATACAGAGTCCAACATCGCAGTCCTCACACATAAAACTACTTTCTTTTCATGTTAAATATTTTTGTAAAAACATAATCGAGAATTTAACATTACTTTACCTCGGTAAAGTTTTGAGGAGGTCCTCAGAATATTTCCGTAAACTGCTGGAAATATGAGTCGCTGAAATATCAATTGAAGTAAAAACTTTTAAAAACAACAAACAAAACAAAAAAGGCAAGTACCTACTTGGAACATAAAATTTACACTTTAAAAATGAATTAATTCCTCCTACACACCTTTCACATTCGTTCGGAAAGCATTCATTGTATTTGCTGGCGCAAAAGCGTAAAAACGTCTTCGGAGACATGTTAATGTAATGGGTTTATTATACAATATCGATTTGGACCTTATTGATCCGCATTTTCAACAAACACGTCGAACAATGTGCGCAACACGGCAAGTGGCCATATCCACTGTTTACATCCGTAATCAAAAGTGGTGTTTCCCTAAGCAAATTCGCTTCAGTAACGTTTCTTTCTGGTTTTGGGTGAACCTGAGACTGGAATATTTCTCAGATAGGGCTGATGACTATAATACAATCTTGATCAAAAGCTGAGATATATCCTTAAACTGCAATATTTCTGCTATTCAGTATACGAGTTGTCAAGTTTTGATTTCTGGGGGTTGCCATGTAGATAGGAAGAACATTTCAAATCATTTATCACTACTTTCAGACGGTTAGATTATTCAACTATGGAAGCTATCAGTTGTTTTGGCACAAAAACATATACTCCTTCAGATATATCTTTATTATTGTCACTTATGAGTGATCGAAATACTTGATCTTGTTTAGAATATTCAACTATGGAAGCTATCAGTTGTTTTGGCACAAAAACATATACTCCTTCAGATATATCTTTATTATTGTCACTTATGAGTGATCGAAATACTTGATCTTGTTTCGAAAATTTGAGAGCATTGAAAACATTGTGAGGAGTACGTAACAAAGCTCATAACAGCTCGCAAATGAGGTGTAAGGCTGGATTCAGACAGATCCGAAATCCGATCGTACGACGATCAGATAGCTTTCTGATTGGTCTAAATTTGAATTAAGACCAATTTAGACCAATCAGAAAGCTATCTGATCATCGTACGATCGGATTTCGGATCTACCTGAATCCAGCCTAAGTCGCAATAACGATGGAATTACTGATTATGATTCAAAGATTGAAGGAGGCACATTCAAAATTCATTTAATTCAAAGAGCATCATACAAACTTCAGCAAGCATAGCTGAGTTTAAAGTAGAAGTAGAAAAGAACTATGTGTATATACAGGGTGTTCCTTATTATATTTGAAAATTCAAAGGAATAAATCTACACGAGAAAATAATGATATATTATTATAAAATATAGAGTCCAAAAATGTTTCTTTGGGAAAATACGAGGTATTGTGAGGAAGAAAAAAAAAAGGAAACGATGAGATTGAAACCTTAGGAATTGAAGTTGAAACTCTTTGTAAATGTCATCAATCCTAACACCAAACTGATAGTATTTGCACTCGACTCGCGATTTGCTAACCAGGTTTGCATCATCGGGTGGAAAAAACTGATACTGTATCAGTTTTCATCTCCTGTGTTAGGTGAATTGATGTCTAAAAAAGTTTCAATTCTTCTTGTTACAAAAAATGGTTAGCTTCATCAAGTGTCACTGCCTTCTAAAGTAAGATCAAATTCTTTACAATCAAATTCATCAATAAATTATGAGACCATACAAGGTCTTCAATTTTTTGACTCAAAAACGACATATCATGAAAATCTAGAAATATCGAAGTCACTGCCGCACCCATGCCACTGTTGTTGATTTGAAATTCATTTATTTTTCTATAGACAAATATGAACATTCACCAACATTAAATAATTTGCACTCCATCCTAAAAACTTCACACCTCCTATTATCGTAACGGAGCAATTTGGAAACATAGATTATATAGCAAGTTATCATTACCCCCTCGAATATTTGTATATCATTCAGAAACACCCTATCTAGTTATAATATCCCCATGCGGGTTTTCACTCCCAAATGTTTCGACCTAATTGTACATCGCCAGACCAAAAATTCACTCTGCTTCAATATCTGACCCGTTTTTTTTTGTTGCAGCGTCGAGGATGTCGTCCGGCCAGGTGTGCAGGCCGCACTTCCACGCGCCACTCCACCCGTGGCTGTCAGACGGCGCGAAGCCCCTAGCTCACTCGAGCCCCTGGGTGCCGTTCGGCGGCGGGGGCGGCGGCGCCGGCGACCCCGACAAGTCGCAGTCGCCCGGATCGGCGCCCGCGCAGGCGCACAACATCTTCTCGTTCCCGCCGACGCCGCCCAAGGACAGCACGCCGGACAGCGTCGCGCCGACCGAGTACCAGAGCGCCGTCGCGGCGGCGATGGGCGCCTTCATGCACGAGAACCCGGCGCAGAGCTGCGCGCTCGACGTCAAGCCGGGCGGCGCCGGCGCGTCCGGCAACAAGCAGCGAGAAGGTAGCGATTACGAAGGGGGCTCCTCCTCGGGCATGTTTAATGGTAACTTTGACGGCGCGTACGGGTCTGCCGCGTATGCCCACGGTATTCACGGGGCGGCATACTCGCCGCAGAACAAGCAGCATCTGGGCGGCATGGGCGGACAGTCGCCCAACAAGCCGCGAAACAAGTCGAGAACCAGCGCCGGTAAGAGCAGAAGCTTGGGCGGTGGAGGGTTCTGTTTTCTCTGCGACTAATACCGAAGTCTTTTGGAGGAACTGGGGGGTGTACAGTGTATTTCTGTCGTTTTCTAGCACTCGTCTGGTCGAAGGATGGGAATACACAAGTTCTGCCAAGTTCTTCCAAATCAATTCATTGTAATAAGCTGTCGAAGGTCATTCCAGCTAGCAAAATATCATTCCCGTGAGCGATCTACTTTCATATTGCATAGCTCCATCTGAATATCACTCCAAAGAGCGATCTACTTTTATATTGCAAAGTTCAATCTGAATATCACTCCAGTGAGCGATCTACTTACATAAGGGCGTCGCCAGCTTATGACTAAGGGGGGGGGAGGGAAATGGGGTAATATTATGGAGGATAAAAAATATGAACGCCTGGTACAGTCAAAAGCATGAAGCGTTACACTTTGGAAGTGTTTGCCTCGATGACGATTGTAATAAAAACAGTTCTGATATCGATGTATAAAACTTCACAAGCCCTCGATTACTTACTCAACTCAATTACCTATAAACATCTCAGAAAGCTTTTTTAGCCTTATTTATATTAAGGATCCGTTTTAATTTGTATTTAATTGAACCACAAATATAATTTATGATTTGTTTTCATAAATGATTACGAAACCACCATTCAGTTAACGTTAAATTCATAGAGGTTGAATCAATAATTTTGTTTTTAATAAAATACCTAAACGATCATCATACACGTCTCTAGCTAGTATATCCGTTACCAAAGCTATTAGCTAAGAGAAATAAAATAAAAATACTAGCTCTAAGGACCGGTTTTTCAATGCGAGATATCTATCAGATAAAAATGACCAAAAATTTTCATCCTTATCACTGCCAAACATCACTCACGCGCACCCTGTCATTTCTTTCATCTAACTGACAGATAACTCATTTATTCTTGTATTGGAAAACTGGCCCTAAGTTCAAGATTAAAGCAGTACATAACTCACCAAAAAACTTTCTGATGTCCATTTTGATAAGATGATGAATGGAGACACACTCAGAAACTTCACAATTCAACACAGAGATGATGAGATCTTATTATTTAATGAATATAAATCAATATTGACTAGGCAAACCACGTCTTCATATACCCAAACGAAAATCATAATAGAATATAGAATCTAGAATGTGCGGTAAAATTCTACCTGGTCTAGTAACTGCTACCCACGGATAATAGAGTATACGGTCGTTCAATGCCACGTCATTGACTTGTACATGTCACTGGGTAACCAATCAGAAAACATGATTTGAGCAGGGCTGAAGTTTAAAAATGACACCGGCTGACAATCATGTTTTCTGATTGGTTACCCTGTGAGATGTACAAGTCAATGACGTGGCATTGAACGACCGTATACTCTATATCCGTGACTGCTACCAACTTCCAGAGAGTTCATTGAACAAGCGCCATCTAGCGTCGAGTAGCAATACTAGGTTTTACAAGGATTGTAGTCGGTTTATTCAACTGTAGGCTGTAGGTGTTTCTTATGAAGACTACTCACACATTTGATCTCTAGGGGGGGGGGGAACTGCCCCCCCCCTGCCCCTCTCTGGCGACGCCCTTGTACTTACATATTGCATAACTTCATCTGAAGGAAGTTTTGTCAGTTTGAAAGTGGTTGACAATGTTCCTTGCTGAATGGTAATGGTTGAGACTTCCTTTGTCTATGTTATTAACTCTATTGAAACCTGTTGCTAAGGATCAAAATACAAATCGAGTGAAAAAAGAGAAAATCAATATCAAATTTTAGCTCAATAATGAAATTAGGGATTGATTGATCAAAGAAAATACTGTTGCTTCAAAAATCGAGATGTCGAATATGAAATATAAGTCAAAAAAATTTCAATAACGAAATAAATGAAACAATATTGTGACAAGAAAATTGAAGTATCGAATGTGAAATACTAGTCAAAAAATGTAAATAAAAAAATTGAATGAAATATTATGAACAAATGTTGAAACCAAGTTTCAAGTTGAGTGTACTCACGACGTTTCGATTGCTAGTATCCGCAATCGTCTTTACTCAACTTGAAACCTGGTTTCAACATTTTTTCATAATATTTCATTAAATTTCTCTCTTTACATTTTTTGACTAGTATTTCACATTCGATACCTCAATTTCCTTTTCACAATATTATTTCATTTATTTTGTTATTTAATTTCTTTTAGTCATTTCGATTTTCGTAACAACAGTATTTTTCTTGATCAATCAATCCCTAATTTAATTATTGACCTTAAATTTTGATTTTTTCACTTGATTAGAGTTAGTGATATAGGCAATGGAAGTCCGAACCAGTACTATTCGGGATATTTTCTTCTTTTTCACTGTATTCGGTTGAAACAAATTCGTTTAAATAATGAAGAGCCAATAGTTCAATCAGCATTAACGTGATCGAAACTTTTTGCTATACTTGAAATAAACATACGTTGGATAGTGCTCAAGGTAGACAGATGATGCGAAAATGAAAGCATTAGCTGAAGTTTCCTCAAAATGTACTTCATTTTATCGTAAAAATTTCATGAACGTCTCTTAGAAGTTCCTTATTTTCCCTTTCACTTTCAAAAAGACTTATTATGTAAACTTCAATGTTTATTTTTCCATCAAGATAGTGAAGGGATCAAACTGCATCCATTAAAAAAGTACTATAGCCTAAAGTGGATGTCAGATGAAAGTTCATTTTGGCTTCATAAAATTGAAATCTGATAGGTTGTAGAGTTTTCCATAGTATAAATAATAAATGTGTTCTCACCGTATTTGGTTGTGGGGATACTTTTGGTGCTTCTTCAGATTAGCTAGGCAGTATCCTTTACAATCGTTACATCCGATATTTTGCTAACTGGAACATACATGTAATTGTTTCGATAAGCGTTGTCCTGTACGCTTATATTCACTAAAGTCGACTAAGATTTATCCGAAATAACTATTGCAACAATTCGATAATAGGTATATAATTTCCGAAGTAATTTCATTAATCTCATAACAATGATGCTCTTTGACTGAAGACCTTGTTGTGATTTATTTGATTCGATTCTGATTTGTTGAAGAGTCCAGATAAACGATTGATTGATTGATTCATTGATTGATAACCGACAATCAATTATTTGAAATTTTTTGTAGAGATCAACTCCGACACCAATCTAATATCAGTTTGATGTTAGGGTAATTTATCTCTACAAAAAGTATTCAAATTTCACACCATATGTTCCACACTCATGTTTAATCAATTACTTGTCTTAAATTCTGATTTGATTTGGAGAAAAAACTCATTCCATTTGTACAGAAAAAAAAATTGAGTACTGAAACTATTTAGTTCTAAAAAAATTCCCTGTAAGTTCTCTAGTATTATAGTGGAAATCTTACAGGACACTAAATATTTATCAATATGGATTTTTACAAGTATCGATTCCATTACTACTTTCATGGAGATTTGCACTAGTCAATCGTGATTCAGAATAACCAATTTTGACAGGATAAAGATGAAATTGTCACAGGTGAGGTGATATTCATTATTTATTTCTTGACTGCAATTTAATTTCAACAACAAATTTTAGTTCTCTTCAGTGAAAAGTTTACATCTAGACATCGTTTCGGAACAGCTATGTGTATGATGGAGTTGATATTTGACTGAATGAAACATCCCAAATAGTAGTGATTATTCAGTGGTTCTTTGTATATATCCGTCAAGTTAAAAATCACAACTGAAGAAGGGTTTGGTTCACTGAAACTTCTTCAGTGGAAGATATGTCAAAATCTTGTGAATATAATGAGTTCGCAAATCTTTCTCAAATATCAACTAGAACTGAATATTATTGAAATGTATTCTGAAATATACTATACATGAATTTCTCCGGAGTGTTGATCATTACTATTCGGTACGTTTCTGTCAAATATTCAACTGGCCTTTTGGATATCTCACATGGTACTGTAGAAATTTTAGTCTAGGGTTTGTGACAAAGATCTATAAGAGTTTTGTAATGATTCATATATCAGAATGATGTAGTGATTGAGGTATAAATTAAGTAGCACTTTGAAGTTTATTGGACCATTAGAAACAATTTGACGTTCAACAAATGAGTATAAATTTCCCAGAAAGTATTTTCCAATATTTGAGACTTGGCGCCCAAGTGGTGGAAAACATAAGTTGAGAAGCTGGTTATGCAGTAGGTACAGTTTTTGCGATAATCAGTTATGTTATGAGAGAATGATGACTCATGTATTCATACCCTCAATACTATATCATATTGGGAGATGATACATTACAAAACCCCTGTACTTTTTTGTCATATGCTTTAAGACTATTATTATAGAAGAGCAGTACTAGTCCAAAAAACAACTAATCTCATAACAACCTGGGATGAAGAATGTCAACATGAACAGAGTGAATTTTCAGTTGGAAGACACTGTTTGTTGAGGTGAAAATCATAAAATCTGTCTAAAAAAAGAAATAATAAGTTTTTCATTCAAAACCCCCAGAATGATAAGTACAAATTAACGATTGAGCTGACATATGCACATACTTCTTCAAGGTTAATAAAACAACCTACTTGAGATAACCATAAAACAAACATTTCCAGTCCAGATGTACTTTCGCCTTAAAATGTTGACATTCTTCCCCAACAAACATTTTAACGACTGGTGTTGCAGTTTCACAAGCGATTTTTATTGATTCTTCTCCTTTACATTTTATTTCTGCCTTAACGTTCAGTTTTGTTGCTTTTGTTTCGTTCTGACTTGTTTTTCATTATTTCGCGCAGTATTCAGTCAGTGTAAAATGAATTATGCATTGCCCACTTAGAATGATAGCTTAACAACTTAATTGAGAATAATTACCTGTGATAAACTATGTCGAGTTTTTTGAAAAATGAATCGACCGTGCTGGCTATCGATCTCTGTAATTCAATAACTCGAATTTATCAGTCAAGATCCGTTATCTCAGATTCGATTTATCAATTAATCAATTGAAAAAAATCACTTGCGAATTGAGATACGTGAATTCCTGTTGAAGTCATGTGCGACAGTGGCATCTTCGATGGATAGATAAGGGCTCGTGAAAAGTAGGCTTTGAACTGATTGACAAACGAGTAATTATAGTAACGTCATATTTGAATGAATGTATTTATTAGTCTTTGTTCTTTCTGATTGGAATTTTACTTGATAAAAACAATTCAGCAAGTCATATGCTACCGTATCTGAAAATATGTGAATTCATTCGATACATATAACTGATAAGTTATAATACGTGAATGTCAGGAGATTAGATTACAATCGAAGTGGTTTTCCTTCATCTATTATTGTTCTGACCATTTCAATGAAACATATTTCTCGTATCAAACTGAGAATCGTTGCTACCATCTAATGCTGTATTATTTTCAATATGTAGATATATAGTTTTTTCAAAACCAATGGAGTCGAACGAATTTTACACTGACATATTTTTTCATTTCACTGATTATTTCATTAAGTTCAGTTTGAGTTTCTGTTTTTCGCGATGCAACATGTTTTTCGCAAGCTTTTTTTGCCACGACTACCATTTTTGTTTTTGGTGTGCAAATCACACACACTTTTTGTGGAGCGAGAGCCGATGTTTCTCACATTTTTGTGTGTTGCACATAGAGACAAGCCGTGTAAGTACTATGTTTGTTACGATATTATGAGCCAGGGTAACATACCAGTGTGTCGTTCCAAGTTCTATGATATGCGTGGATAATTATAACAATCGCTCTAGGAATGTATCAATTTTTGGTATATGCAAGTATGCTGTTTCCTATTTGAACTTGTTTCTCTAATGTGTGGTTACCCACCAACAATCATTTGGCTGACAAACTGGCGTGCTGCAATCGCCATCCGCCATTTTATTGCCGAGATGCGTGAAGCAAGCTAATTGAAAAATTGCATGGAAGAAACCAAAAGTGACTACGTAATGAGGACGAAGTAGACTTCTTTTGTTCGTCGGCCTTCTCGAAGCGTGGGAATTGGCGTCTATCACGCCACCCCCTGTTCCCTAATTAGCAATATCCTAGCCGATCGGCTATTGTTTGTGTATTGCCCGCATACTTTGACGTTGTCGAGCATTTCTACATGCTCATATTGCTAATTGAAGTGCAATCGAGGTGTGCCATGATGGAAGAAGAGCGTTTATGTTAACTTTTGATGCTGCATAAATATTTATCAGGTGATATCGGGTGGAAAGATAGTTGCGTCGTGCTTCAGGAGGTACCCGAATCGTAGTTTGAGACTGCAAAATTCAAACAGTTGGGAATGTTGATTATATTATTACCATAGTATTCTCTAAAATTCCTAGATATTGGGATAACCGAGACCGATAAATTAGGTGAGATTGAGAATTTGCACCCAAAAGCAATCAATACCACGCTGTCATTGAAAACACAAAAAGATCATAAACTATTTTTTCTCGTGATGAATCATTTAAAAGAAGCTGTGCGGAAGATTGTTAACGCCACTACAATTTGCTCTCTTATCGTGAGCAGACAAGAAATTACAATTCCTTACTCAAACAAGAATCACAATTTTTTGTAGGATAGGAGAGATTCAGTTCAAATAATATATTGGTTTACGGATGTGAACTATCATGATCAAGCACCTACAATAGGATTGAGGAAAATAATGGAACGTTTACTAAACTTTTCTTTATGGTGAATAAACATCAAACGTGAAAATATCAAAACGAAAAAATATTTTGTGGGGTTAGTCTCATCTTCAATTATCACCACTATCACCATAATTGTCATCACCGACACTTAAATCATTATCTGTCCCATCAGGTTTATTCCAGAGTTCATAAACGTATACTATCTGAGGTTTCAACAAATCAAATGCTACTGCCAGAGTTTTGTAATGTTATTTTCTTTCATTGGATACTCCAAATTTCTTGAAATCCCTATCACACCCTTGCAACCCTATTTCTTTCCTTTATGTCTTGATATAAACAACAGATTATATATTGAGATTTGATGTAGAAGAATCTAAGTTAGGTTGTTGACTTTTTCAAAATATCATTTTGTTCCTTCATTGTTTCGAGTTGAAAAATATTTTAATGCTCTTGGTTCCAGCTTCTTTCAAAATACTATTGAAATATGTCAATTTGGGCTTGTATATCTCTGATTTAGAAAAACACAAAACAAAATATAGTAAACGATATTATCGCTTTCTGTACATGGCATATGAGAATACCGATAAGATCGTTCAATAAATATTTTTTGTAAACAAGCTCATTCGAGATATTGACCTGACTGGAACCTTGCTTTTGCGTCAGAAGTAATATTAATATTTGCCAATCAAATGACTGACGTCAGTAGTATTTTTGATACACGTGAGAAAAACGTCTCGAACCTTGCGGTTCTTGAGGTGACACGATCGACTACCCCTCAAAAGAATCCTCAAATTGCCTGGGCAAACCAATTATTTCCGTAAACCGTAATATGTTTATATAAGGATCTAGGAGATTATCCTAGCATGAATATATTGTCGAAAAAATTGGTTTCGAAACGCTTCACTAATTCGGGAAATAGTTTGAAATTAGTTCAACCAGGTGCTGGAGGACTTCAAATAACAAATTCCAAACGGAATACCCGCAACATTGTCCCCTAATCGGCTTAAGCCTCAATAGAAAAATACCCGAAAAATAAACCGAACCAAAATTGCATGCAGGGATTTGAGAATTCTGGGGTAAAGTGGTTACTTTTATGCTGCTAAGTGCTTCCTTGGCGTTATTTTTGTGTCATTTGTCGAACATAATAGCCCTTCAAAGCGTACAGAGGCGTATCTGAAAATAATTATAGGGTAAAACTATTCTTCCTACCCATAACAATTGTATTGATCGGTTTGCCTTTGTTTCGATTCTAAACAACCAAACATTATACAGAGTGGCCCAATGGAAAGTATACACCTAGCTGTTCTCTTTTGTTTGTGATTTAAAGCGAAAATGATCAGACGCGTAGAGTTTGATTGTAAATGGGACACAATTTGGACATATTCTTTATCATGCATTCAACACCGAACAGGTGTCACAACCCTAATATTCCAAAAAATGAAAAGTGGGGTCGAGTGAAATTATTTTTCCAATGATACCCTTTTTATTGAAATTTACTTCAGGAATTGATGCGAGAACGAAGAATACATATAAGTTTTGGGTATTAGAAATCTGAATATTCACAATTAGTAGTAGGTTTCCATGGTTTCAGTTACGGATTAAAAAAATCGCATCTCAAAAAAATCCCCTGAAATAATTCAAGCACTAGGGATATTGCAGCTTCATATGTAACAGAACTGTTTAAAAATCAATATTTATCCATTGGTTTCAATTGTCGCCACTTTAAGCTTAAAACTCATCAGGAATTGTCTACCTTTCAACCTCCAATCGTGAGGATGCAATTTCTGTACTGAAATTATATAGTATGCTGAAAGTTATTTATTACATTTTTACATAAATATATAATATAATTTCAAATGCGGTTGAATCTAACAACAAAAAATTCACATCGACAGATTTCCCTCTGTTCGAGTTCAAACTTTATTATTTCTTAGAATACCACGCGAGCTCAGCAAAGTTTTCAAAAATGAGTATAAATTTTGACGTCAATATTAACTACAAAAAAGTATTGTAAATAAAATATTCAATAATATATTTTTCGCTAGATATGTTCAAATTGCAAATCGGAGTATAGTTTAAAATCACCAACAAAGGTTTCCTGTGAAAAGTTCTGTTATTTTGGTCAAAAAGAGTACCTACCCTAGTATTGAATTAAAATTAACGTTTCTCAACGTTCAACAATTGAACTGGTTGAAACTTTTCCTAGAGATCAATTACCCTAACATTAAAACTGATATTTTTGGACTCGACGCGCGTTTCGCTAACAAGATTAGCATCTTCAGGAAAAGAAAATTGATGCTGTATACAGCGAAACGCGTGTCGAGTGTAAAAATATCAGTCTGGTGTTAGGGTAATTGATCACTAGGAAAAGTTTCAACTTCTACACCAAGGGTTCCAATCTCATCGTTTAATTAAACTAGTAATCAAGAGTTTTTCATATGGTATAGGCTCTCTGGTGGGTATAAAAATGATGTTAAACACTCTATAAGTAGCACTAATTCTTTGAGATTGGAACTATATTGAAATCAACTGGGTTCAGATCCGGTGACTACGGTGGATGCTCACTGGATTCATTCAATTTCGCTATTCTGGATATTTCTAGAAATATTTCACAGTATACAAAAGTGTTTCGGCCCAAGTTCTTCCGGAACTTTTTTCATTCACATCTTTCATCCCATCTTAACGATAGCCAAACTTCATCCGCAGATACCTCAATCTCATCTCAAGGGGTACATCAACCCCCTTGGCCACCCCTGACGTCCGGCCGGGAAAAATATGCCACGATTAACGAAATCGTTCGGGTTTGCGGTTCGAATATGCTTAAAAGCCAGCGAGCAATGTTGTGTGAAATTGATCGGTTTCGGGTATTTAGTTGTGGTTGGGGTGGTAAAACGCGAAGGAGTCGGTGGAATCGATTGTTTGCCTTTCGGTTTAGCCGATTAATCTGCCCGCTACGGCGGAAGTTTAAAACTGAACTTATGCCTCGCTGGGATAGACGCACGAAATGCGAACGATGGGACGCAAATAGGGCGTATCGAATCGAAAGTTTCGATACGGTCGAAATAGGCATTCAACATCGGAATGATTCTCGTAGGAGTGTAATTTGGCTGGGAACCCGATAGTTAATGGTTTAAAAATGATCAATTTATTGATATTTTCGAATATTATTCATTTGTCAATGTCTGTATAGGACTAAACTGTAGAAACTTTAGCTATAAATAGCAGTCGTATAATAGTACATCACGTAAAGAGGAGGACGTGTTGCGTACTGTACTTTAAATAGGACCACATAGGAAAGTGAACCCGTGAATCTTGTAAGATTTACAGATGCAATTATTAGTTGCTCTATTTCTATTATTTATATAAAAACTATATTGATGGTAACTAATTATTCATAAAAAATAAAGAAGAGAACATTCCGAGCAAACTCTTTCCGAAGTACAAGAGCGAACCTCATGATTCGGAGACAGACAATTATAACACCAATTTCTTTCTTTCACAATTTCATATCTTTTTGAAGGAGTGAGACTTTTGAATTTTGCACACCGATTCAAATAATGCCAACTCTTGTGACAAAACTGACATGTCGATTTACTGAGAGTTTGACTTACTACAAATGATTTGGGTGATCGTGATTTATGGACGTCAATAGGACCTGATTTATTGCTTACCTTTTTTCGATTCGAATTCAAAATTTTAGCATGTTCTTTCACAAATTCCCTTATTTCATCAAAGGCAGGTATTTTTCCACTATTTGCTATTTCAAAGGCCTTTGCCGTCTCGGAATCTAACTTTAACAATGACAGATAAGCTAATACGAAATCTGACAAATCAGACAGTTTGAGATTTTTCAACGCCTGGGCTGCCGAGACAAAATTTTCCAAAAATATATTAAGATTAGAGACCGATTCCCCTTGCATAGGTTTGAACTCCATCATTTGATCTAAATAGCTAGTAGCTAGTGCCCGTTGATCCTGATATTTGTTTACAAGCGCCTGCCATATGATATTATAATTATTTCCCGTTGGCTCTATTCCCGAACAAGTTACCAAAGCAGAACCCCTCAAACGGCCCATCAAATAATGAACCCTATCTGCATCTTTTAAGTTGGTATTCTCATGTATGACGCTTTTGAAAAGGGAATAAAAAGTTTCCCACTGCCGAAATTCTCCAGAGAATTTCGGTATTTCGATTTTTGGTAGACTAGGTAAGGTTCGCACTGCCTTATTATTATTATTACTTTGGATAGCTGGGCTGATAGTTGATTCTCTCTCCAAAGCAGCTGCAACCTCGTGAACATGACAACACATTTCATCTATAGTCCGAAGAACAGCAAAATTTGGTTTGAAATCCTCATCAATCTCAGCGCTGGTATCCATTATGTCGTCAATAACCTTAAGTAACTGTGTACGAGTTTCCCAGATGGACCTATATAATGTCTGAAACTTTTGCTTTGCTTGATCATCCGAGATCTTTTTCGAAGTATCTACCAATGTTTGTATAATACTGAATAAAGACTTTTTTTTTTGCATTTAAAACTTTCAATTTACGCTCCGCTACAGTACCACCCATAATTATAATCGAAAAAACAAAAAGAACCCACTCAAGACTACGACCTCCTATCTAGTATTTGTATGTTAAATTAAATAACCAATATTCGAACAAATATTCTGTTGACAAGAAAAACAAAACCTGATACTGCCTCTTTAATTATTCCGCAATAATATTGAAACAAATCTATTTCCAAAGTAGTTATCAGTAATTGAGTTAAATGCTGAGACCCGATATCTCGTTTTCAACTCACTTTCGAGTGAGATATTCCGTATCTACTCTAAAAAAAAAACAAAAAAGCCGAAGACGTACAAAATAGTTTACGTTATCAATTCAAATTACAAAAAATCCATCCGCTCGATCGGACCAAATGTAATGTAGATATGAATTTTTGAAATGTGGACTCACCGAAATCCGCCGGTTTCTTCCTTTGCAGTCTGCGGTATGCACTTCACTTCAGTTTATATGGAAAAACTGAGGTTAAATGAAGGAAAGGAAGAGAAAGGATTTTTTGAGGAAATATATAAATATAATAATATAATATATAATATATAGAATATAAACTATCGATTTATTAACGTATCTATAACTATAATGCACGTGCATGTGATAACTACACCCGGTCGACGTACAAAGAGAGCAGTATGCAGTATTAATTAATATCTTCATGTGTTGAACAACGGTTCTACTAGCAAACTTCTTCGCTTGCTTCAAACAAAAAAAAACAAAGAAAAAGAAAACAGTAAATCCGTTCGAATCCACCTTTACAATGTTGCCACCTGTCATTAAATGGGTTGAGTGGAAGAACAAGTCCTTTTCCTCGGAAAGGAATTGAACTCTGCCTTTTGGCGTGAATAATTCATAAGTTTTTTTTCTTATAATGTTTTTTTGTATTCATATCACGTCAATAAAAACGATGGAAAAAAAAAAGTAACATTTTATTATTTAAATCGAAGTGGCACCAACAGTATTATAAGTACTCACTTATTGTCACATTTTCAAATGAACGTTAATTATCGTTATTTCTTCATTTCACTATAAAAGTTATTGCAACTTCATGTGCATTTTTTATAGAAACAATGTTCAAACATAGACTGAGCCAAAAAAACTCGATATTAGTCAGGCAACTCAATATACCAGTAATTATGTATTTACAATTCACACAACAATAATATCCATTCAAGAGTTATATTATTAGTTATAAGTATTTATCACAAAAATCATTACATTGAAACAACGACTCTGGCCGACGCCATTGAATCTATATTCATCAATAGTGAATTGGAAGTACCCCTCTAGGGATTGTCAGCTGTCAGGTTGCTGTTAAGGTGAATTCATATTGTAGCGTATATTACATATACACGATCTGATATTTACTTACGTATTGGTTAAAGAAATAGTTCACATTACTTGTGCGAAAGTTTACTATTTTCTACTCTCACCAAGCTTGAACGGCAATTTATGGTGGTGTAGAACATATTTCTTCGTTATCACATATTTTCAATGATCGAGAGAGGAAATGGCAGCAAGTAGGTGAAACAATTGTTTGTCAATTCACGGATATGACTAGATTCAGCACCAATCCACAAACTGTTGAACGATAAATTTCCTGAAAATGTTTTTCAATTAAATTTTACCAAAAATTTCGCGTGGAATTTGGTTTTTGGACAATTGAATGTAGTCATGAGATCAAATCTATCAGGGTAAATATTTCATATGCCATCATCAAAAAAAAATCCGGAGCGGCCGCCATCAAATCAGAATACACGTGTATTCTAATTGAACCATAACCTAGCAGTTATCAAAACGTGATGAACAGTTCAATATAGTGGGAGCAGAAAAAAGGAGGTTTTATTTCTCATAACGATTTCCTAAAATATAATAACGGCTAAATCCTTCAACTCACTTGGCTGTAACAAATCATAATCTGCAAATGAAATAACGCGCTCTTTAGTTTCACGAAAATACTGATCATATCAAAATGACTGGTAACACATTTGTGCAAATGTGTTTCGAAAAAATGGAAAAACAACTTTCTACACATTCCCACAACAACATGAAATAGTTTCATCCTGAGATTGACTGAAATTTAGGCAACGCACTGTTTGGAAGATAACAATGTGTTTAACTCGTGTTTTAACATAGCAAATCCCGGGTTTTACATGAAGTATTTCGCAACACGCCATCATTTGCAGAGAACGGTCTGTTTTAGTTTCAAATATTTCGTTTTTTAAAGGCAGTCTGTGGAAAATTGGTCCAAACATTTTTTCAGTGCTGACCGCACCAGAGGGTGTCTGCATAATCAAGTGTTTGGTGTAAAAGTGAAACTTTTGAATAAAGCTCTACTTTCTGTAAAGCAACCCGAATTAGCGTCTCTATCTATTCGGCTTCGTTTTTTTTCTCCTGAAGATAAAAGGCGCATGGTCTGTGAGTGTTTCGAATTTGATGCTTGCGAAATAGAGATATATTCGAAGGTTTCACAGAAGATAAAAACAATTTCTTGGAACTTTACATACTTTTTCGAAAGGTTTTGTGAAAATGAGCAAATAACTTTTATTTCGACCTATTAGGATAACAATTATTTTTTGAACGTCATTTTTTTGTGGTGGATCAATATTTGTTCCGTAGTTTTTTGGGTTTGAAACCTACCACAATCTGAAAAAATAAGAATCAATATTGGAATCTATACAATCTATATAAGCAATGGCAAGAAACGAAAATTAAAGGAATCTGCTTTCATCATGCTGTGTGGTGAAGAATGCATATCTATGAGTTCGCTTGATATGGATCGCGGATGGCTGCCCCTCTTGAAGGGCAAAATGTTATGTCAAATTTGAAATAATTGAACAAATGTCAATCACGAAAATTGTCTTCACCAGGTATTTGCACATGAGTTTCATTCAACTAAAGGAACAGGGGCCTGATTATCAAATGTTAACACTCAATGTCACATGAGACAAAATCAGGGCAATGCTTTTATTGGTCTTGCGTTGAAGAGAGATGGGAATATTTTGTCGCAAGCGACAGTGGGCAATAGACAATTGGGAATCAGGTCCCAGATGATCGATTAATTCTCTAACAAGTAAAGGAAACAGCCAACCTGAAAAAACTTCGTGATGACCACGCACCATGCATATCTCCCTTTCTTCAATCCGACTTTCCAAACGTCACCTCGAGCTAAAATTCTTCAGAATACCGCGGGCACACGTAGCACCCGACGGTGAATGTTGTATGCACGTCAATTTTTTCCGAGAGACTTTTTTCCTTTCTCGTCTGCATGACAGAGCTCTCGAACGAACAATCGAAAGTATGGTTGGTCTCTTTATCTTTCGGATTAACGTCGCATTTTACTTTACTCCAGAACGATTTAGCATAATTAAGCGCCATTAATAAAATTAATTGGTATCAACGGGCGTTGAAGCGAACGACCACACACGATTGTCAGTTCTAGGTCTGGAGTTATTGTGACAAAGTGATGTAGAGATAATGCAGGAAGCCTGCTTGTACTTTGCGGGCAGGAATGAAATTAACATTTACACGATGTAGGTACACGTGTGTTTCTAATCGGTAGCCAGACAATTGAAGCGATTCGTGTAAACATCGCTTAGTACTACAATAAGCGCTGATAAATGAAAAAAAAATTCCGATGTGTATGTATATACCCTTACATCGAAAAATACATACTAGTTCTGCAACAAAGTAACGATTGAAAGTTAATTTTTGTGGTTACTTTTGAATTTCGCGTTGAAACGTTTGAAGGTGTCGTGGTATCTGTTTACGTTACGTTTATGTAAACATGACAATGTTTTATAGTTAAATAGATTTTCTGAATAATTTCGCGAGAATATGTTTCAGATGAAATTATTGGGTGACCTGATATTGAGGTTAGGTTACTTTTGCTAATTGTCTTCATTGTGGAATCTCTTGATTATATTTGGGCGGTAAAATCTTAACAAATTCCAAAATAATGAATAACTTAAAATATCAAATAGCATTAAAAAACCATCTGAGCCAAACTAATTATTATATATAAAATTATACCATCAAACCAAACGATCTGCTATGATTTTTCGAAGAATTCAATGCGTTTGAGAATTTTTGACCATTTGGTCGGTTGTATAATGAACATCAATATTGTTCTAATTCAATGTGTAGAATGAACCAAAAACTTTTATCTTTCATTTATTGTTCAAATCTTCAACGTCATATACGTCAAGAGGATAATTTTGCACATGATAACAGAATAGTTTCATCGGATGAAAACAGATTTGATATTGATACAATATATTTTTTATTGAAGTAAACGTTAGCTGACAAATTATTGAGGTCACGAACGTCACAAACACTATAAAAATGAAAATAAACGATATCACCAAGTAACTTGAGAATAAATTAATATGCTTGGGAATATTATGGTATGGTATGGAGGTTTTCCAAACTATATCGAGAAACTCCTTACTGACCTTTCACAATGTTGATATATGATATTCGCCTCTTATGTGGTACAAGTAAATGTCATTAATCGCACTTTAGGAACTGTGAATTATCTAGGTGATCAGTTTTTGGAGTGCACGTGACCATCTAGTAAGTCGATATCAACAGAAGAATCAGGTTAAATTGTATTGAGCTCACTCGTTGGAATTCAAAATAAACGACGATAGTGTCCGTAAATAATGAACTTCTATAGATCCAATTCCACTAATGTCGCTACCACTAGGACGGTAATACGTTTTTAAATATTCATCCTTCACGTTTCCATTACGAACAATTACCCATTAAAATTTCATGGGTTCCCTTGATTTCATTCCTGTCCGCATAAATGACAAATTGATTCTATATGTGCACGCTAATCACTGCATGTTCGATGTTTCGTGAAGCTTGCAGGGGAACACCAATCGATCGACCATCTCCGGCGACGAAATGACCTAACCAAAGTTTCTGTCTTTGTTTCCTCAGAGGGCAGAGAGTGTGTCAATTGCGGAGCCACCAGCACGCCGCTTTGGAGACGGGATGGTACCGGACACTACCTCTGCAACGCCTGCGGTCTCTATTACAAAATGAACGGACAGAACCGGCCCCTCATCAAACCAAAAAGAAGACTGGTAAGTGGCTTCAATCAATTTCAATATTGAATTGTATATATGTTTGTGGTCACCTGAGGGTCTTCAGCCACCTCAGTACCTTTTATTGCCTGGGGTCTTCCAGTATGCCAGATCTAATAATCAGAGTGAAAGAGTATCTCTGATCTTCAAGTAGTTTTAGTTTTAATCAACTTGCACCGCCAAATATCTTTGGTAGCACGATCTCAGACAATCGTTCATTGATTACGATCCTTTGATTGCTCAAGAGATTTTCGACCACAAAGCTATCGTACAGGACTGCGAAGAACATCTGACTCTTGAAGAACTAAATACCTTATTGCTCTTTTCACCAAATGGCTGGAGCTACAAGGATTTTCCACTACTCAAACATCTTCGACTTTTCTGTTGATCGCTCCAGGATCTACAACTTTTTGAAAAAGTAAACTCTGCTTACTCAAGGATCATAATCATTTATTATTCGAATCTTCACTCGTCTGAGAATATATGATTGCAATCATCGCAAAGTACCCCTATTTGCTCAAAAATCCTGATAACATAAGTAGGTATATCTAGTTGAGAAATATCTCTGACAACTAGATCATCTTGGACCAAGTTTCTTTGGCTATCTGATAGTTCGACCAGTTTGTAATCATGTAACTTCTGATTATTTCTGATTGAAAAAATACTTTTTATTAATATGGTTAATTTCTCTTTGAGTTAATATTCAAGAGGGGTTCATTCGACTTCAACACAGCAAAGAAGCAATGCTCAAACCACCAGGAGAAAAAGTAATCCAAGAAAAACTCTTCAACAATACACTTACTGTTACCTTGACGACTATATCTTTTTCACATCGAATTGCTAATTAGGTTGGCAAACGACGATGAACGTATCGGATATAAAGCAGAATGTACGCTTCGAAACGAAACAATCATTGAAAACAGAATTCCAATTCACGAACAGGCTATCACTTCTTGTCATTGTTCCGAAATTAAAAATCATATTTCATGGTCGGAGATACAATCAGCGACGTCAGATATAATACCTTCAATACGTTCGACCAATTGCATTTCAAAGTGGGCCAGGCAGCCGAGCGCTTTTTAAAGCATTGTCATTGATACCGGCAACTGAAAAATCGACATGTTATCCTGCAAAAGTTGTGGAATAGTCCAGTCGATTGTGGGATGATGATGATACTGAAAATGTGTTTTCAGTTCATACAATGAGGAGATGAATGAAAAAATATTCAAATCCTCGATTGACAAAGTGAGAATCTCGAAAAATGTAGAAAAATTCACTTTATTTTTTATCTTTTGGAAATGAAACATTGGTTTTGTAAATGATAATATTTGAAGAATTATGAGTTCACCTTCTTCATCTGGTTTGATCTTACTCAAAGTTGCAACTAAACCTATTTTCGGTTATAATTGCACGAGTGCATAAAAATCACCGATAATTTTGCAAGAAAGCGTGATATCTGAGAATTGCAAGAGTTTATTTTCGAAAGTGGCGAAAGTGCCCGAGTCCGCAGGACGAGGGCTCTTTTACAAAATATGAAAATAACCGAATGCAATTTGTATAAGACATCATGCTTGAATGCAAAATTATCTGGTCATTTTTATGCACGAATGTAATTCATTGGAATATTTCACGAATAAATAAATTCTCAAGGAAATGTTATTTTTTGTTCATTTATACTTTCCTCGATAGATTGTATGGAGTACTCACCTGAACGCGAAATGTTTTTCTATTTTTGAAGTCTATCTGACATTTATTTGTGTTGTTTACTGACGTCTAGCGATACGGTTTCAAATGTGTTGTTATGGTGACTTGATACAATGCAATTACCGCTGTAAGTTTTCGATAATTGCATTGCTCTTATGGGACATTATATATATGAGGGAAATATTCCAGGAAATTTCGATATACCTCTGTTGTTATCGACCCTACTGTACATCGTCAAATGTCAGAGTTCATCTCATCAATCTGAAATGACAGTGCATAAATAATGATTTCATCCGAAATGGTGTAAATTATTTCAGTATACTTATGCTATACAGAAATTGTATAATTTTGTTCAAGGACCATTACACTAGAGATATCCTGAAATTCTTCTGAAAAAACATTGACCCGAAATATCTGAGAAAGTATCGATTGAAGGAGAAAAAACTGCAAACAAAGTCCATATGTACAAATAACATTGTTTTAGATTTGGCCCATGACATAAATTGATATTAACTTCTAGAAGGCAAAAACCCAGAGAAGGCTCTCATATGATAAATCTCTGTTTCCTGATTTTTATTTCAACTTGCTTACAGTCTTGTGAAATAAAAGTGTGCACAATTCAAAAATATCTTGCTTTTGTCATTTGACATAACGAATATGTCCCTTGATAGATTGAAAAGTGCTAATAGACAGATTATAAGAGTACTGCATCAGTTTCCGTAGTGGCACAACCACATATTACAGAAAGTTCAGATAGGCAATATCAAACCTTTATCTCGCCTCACCAAATTACAATACATCTCCTGTGCAAAAAGCAGTTTACTTCGGAACCAATAGTGGCAACGGGAATTCCGAAGAAATCTGTACATTGAACACAAAATGAGAGTCAGATAGAAATCAAAGTCAATTGGAACTATCATAAAAATCTGCGTTTCAGTATCTTCACTCCTAGTCGGAAGAAAATTACCGCCAGCGCCTTTGGTGGTCGTTGAACATATGCTATCAAATTATGCACGGGAAGGCGGCAGTGAGACATTTCTAAATTTATTCCTTAGTTCTGTGGGCACCAATTTTTTTCAGAATTTCACATAATTTCACCGTACTATAAACGATAAATCGTCGCTAATCTTCCGAGAAAATCACTTCCAATTTTTGCATGGAAAGGCGGCTAATACATGTCTAAATTCGTTTCTGTATGTGCTGGGCACAACTTTTTCCGAATATCGTCCAATTTCACCGTACTATGAACGATAAATCGTCGCTAATCTTTCGAAAAAATCACTTCCAACTTTTGCATGGAAAGGCGGCTGTTACATTTCTAATTTCATTTCTGTATCCGGTGGGCACAACTTTTTCCGAATATCGTCTAATTTCACCGTACTATAAACGAGAAATCGTCGCTAAGCTTCCGAGAAACCCGCTCACGTTGCACAAACCGTTTATTCAGTGTCGCTAACTCAGCTAACAAATGGGATGGATCCCGCCCGGTAATCGTCCAGAACTCATTAGCCTATGAAGGGAGCCATTCAGCTCGATGCCTACTCACAACGGCAGCACCAGAGTTAATTTTAAAAACGTATTTCGAGCGAGTAGATCTCGCGCGATAGCGGACCAGCGTGAACCTTACCTCACCATTGTGACTAAAATATGACGATTACCATCGCAGATAGAGATAACGCCTTCCCCACAATGCCACCGGGAAAAATAACAATGCGTTATGGAAAAGAAGGCGACGCTTGCCGCTGTCCGGACACAATTCAATTTACTTTAATGAAAAAGTTCACGGCCTGAAATATTAGGCTGGCCACTCGGTACGACAAACTTTTCGTAAATGAAGGCGATAATAACAGATTCATCTTTGTCTGTCTCCCTTGAATATTCTCCTCCTGCATACCTATCAGAATATCAGCAGTGAAATTTGTCCAGCCCTGAAACGAATTGTTCTATCTCTTATAAATTAACTTAACATCCCTGGGACATCTCGAAAATAATCTCTCTGAGATATCTCAACGAGGTTCTTCTCTCATGAAAAAAAGACTTCCCAAAGGATGTTCTTTCGAGTACTTATTCAATTATTACATACATTTCCTATTACTCACATTTCCGTTATTGAAGGTACTACTAACAGATTTGTCTTCGTCTGTTTCCTTTGAATGCAAGGCAATTACTTTCCTGTAAATCTAATGCGAATATTATCAGTGAAATTTGTCCAGCCCTAAAGCTATCTCCCATACATTCACAGAACGTCCCTGGAGCATCTCGAGAAAAATCTCTGTGATATCTCAGTGATGTTTTATTTTAACAAAAAAAAATACATTCAGGAGGTGTGTTTTCGAGTACTTATTCTTTCATTACATGGGATTCCCATTACTAGAGTGAATTCTCAGCCACCACGATGAAGAATGGAAAAAGTTAGTGGCAAGATTCGTACACACGCATTATTTACTAGGCTAATTCCGTTATAAGATTGAAGTGAAAGAGTGACTGATAAGGATTTGTTTATACAATGAGTTGATGCATTTGGTATATCAAGTGAAACAAACTTCATATCAACAATCTGTGTATTGATGATTCAGGAAATCCACTTACTGATCTCTGCGGACATCTCTTCATATTCTGAGAGACATGAATAGTACATAACTAGAATATCCCTGTTTTTGAGATTGACATAATGATCCAAAGTGAAAACTCAATATTTTGGAAATGTTGCACTATGATTCTTGATTTTCAAATCTTCTGTTACCTTGAATCAACTCTTTGCCTGAACATTGCCCCACCATTATGACCATTACCATCGCAGACAGTTCTCTACAATGATACTGTAAAAAATAACAATGCCTTAAGGAAAGAAGGCAATGCAAAATATAAAGCCAGTCAAGAAATTAATGAGAAGCAAATTACCACACTAGTACATCCCTTGAATATTTTTGGGACATCTTAAAAAGATCAAACAGAAACCCGAAAAGGATATCCATGAGAAATCCTCGAGGTATATTTGGAAGATGTAATTAGGACTGTCTTTTTTCATTACAACCATTTCAAATTAGTAGAGTATACAGCTGATGATATTGAATCTGTAGAACCAGTACTTATACCTATCGTTACAAAACTTGATTAATTTTGTGATACATTTCTCAGATACATTCTTTGAAACCATATCCAGGGACATGAACGGGATATTCTGGTGATGATTCTGTCTCTATCCGAATTTTAAAAATTTCCAATATTTAAGGGTATAAGTTACTGATGGAAACGAATACAATTAGTACTTGTACCTAACAATGAAACCTGATTGGGGCGCTGATCTTTGTGAGACATTGCTTAATAGATATTTTATTAGAACCCATACATAAATGGGATGTATCTAGAATGTCTGGGAGTTTTAGAATAAACTAATTGGTTTCACAAGAGAGTAACAAATATTTATTCCGAAATAGTTTCAAAAGAGTGGGTTTAGCTGGTTTTCTGAAATTCTTCATCATATCTTGGTGAGAGAAGATGACGATAGTCAATATTTTGAAGACAGCTTTATCACTAGCTCGAGAACCTTGTTATACTCGTATGAATCTTATGGTTCACATCGATATTGGACCTGAAGAAGTCCTTGGGGTGTAATGAAAGTCAAATTGATTCGTGTGTTCGTACTATGATCTCAGTTAACTATAGATGTATTCTTCATAGAGATTGCGTTTTTTCTGCAAACATCAACAAAGAGCCAATAAGTCCAAATTAGAGATATATTGCGGAGTTACAGCCAGAATTTTTTTCACTGAAATAGCAAAGGGAGTTTTGGAATCAGGATATGCTTGCAGTTTGCTTCTTCTGGCCCACACCGTATATTTCGAACTACATCATCGTAATTCACGAGCCTGCTGGGGGATTTACGGCCGTTTTTCTATAATGCTCACCGTTCGCCTCAGCCGTCATGCAAAGTTATGTATGGCGGCCTGGAAAATAGTTAATTTCAGTAAAGTGTAGCAGCAGGTAATAACAGTCGTTTCGAGGTGTCGAACGCCTTCTTCTTCTTTCCTTTCGAAACGTATTTAGAGCTGAATTATCGACGGCCGATAAATACGAAGGACCAGATTTACGTGATTTTTGCAGTAGCCGCGGGGATAACTTCATCAATAACTCTTCATTGAAAGGTGCTACTTAGGATTTGAATATTTAAACCGATAATAAGATAGCGCGCCGGGTATTTACATAACGGACGACACCTGTCCCGAATTTATGCATGGGGAGAAAACACCCCCTATTAATCACGATGGGGCGGGAGCTGTCGATACACAGTCGAAGAAATCCATGGGGTTGCACCGAATCGAAAGTCGTTTTCGGTTCCAATTTGTTCTGGAGGTTCGATTTATTCAATATTTATTAAATTGGTTGACGATACGATGCAGTTTTTATTCAGCTAGTGATCTTATCGATTTGTTTGCTGTCACACAGGAAGTTGTCATGAAAATAGAAGAGGGGCTGTGAAAAATGAGTCCTTTTAATTTACTCGGAACTGATGATTCAACTTTGATGAGGTTTCCAATCATTTGAAGTGAATCTTGTTGACAATTCGAAAATAAACTTCATTACTGTCCACCTAAAATCATATCATCAGGAAATAATGATAAATGGGACAGTCTCAATCATATCCTGATAACATCGACCAATTATAATCTTATATCGTAATATAGTTAATAACTTCACGAGAGCATAAACGTTCGATATTCAAAACTTGAGAAATATCTTCATATTGTCAATCCCCTCGTAACTATGTATCTCTACATGAGGGATCGAGCTCAGGTCTCTGAGCTCAGAGTCACTAAGCTTTCTCCAATCTATCTGTTTGGATATAACTTAGACAATTATTGAGTAATCAGTTGATTTCACAAAGTTCAATAATTATTATAGTTTCTAAATTGCTCAGATTCATGAAACATTTGTCAAAATCAAATGTTAACATTCATAGCACTCTAGCAAAGTGTATATTTATCACTTACTGTTGAAGAAAGTTAGCTATAATTTGCTGATTGGGAATTAAGAGACCAATCATTTGAATAAGAAAGATTTCTATTGGTTTCAAGAACCTCGAGGAAAATCACAGAGATTCAAAGGTGGTTTTTCAACAGTTATTCCTTCAGACAATTTCCGTCTTCAATATGACCATCTTATCTCTGTGAACTAATCCACTTGGGATATTAGATGACCAAATAAATTCAGTAACATAGCATTGAGTTTCAAATGTTAGTTTCACAGTATTGATACTTTCAACCATTCCTTCCATGAATAAATACCTATCACAGGACATGAAATGCAGTTATAGTTTGTTATCTAGACTAAGAGTTCTTGACTTTTTTAGCACTTATAGAAGTTCCATTCCTAATACTGTGCCTCTCATTGTTCACAGTGATACAGATGCCAGCTCTGTCTTGATACCAGATGAAATTCAATAAAATCATCACCAATTCCATTTTATTAAAGGCAATAATTCTTTTCCCATGTTTTGAATGGCGTTCCCAACAAGAATACGGCACTCAGTTGGTGTTCAAGACCACCGCATGTGACAATTTATAATAATTTTATGAAGCTGCAACTGCGTATGGTAACACGACTACTATATGAAGTTATTAATGTTTGATGTTATTATTTTCCTTCTGCTCGTCCCCTTTGTTGGATCGCCCCACCTATCGTTCGATTACTTTATTTTTCAGGTAGACCATACAAAATATGCAAATCGGCCGTGTATATTGCAACGGATACATTCTGATAATACACGATATTTGTCACCTAGCTTTATTTTTATTTTTCTGACGTTGGGGTCTTTCAAGGCGTTCCGTGATTTATTCTGAACTTCAAGTCGGGCCCGAAGGAATTTTAGTTGAAAATATGTTAAAAGTGAAACGATTAATGGTGGGCTTGTTTCTGTCGCTGTTTGGAATGTGGTAGTCTTGCGGTATAACTGTGGAATGGTCGTCACTTTTACTTTTCAGACGGTTTATGATCATAATATTATTATTTGGTTTACCAGAGTGCATTTTAAAATACTTGAAAGAATTATATGCAATTGTCATCTAGAGTCGAATATTTTATTGGATATTTCAATAAATTGTATAGAAAAAAAAATGGTTCAGTTACTCGATGTTTTTTGAAAACAATTGTATTCCTACCATAACTTCAATAGTCTGACATTTCATGTGAATTAACACTTTTTCATCAGAGAATCCATGTTTCAATGTCTCAAAATAGAAATAAGAGTTATGGTTGTGCTCTTTAGGGCAAGAAAATAATGGAAGTGAATTCCAATCTTGTGAGGATATCAAAACAAAAACCTCTAACGACCAGACAAGAAAAAAATTCTTGTGGTGGTTCGACCTTCTTCAAACGGAGTTGTAGTCGAATGTAATGACGACGTTTAGATCACTAGCGTCGTCAATCGTTTTCTGGTCATAACCAAGGTCACAATACCAGCAGATTTATGATCAATGACAGCGAATTCCAATATTCCAAAATGAACTTTTGTCAAATCACAAAGACTTATATTGACCGAAACAGTGATAAACCAACAATTCATCAATTTTGAAAAGGAGGAAACCGAAAAAAGTCACGGAATATCATGAGTAAATTAATTTCAATACCGTTGAAGCATGAAACTATCATGATTAGTGTCCCAAATCTTATTCTTGACACTGACAGCAAAATACTTATTCCCAACTTTAATGCATTCAGGAACTAGCAGAATGGTTGCAAGAGATCACAGTTAGCATCTGTTGCAATGTCACATACTTGTAGTTTTACAGCAGCTAGAAATCGAAGTCGTTAATCCCAGAACAATAAATTACGCAACACATGAATTAACCATCCGGCAATGAAAAAAATTGCCAACTCCAATAAAAATAAACCAGGCGCTATAAACATAAAGCGCGGCAAATCGACAGATGAATTAGTTTCGAATGAGATTGTTGGACTTATGAGGAAAGCAGTTAATTGAAATCCAGATGTTTGGAAGCGCATTCTTCGAATGTTCTCAATGGCAATTCTATCGCAAGTACCAGCGATAAAACGTGTTTTCTATTTTTAATGTCCTTACCCACACTATAAGGCTATACACAATCGGACTACCAGATTATTTTAATGCTACGCCTACCATATTGGAGGTAATCCTTATTCTCGATTCTGGTAAAGAGCCTTTGTCGACATCATAAAATCGAATTACTATTATTCGATTTTGAAACGTCTAAAGAGGTCGAAGCTTACATGAATCATTCATAAAACACACGTTGACAGGCGATAAGTGAACCGACGGAAAGCATAAACTCAATCAGAAATTTATCCAGCCTCAACTTTATCTACGAAGCTCATCTGTGGGAATGAGAACAATGCGTTTTTGGCTTGTCAATGAAGGCGAAAAAGATAAGCCTAAAAAAAAGTCGACCTGATATATAGCTTGTCGATACATCTGTGCTATGTAGGTATCAATTTTACTAAAGTCTAATTTTGGCCTGGCCGCTCCCAACTTTCCAAATTCTTATCTCGACCCGAAGACAATTAATGATCTATTGTGAGCTAATAATTGACAATAGCGTCGATCTGGTATGTCATTCTTTTAAGCGTATGAGGTACGTAGGTGATTCTATCTAGATTACAAGCAGCCACCAGTGCTTGTTCGATTGATCTTGATTAAATCTTCGAGATGAAAACAATGTTTATTTTCTGCTGTCATTAAAATTGTGTATCGTATATCCGTACTCATAACATGACAGAGTACAGTTAGCATTTTTCACTGTTTCGAAAGCGGTGTCTTTCAGAACTCGAATATCCTTTGTAACAATCAGGAAAATATAAGTCAACTAACCAACTTCTTCAACAATTATAGATGGAGTTAGAATATCCATCTTCTCTTCTTCATGTTCCAGCTCAAGCTGTCATTTCACGCTATTTACATATTTTCTTAACCTTTATTAAAAACCGTGTTGAAGTTTGTCCTCCTAATAAATGGTGCCGTGATCATGATGTGAATGCATTCAGTTGCAAGAAACATGGTTCCATTTTATACTTTTCTTTTTTGAATATCAATGCTCTCGTTTATCTTAAACATGTTCTCATCAGAAATTTTCAATAATGGAATCTTTGAAAATCTCAATACTTGGTGAATGACATAAAAATCAGGGTCATCTTTTTGACTTTTACGGTTCCAAAATGATCGAAGGACAAATGACAGACATTTTGTGGAATTCGGTTACTTGCATTTTCAATGAAGATTCTTCTGGGTTTTGTTCATATAATTATACTTTCAAGTTGATTACGATAAACTGAACTTGGGTTCAATTTGAGTGAAAGTGAATGCATACGAAATGAGTGTTGATTTTATTATTTAATTTGAGCTCCAGATCAAGATGTGATATCAATAACAATGTGTCATCGGCAGATAGATCGACGTTACATCAAATGTGATTGACAGATCCCGATTCACTTCTTTGATAACCTCCAACTTGATAAGTGAAAGAATTGGACAGAGACTTCTATGACTTTCGAGACATCTTTGAGATTTCATAATAAAACGACTTTAAAGAATACTGAGGTGAAAGACATGCAGAATTACCATAAAAATATCCATTGATGCATATATGAAGTCCTGATATATATTTATGTCATCACTGACAATCAAATAGTACTGTGGTTTTTCCGTTGATATCACATTTCACTATCAATTTCAGTTCTTTCATGTATCGCATTCGACAACAGGTATTACAAAAACAATGAATAAAAAATAAACACTATCGAACCACCTGACGTATTCCGATCGAAACCAGTACCAGGTCGCGTTCAGTTGTTTCTCCTTGCCTCGCGGCCAACTGGATGTAAAATTACGGTCCACGGTCCTCCGAACGACTTTTGTTTCATTAGAACAATGTGTTTTCGATACATCAGCCTAAAATATTCGAAACAGAGGTATAATCAGGAGGAATTAAAGACAATGGCACATATCCAGGTGTTTAACGGAGTTGCCTGCGGGTATCTCGGCCAATATGATTAATTGCTATCCTACCGTATGATATCGGCGAGATCTTGGTCCATGCATATTCACGCACTGTTATGTACGACGAGAGGTGAAAGATGCAGTGATATTATGGAAATTATAAGTATAATCATTGATATTTGAAGGTATATAACACGAGTTGGACGTTTTTTGTTCAGGCCAGCATATATAATCGATAGACAAACGTTTTTTTCATACTCAACAGCTGGATCATAAATGAATATACCTTAATTTTGGGATATAGTGCGAGAGGATTGAACTATTGTGATGGTATCCAAGCTCAACATGATCTCACTAAAAAGTATCAACAAATAACCTTCAACATCATGACGATTATACAGATATCTCATGTAGAAGGACACTTGAAGATTAATAATAAACGAATGACAATATAATATAGCATGAACAAAATTATCATATCAATTCATTATCGATGTTTAATACTAGCATTTAACATGATGATAACAAAGAAGACATCATAAGTTACGATGATAGTTCATACTTTTATAATATAATAATATTCGTTTTTGTTCTTTATACTTTTGCACTAACTCGCAGCTTTCCTCCCTCTGCTAATATCCCATTGATATGTTTATTCAGCGTCTTCAGTAACATAATTTCCTTTCTATTTCTCTGATTTTTCACTCTTCATCGATCTCAGAATTTCTCGAATCCTCAATCGGTATTTCTTGTGTTTCATTTTACATTCCTAGCTTACTTCAATTAACTTCTAACGTTGTTTTATTTTTATATTCGGCATAGATTTCTCCCTTTATTACACAGGATTGTGATCTCAACAAAATTCCATCACATCTAATTATTCCTTCATTGATCTCTTTCCATGATTTCATCGATATCTGCTCTCATATTTTCGTCCTGTTTTCTATCCGTTACTTTTTGTTTCTAATTTGTTTCTCGATAATTTTTTTTTGCTCTCCTCAATCATCATCTTTTCACACACGAATCTTCTCTTAGCACTGTTTCACTTGATTCAACACTTTTCCAATAAATTTCGCTTTTACTATAATCTCACTTATCGATTACTGAGATGAATAACTGGACCAAAAAACCAGCCCAATTTGTCGCGGACCCACATTATGTCTTACTTTCGATCTCCCACAATATGCGAAATCGGTTCCCAAGACCATTAACGTATAAAAAGTATTTTGCCAGCAAGAATAAAAAAAAAAAAATTACGCATGAAAAATTTTAATCCAAGTACCTTGTAAATTAGCCCGGGCGTCTCTTGTTTTTGGCTTAATGGCCTTCAATTAAAATTTATGGGCATTTTACCAAAAAAATAACGATATGAAGCACATTAACGTTTTGGAAAGGCTATCGTAATGAATCGATTTTGCTGTACGAGTGACTTCCGCCTATTCGATCTCCAATGAGCTGAGGGTTTTGGATTGAGTATATATTACTTGTTCATTCCAACGTGGAAATACCAATAATATTTCACAAATCTCAGTTGTGTCACGAGAATTGCCGCATGTGGGCTTTGTTTGGATCAATCACTGGAATATTGGCGGCATATTGAACAATTGAAGTGGACTGGCCCTGATTAAAGACAGTTAGAAACAATTGCCTAAAAGGAGGTAGTCAACACTGAATATAATTATGCTAAATCGTTGCACATGAAATTTCAAGCGCGGTTTCGGAAATTTTTCCATGCAGCAACGAGCAATCAGAACGAAAAAAGAATTCAGGCACAAGGTTATGATATTTATAAGATGCAACTACCTGTGAGAAAGCGGAATAACGAAACCATCCTGAGTTGCTTCATTTCAACTCATTAAACAATTAAAATTTGCATGGAGAGCTCTGTCGACATCGGACACATTTCGTGACGTATGAACATGTGAGGAGGACAGGAGTTGGTTGCATTCGAGAAAAAAGCAAACGTAATGAGTCAACACTTGCGAGTCAGTAAATTATGACGATGTCAAGTGTAATGCAATCTGAGATGCAACTTAGATGGTTATCAATTGTGGGTCTTCGTTTTTTTTTTATTCAAATGAGTTTGAAGAACGAGGGAATAGCATATTTCATTTGAAGGATGGCGTATTGTTGTTATTTTATTGTCGATATCGGAGCAGCCAACTGAAATTATGAATGAATATTTCCCTCATATATAAAATGTCCCATAGTAGCAATGCAATTATCGAAAACTTACAGCGGTAATTGCATTGTATCAAGTCACCATAATACATTTGAGACCGTATCGCTAGACGTCAGTAAACAACACAAATAAATGTCATATAGACTTCAAAAATAGAAAAACATTTCGCGTTTTGGTGAGTGCTCCATACAATCTATAGAGGAAAGTATAAATGAACAAAAAATAACATTTTTTTGGGAATTTCTTTATTCGTGAAATATTCCAATGAATTACATTCGTGCATAAAAATGACCAGATAATTTTGCATTCAAGCGTGATATCTTATATAAATTGCATTCGGTTATCAGTATAACTACTTCTCTTCGGGCTTGAAGGCCGTCGTTCTTTGGAATTTCTTCCTGACGTTTCGCTAGCGCGAGTGGCCAGCTTCTTCAGAGGCTCATTCATCTCCGATGACTAAACAGTTCGATTTCTCAAGGCGTATTAATATTGATGCAGGTAGTCTGGAGTGTTAATTACTTCTGTCGGGTTCGGGGAATAATCATCATTATTAGTTGCCGCACTACCTGCTGTGATTTCATTAGTTATTCTTGATTCCTTCAGAATCGGATTCCAAATTCTGTTTAGAGTCAACGCTTCTTCCTTTCTGTTAAAATTGTCCGCATGTTTTAGGATCTCTATTGCCTCCCGTACCAGTCGGCTATGGTAACCCTGGTTGGGGGCAATCAGTGTTGCATTTTCGAACAGAATCTTGTGGTCGCCCTCACTCAATGCGTGTTCCGCCACCGCCGATTTGTCGGTTTGCCGCAGCCTGCAGTTCCTTTGATGCTCTTTGAGCCTTGTACCCATGGATCTTTTCGTGGTACCGATGTAAACCTTCCCACAGGTGCACGGAATGCGATAAACCCCTGCCGCTGACAGTGGGTCTCTTTTGTCTTTAGCCGACCTGAGGCTTTGCTGGATCTTCTTGGTCGGCCTTCAAGCCCGAAGAGAAGTAGTTATACTGATAACCTCGGCCGCGAAAAGTCTTAACCATTTTGTGCATTCGGTTATTTTCATATTTTGTAAAAGAGCCCTCGTCCTTCGGACACGGGCACTTCCGCCAAAATATGAAAATGAACTCTTGCAATTTTTAGATATCAAGCTTTCTTGCAAAATTATCGGTAATTTTTATGCACTCGTGCAATCATAACCGAAAATGATATGGATAAATTTTATCAAACAAGATGAAGAAAATGTTAGAAACACGAATATTTTTTGGAGAGAACGATGTTTTCAGATTGGGGAACTGTTCTTTGGATATCCCTTTTCCCAATCAAAACACACCTGTCCTAGATACACACCCTTCCTTCCCTTCTGTTAAATTGAATGTCTATGAATGTTAAACACGTACATATCAACAGAGAAAGTTTGTTGATTTCTGATGCTAAATCGTTTGAATTGATTTGCAAATAATGACTTGGTGAACTGTTTCAACAGGTTTTCTGAACAAGCGCATCTAAGTATCTCCATATTAAATATCTCTGTGAACTTTTTCTAATCCTCGAGGTCACCGGTCAACTTACGAACTCGCGTTCGTCCAGGGAACGCGTACCGTCCGAAGAATCGATCGTTAGTGACTCCAACGACGCATTGTGCGCCATAATCAACTCTAATTGAAAACACCATCAATTCCCGAATGGCCCAACCTGCCGCGAGACCTTCTCTTCCTCGACTTTCGAAACGCCAAACGTTCAATTAGAGCCGAGCGTTCGAAAAATGCGCGCCACAATACGAATGATTGCAATGAATAGTCGAAAAATTTCGAGGCCCCGGTTATGATTTTCCGTTCGACTTTGATTGTTAATATTATTGACAATGATCGATGGTCGGTCGAAACGCGGCGTAAACGTGAGCGACGGCAAGGTTTACTGGTCACCGAAGAAATTCCTATCATAATTTTTTTTAGAAGAGAATCGAAGCGTAACCACAGTATAGAGTATTCGACATTTTTCTATGCTTTCCACTTCGTACTGGACTTGAAATCGCCACCAGCTCATTTCCCGCTTCGAATGCCAACCCCTCGTTGACTTTTGCCCCTCTTATTGCGAATAGCGCGATAAGATTGTGTCTCATTGCTTCTTGGATAAGCATTGGCGACAAAATATCGGTATCAAACATATCCCATAACGTGAATATGTTAAAACGCTTCAAATATTGTCACGAAACCGGAGCCCTGTGGAGATAAGGAACGACTATTGTTGAATTTGCGTGGTGATTCAGTAACTTTTGGTGGTATATTTGCCTATGAATCGAGAAATCGGAACTTTTGTTGTGTGTAAAAGGTGAAACTTTTGTAGAGATCAATTACCCTAATACCAAACTGATTTTATTTGAACACTGATCTGAGCTGAAAGGTATCAGTTTTCTTCTCCTGAAGATGCCAAACTTGTTAGCGAAAGACGCATCGAGTGCAAATAATATCAGTTTGATGTTAGGGTAATTGATATCCACGAAGACTTCCATTTTCTTTGCTATTTTGATTCTGGAACCTGCCTAGAGAACATCCTAGTTGACCATGTTAACACAACCCTGTGTAACTAAGATCTGAGCAATCCTCATTATACACCAAGTAGAGTTTTCAGTGATATGAAAATTGAATTGTGTAGTGAATTTTGGGGAATATTCAATTCAAAAGTTCGCATTTATATCTTTCAAGTGGGATACTTCAATTATTTCGAGTAGAAGTGGATGAAACTTACAGAAAAAGGTGCAAACGAATCCAAAAAAAATGGTAGAAAAATCACATCAGTGGATAGAAGGAAAATAAATCTCAAAAGAATTCTTAATAAATGTCCAAATATTCCACCTAAATCAAATGAAGCCGACGAAGAATAACAAGAAAGTAACAAAAAGAACTAGATGAATGAAAAACGAGTATGGGATGGACTTATAATACTAAGAATTCAAATCTTGTAAGGAAACAAAAAAAAGTTTGGAACAACCGAAGCTTTAGTTGAGTACAATCGCAAAATATACTCATTTGAAACTTCGTTTCAATTATTATCATCTCATTTTACTTTTTTGGTTTTTATTGGAGTTTGTTTTGTTTTCTCTCGGTGTCACTTGATATTTAAGATTTTTTTTGACTTGACTATTCTTGAAATTTCAAGCAATTACAGCTCTATTGAATTTTGAATTACATAAAATTCTATGTTATTGATAAATCAATTCTATATACATTTACTAAGACACACTGTGTGTGCAGCAGAAAAAATAGTGAATCAAAATACTAAATTTCCAATGGCATTTGTTGAAAGAAGTGAGCATTCGATTTGGCTAACTTTTTCAGTATGGTTTGAATATTGGACTATTTTTCGTTTTATGAAAACTAAGGAATTTTTATAATTTCTTATCGCTAGATCATCTTCAGCTCATCATGATGTGTCTCATGGAAAAATTTGACCTTGCATAACACGAGGAGGAAAATTAGAACAAATGCGGTTGAAAAAATGTTCAGAATTGAATTTTCAACCCCTCGAGCTCTATTTACTCTGGTATAATAATCCAAGGAGTCTACCAGGATACTTCCTGATCGATGAAGACCCATTCATTAACAAATTTCAAGCAATTACAGCTCTATTGAATTTTGAATTACATTAAATTTTATGTTATTGATAAACCATTTCTCTATTATCTGTTATAAACGGAAATTGCTATATTTCTTGCTTGTATATAAATTTACTAAGACACGTCGTTTGTGCTGCTCTAAAAATAGTGAATCAAAATACTAAATTCTCAATGGCATTTGTTGAAAGAAGTGAGCATTCGAATTTAGCTAACTTTTTCAGTATGGTTTGAATATTGGACTATTTTTTGTTTTATGAAAACTGAGGAATTTTTATGCTTTCTTATCGCTAGATCATCTTCAGCTCATCATGATGTGTCTCATGGAAAAATTTGACCTTGCATAACACGAAAAGGAAAATTAGAACAAATGCGGTTAAAAAAATGTTCAGAATTGAATTTTCAACCCCTCGAGCTCTATTTACTCTGGTATAATAATCCAAGGAGTCTACCAGGATACTTCCTGATCGATGAAGACCCATTCATTAACAAATTTCAAGCAATTACAGCTCTATTGAATTTTCAATTACATTAAATTTTATGTTATTGATAAACCATTTCTCTATTATCTGTTATAAACGGAAATTGCTATATTTCTTGCTTGTATATAAATTTACTAAGACACGTCGTTTGTGCTGCTCTAAAAATAGTGAATCAAAATACTAAATTCTCAATGGCATTTGTTGAAAGAAGTGAGCATTCGATTTGGCTAACTTTTTCAGTATGGTTTGAATATTGGACTATTTTTCGTTTTATGAAAACTAAGGAATTTTTATACTTTCTTATCGCTAGATCATCTTCAGCTCATCATGATGTGTCTCATGGAAAAATTTGACCTTGCATAACACGAAAAGGAAAATTAGAACAAATGCGGTTAAAAAAATGTTCAGAATTGAATTTTCAACCCCTCGAGCTCTATTTACTCTGGTATAATAATCCAAGGAGTCTACCAGGATACTTCCTGATCGATGAAGACCCATTCATTAACAAATTTCAAGCAATTACAGCTCTATTGAATTTTGAATTACATTAAATTTCATGTTATTGATAAACCATTTCTCTATTATCTGTTATAAACGGAAATTGCTATATTTCTTGCTTGTATATAAATTTACTAAGACACGTCGTTTGTGCTGCTCTAAAAATAGTGAATCAAAATACTAAATTCTCAATGGCATTTGTTGAAAGAAGTGAGCATTCGAATTTAGCTAACTTTTTCAGTATGGTTTGAATATTGGACTATTTTTTGTTTTATGAAAACTGAGGAATTTTTATGCTTTCTTATCGCTAGATCATCTTCAGCTCATCATGATGTGTCTCATGGAAAAATTTGACCTTGCATAACACGAAAAGGAAAATTAGAACAAATGCGGTTAAAAAGATGTTCAGAATTGAATTTTCAACCCCTCGAGCTCTATATACTCTGGTATAATAATCCAAGGAGTCTACCAGGATACTACCTGATCGATGAAGACCCATTCATTAACAAATTTCAAGCAATTACAGCTCTATTGAATTTTGAATTACATTAAATTTTATGTTATTGATAAACCATTTCTCTATTATCTGTTATAAACGGAAATTGCTATATTTCTTGCTTGTATATAAATTTACTAAGACACGTCGTTTGTGCTGCTCTAAAAATAGTGAATCAAAATACTAAATTCTCAATGGCATTTGTTGAAAGAAGTGAGCATTCGAATTTAGCTAACTTTTTCAGTATGGTTTGAATATTGGACTATTTTTCGTTTTATGAAAACTAAGGAATTTTTATACTTTCTTATCGCTAGATCATCTTCAGCTCATCATGATGTGTCTCATGGAAAAATTTGACCTTGCATAACACGAAAAGGAAAATTAGAACAAATGCGGTTGAAAAGATGTTCAGAATTGAATTTTCAACCCCTCGAGCTCTATATACTCTGGTATAATAATCCAAGGAGTCTACCAGGATACTACCTGATCGATGAAGACCCATTCATTAACAAATTTCAAGCAATTACAGCTCTATTGAATTTTGAATTACATTAAATTTTATGTTATTGATAAACCATTTCTCTATTATCTGTTATAAACGGAAATTGCTATATTTCTTGCTTGTATATAAATTTACTAAGACACGTCGTTTGTGCTGCTCTAAAAATAGTGAATCAAAATACTAAATTCCCAATGGCATTTGTTGAAAGAAGTGAGCATTCGAATTTAGCTAACTTTTTCAGTATGGTTTGAATATTGGACTATTTTTCGTTTTATGAAAACTAAGGAATTTTTATACTTTCTTATCGCTAGATCATCTTCAGCTCATCATGATGTGTCTCATGGAAAAATTTGACCTTGCATAACACGAAAAGGAAAATTAGAACAAATGCGGTTGAAAAGATGTTCAGAATTGAATTTTCAACCCCTCGAGCTCTATATACTCTGGTATAATAATCCAAGGAGTCTACCAGGATACTTCCTGATCGATGAAGACCCATTCATTAACGAATTTCAAGCAATTACAGCTCTATTGAATTTTGAATTACATTAAATTTTATGTTATTGATAAACCATTTCTCTATTATCTGTTATAAACGGAAATTGCTATATTTCTTGCTTGTATATAAATTTACTAAGACACGTCGTTTGTGCTGCTCTAAAAATAGTGAATCAAAATTCTAAATTCTCAATGGAATTTATTGAAAGAAGTGTGCATTTGAATCTAACAAACTGTTTCTATATGGTTTGAATATTGGACAATTTTTCGTTTTATAAAAACTAAGGAATTTCTATACTTTCTTATCGCTAGATCATCGTTAGCTCATCATGATGTGTCTCCTGGAAAAATTTGACGTTGCATAACACGAAAAGGAAAATCAGAAAAGAGGCGGTGAAAAAGATGTTCAGAATTGAATTTTCAACCCTTGAGCTCTATTTACCCTGGAGTTTACCAGGATACTTCTTGATCGATGAAACCCCATTCATTAACAAACCAACCTATCCCGAACGCCATGTTGGACGATGCCTATGGCGCCTCAGTCAGCGTGAAAAGTCGATATCACGGTTGCTATGCCGAGGGTGCGACGGCCAACCCCTTAGGGCAGCATCGCGCATGTTCACGCACTATATCGAGTACACATGCAAACAATCGCGTAACAAAAACAACGTTCAGCGTCGGACAAAAGGATCGAGTCGTCCTTTTTCCGACGTCTCGTAAGGACGATTATCGCGGCAGATACCGACCGCTTTCGAACCCTCACCTGGAACGAGAGGTTTTCGCTTAGGGGGTTGACGACATTAGCATTCATTGCTCGAACTGTTGCCGTAGGGCTAGGAGTCGATGTAATTTCCGTTTTTGACACGTTTTTATATTGTCAGTATTCCAACTTTGGATCGTGTGTTCGCTAGAGTTATGTTTTTACTCTTCAACGATTATCTTTTCGTTCGAAGTCCTCATTACAGAATTCTCCTTTCGTACTCTAGAAACTGTTTCACCACTTTCCTGTAGAGGTTGTTGACCCTGACTATCCAGCAAAATTGGAAAAAAAAAACTGTAGAATCTACAAATGCCCAATTCTGTATTATCGACGAGTTGAGAGCAGATTTTGCATACTTGTATCGATCGATAAAAACAACAAATAATAAAAATCAATATCATCAACAAATATTGTGGTATTACATATCTCAACTTGGGAAGTTTCCAACTTATCTTTTGCTTGAGAAGAGTTGAGTTTTTTTTGAGTTGAGTTGGCTTGCTTAATCTGTCGAATTGTACCATCTAGTCAACCATTCTCATACAAGTGTGAGTATTCATGCACCTAAGATGTTATTCACATGTTAAGTTCACTGTAGCTTTCCTGTTGATGGAAAAACATATTTCCGAAAGCCTAAAATCCCCAATATTCACTAGTCCGTACCTAACTAGTCAGCAAATGCTACCTATATATAAATATATATATATGTTACCGGCAATGTGTATAATTCAGGCATTGTATAGAATGCCTAGGCATTCTATACATTGCCGAGTGAATCCAGGCAAAGTATGAAATAAACTCATTTCTTAACAATTTTACAAACTTTGCCTAGGCATTGTGTATAATGCCTAGGCATTATATAGAATGTCGAAAGTTTTGCAGGCAAAGTATAAAATGAACAACATTGTTAAAAATTGTTTATTGCAAATAACAAACATGAAATGTATTAAACATAGGATCTGAAAATCCTCATATTTCGCTAGAGTAAAATTTAAAAGTGAAACATTAATTTAAGAAATTACTTGTTACAGCAGGAAAGAGAACTATGGTTAGGTTAGGTTAGGTTAGATTAGGTTAGATTAGGTTAGATTAGGTTAGGTTAGGTTAAAAATCTGTCTGTTCCATTGTTTTCAAGTTAAGGTTAACCTAACCTAACCATAGTTCTCTTTCCTGCTGTTACAAGTAATTTCTTAAATTAATGTTTCACTTTTAAATTTTACTCTAGTAAAATATGAGGATTTTCAGATCCTATGTTTAATACATTTCATGTTTGTTATTTGCAATAAACAATTTTTAACAATGTTGTTCATTTTATACTTTGACTGCAAAACTTTCGACATTCTATATAATGCCTAGGCATTATACACAATGCCTAGGCAAAGTTTGTACAATTGTTAAGAAATGAGTTTATTTCACAATGGAACAGACAGATTTTTAACTCTGCCTGAACTCCAGCAGGCATTCTATAGAATGCCTAGGCTAAGTATGAAATGTTTAAAATTTCACACTTTGCCTGCTTACTTTTGGCAATGTATAGAAAGGCATTCTATACAATTCCTGATTTTACACTTTGCCGGTAACATATACACTTACTCAAAACTCAAGACCAACATGAATCACACTGTACATTGAATTTCACTGACTAGACATGAAAACAAAACACAAACTTTGACATAGAATAAATAACAAACTCAATATTAGTAATTTGAAGGAATTGAATAGAAGAAATCAAATGAAAGATAGAAATTTAATAGAATACCATTAGGAACCTTTTAAAAATCTGATTTCAATATATTTATAATGATCACTTGTAAATAGTATTGAGGAAAATTAGATTATGAGAAGTGACCTATGAAAGTGACTCCCTAAATCGAAAGGTAGTGATAGCAACGAGGAGTAACAAATCAACAAGAAGAGAGTACGCGAGATTTTTGAAAAGCTGAGAAAATTTTTGGAAAGGAAAAGTGGAAAGAAAAGCATAAGTAAGCAGATAATATCATGGCAAATACTAACAGCCATAAGAAAAGAAAGGAAAACGAGTACGTACCAAAGAAGTCAGTTTCACATTTTCCCGTAACATAGACGGTAGCATAAATCCAGGTACCAAAAAATTACATATCCTGTTTGATTTATTCCAAGTGAACATTTCTATCTTTGTAATTATTTCAATCTTCGACCTCCAGGATTTTTATTTTACAATCCTCACCATCATCACAATATAACCTAAGGAACTATTTTTCCGTGGTGAGAACATTTTGGTAGTCTTCGTTTTTTAGTAATCTTTCAATTTGTGTCTAGAACTGTTTCGGACCTGCACCGAGCAGAATTTCTGTCCAAATCTCATCATTTATGTTTTAGTTGGTTAAATAGTATATAAGTTAGGTTTCTCTTAGATCAGAAAACTTAAAGATAAAAAAATTATTTGATCAAAACAGTAATATATTTAAAATATTGAGGTACTAAATTTTCAATAAAAATTGGTAATAGATTGGATTTGAAAACATTTTATTTGGTTCTCTCTTTCAATCACAATATATGACATCAAGAAGCAGCTCTGCATTCCACAGACACCACATCGCTGAGAAGGAGTTCATCATGTCCTTTGCCGTCTGACTGAGCTAGAAAAAGAGGTGAATATATATGTATATATATATATATATATATATATATATATATATATATATATATATATATATATATATATATATATATTATTTAAAATTTGACAACACTGTAGCGAGTACTTCAAGTACTATCTAACGGACATTTGTAGAACTTCCAAACCAGTCGCGTCAGTCTGCATTTCAATATCGAAAGCCTGCGATGGAGAACGAGAAACACCTTGCACCTATTTATCACCTGACAAGGGCGTTACAGGATAAACGACGTACCTGTAAAATATGTAGTTATGAATTAAACTGCCTCGACTATTGCCATTATTTAATACTTGTGAGGTTATCTTTCGTTCTTTGCGATTGCTTCTGGACAAGGTTGGTATGCGTACGGCGCAGGGACGTAATGGGAAATTTTTGGGGTAAAATAAAAGATACCAATACATGAATAATATTCAGATTCAACATTCGTGAAACCTCATTTTTACGAACGATTCACGGGGAATTGTACAAAGAACTCAGTAAGTGGATGGATGAAAATTTTTTTTGCATATTTTTTCTTCTTAGCTTCCAATCCTTAATTTTTGTTTTAGAATTATCATTTTTTGTTAGCGGTGGGGATAAAATGGTATCAAACAAGTATCAAACGATGAAGTTGGAATTTTGTGTGTGAAAGTTCAGGCTTTTTCTAGAGATTGATTACCCTGACACCAAACTGCATGCAAGTAATATCAGTTTGGTTTGGTGGCGTCATTGATCTTCAAAAAAAATCTCAAAAACTTCCCCTAAATTAATCTTGATATCCAATGATATTGCTCATTTTTGTGAATATTGCGTTGTAGTTTCTGATGATCTGCACTACTATATCGAAAAGTTCCACACAATTTTGAATAACTGATTTGACCTCATCAGTTGATTTCAATACCCTTAGACATTATCATAATGATTTTGGGGATATCTAGTGGAGAACCACTTCAACTAGTAATAAAATGCCATTGAAAAAATAATAATAATAATTATGGACTAATTCTAAAAATTAATATCAAATTGTCTATATTTTTTGGTGATTCGCTTTCGTTGGCGATCAATAAGGAAAATCATGAACATGAGAACAGTCTAAATATGTTCATCGGTTTTTTTACTTGAGTCATTTCTCCTAATTTTGGAATTCAACTTTGAATTAAATTGTACACGAAAAATGTCAAGTGGGATCAAGTCAGGAAATTAAGAGGTCAAATCTCTCTAGCACCTATTGGGTGATAATCCGTTAAGTAATTGAGAATTATAGAGGAATAACAACCATTATTTTTCAAATCTATACATACATGGCCCCCGTGAAATCCTTTCAGCCGATCCTGGCGTGATGTACGATCGCCCAAGTATATGCACAGTTAAAAGAGGCTATATAAACTTGGACGGACAACGAAATAAAATGTACATGATGTGTTTGACATGTCAGAAGAGTTGAGCTATTTTATCTCCCAGATGCCCGGTCGGAAGGCCACGTTGCCCCAGGCATTGCCTGCGTATTTGTTTACGGCACCCGGCAATATTAATACTTGCCCTCGGCCATGTCCAGTGACGTAGTCTTCTCGAAGGGGTTGAATTTTCGGTATCATCGTATGTAATTTCTTGCGAAGTTCTATAGAAAATCAATGATAGAAGAGGTAAGGAATTTCGAGCAGGTTTCTAGATTCACAACAAAGGGGTGGGAGGGCTGAGGTACTGGACCAACTGCGATGGGGTTGTGTATTTTTTCAAGTACCTTCGTCGTGAGCTTGGCTCCAGTCTCTAAAAATGTCACGTTACCTTTTCATCAGCCATTGCCGCTAATATTTCAGTGAATACCGCCAAGGTATGTTATATACTATGCCACCTATGGCCTGGAAAAAATCAACTCACCTCTAGAAATCTATGTTTAGGGTGGGAAGTTCTTCTAGTCTTATTACCTACTTCATGTGACACAGATGCAAATTATAATAACTAAAATACATCGAGGGAATAGTTGAGTTGATTTTTTCCAGTTCACAGGTAAATGAAATTATTTCCATATTGTATGTAGCCCATATTTATATAAATTACGTACGTACGAGTTTTTTTCAAATCGGTTTAGCGGAATACCAAAAAAATTAAATGATTTCTAGTGAAAGTGAAAATTTGATAAATATAATTTGATAGGGTTGAATGGAAGAGCAGACTCTCACATTTCCATAATGTGCTGAGACTGAATTCCGCCCTTTTGTATCTTTTGATATAAAGGCAAATTATTATTATTTTATTATTATATATAAAATAATGATAAAATTTGATAATGGTTCCAGAGGTACAACATCGAAAAGTGAACAGCTTATTCCTTTGGTATTTTTCAAAATTTCCAGTAGAGAAAATGTCAAATCCAGCTCCAGAAAAGCACGTGACAATAATTGAAGTGGGACCATTTTACACTTATTTTTCGAGTAAAAACTTCCGGCCGGCAGTGTTGAATTTCAATTGATCATATGCGTATATGTTTGGTTGCTCACGTAAATGGGATTTTATTGGTTGGCATCACTGAAATCATCATCACTTGACAAGAAATCACCTAGTGGATGTCATTTCTGTATTAGAGTTCAATTATTTCCAAACTTTTTGATTATTATATGACTTTATAATAGTTATGATGCACCGAATACGTTTCATGATTTGTGTCATGAAGTATAGAATGCTACAACAAAATTGAAAACCATAAACGCATCAGTATCAGTTTGAATTGCACTGGAATGATAACAAAAAATGGAAATGAGGAATCTGCTTTTGTATATACCGCCCATTAAAATGAATACCAGTTGACCCTTCCCAGTGTTGGTAGATTCCTAAATGAATGTCCGATTTTAATATTATCCATCAGGTGGTACTTCCATTCCATTTTGATAGATCTCAAATGAATCAAGTAATTGGAATAGGCCACTTCACTGCGGATTCTTGATTAGATATGTATCAATTGAATTTGGAAACACACTCTTGAAATAAAGAATTCAAATATGTCAAAACTCACAGGTGGTGACATGTATCTATCCTCCATCTCAGTTATTATATGTCACGTGACGAAAATTTCAGTGATGCCATCCATTAAAAGTGTACAATCAGCATATGGCCAACTATAAAGATCATAGAAACAATTTTTCACTAGTCCCTTTGTCAATCTCTGCATCATTCGTGTTTTCTTCGTGCAGTAGTAGGTACGCCGCTGCGGACAATAGGCACTAGAGAGCCGTTTAATATATGTTAATATATGTGCTCTACATATTAACTTTGTCGGTGAGTTCGAGGGCCTCTGCCTTCACTCCTCCGCATATCTGACACAGCGGCAAGGATAAACCGCTCTACCATGAGAAATATCAAGACGGATTTCTTCACGAAGAGGTTTTTCCTCTACGCTTTGTGAAATATGGTGCTAATTATTCGAGTGTGCAACAGCGGCTTAATTGGCGTGTATGCATTGCGGGAGGAGAAAAAAAAGAGTTCCTCCGGAAAAAACGAGCGACGTTTGCGAAATGGTAATGGCGTTTCCTGTCGAGAGCTGCGAAGCATGAAAATGAGGTTGATAAATCATTTATTTATGATAGAATACTCGACGTGTAGCCAAGGAAGTAGTTGTTCATGTGAATATCGTAAGACCCATGATACTTAGCCGACCCTTGCCCGCACAAGTTTCTGTCTTCTGGGTGCACTCGAAATAGTGTTTGATAAAGGTATAGAAATATCTTCATATCTTTGAGCAGTAAATAGCAATTCAAATGTTACCGTAACAGAAGACGCCGACAAGAAAATCTTGAAACATGGACAGTTCTAGTAATATTGGTATTGGCCAAAAAAAATGTACATCACAATAATAATCGTTGAATATCTCAATTTTCACAAAATTCATGAAAGTTTCTTTTGTCGTGAATGTGATTTACAAACTTCATCATCCCTAATCAACTTCACATATATTCTAGCAAGGCATTCATTCAACTTGTGAAGTGAAATAATATATCACCAAGTTGGTTACAATACTGGTTATTATGACATGGATGCTTCCATTTCAGCTTTTATTATTAGAAATTCCACGTAACATCCAAAAAAGTGATTAGTTCGATTTTTTTTCAGTTAAAATATCGTTCAGTGATCTATCTATGCAATAATAATTTATGTTTTTTATGGTTTCATACGCCAGTTTGAAACCTTTTGACAAATGAACAACTAATTTTTGAATGCATCCCAAATATCTGAGTTTCTGTAAATCTAAAAACAGACGCTAATTTGATAATAGGTGATACATAGGTAGATAGTATGGCATGCCCATAAATAAAATAATACAAAAAAGCCTTCTACTGCAAGAATTTCCCATTTTTTTCAAAACAAAATTGTTGAAGAATATCCAGTGACCTGTGGTTGTCGAATGCTGCTTGACAATTGTCAATTGTCTTCATTATTTCCGAACAGGTGCTTATTCTTGTAGGCCATATGAAAATTATGATTACCAAATCCAACAATGAACAAGCTAAAAGAAAGAGTATCATTTGGACATAAACCAACATCCACTGTAAATCCAGGTGTTTCCCAGAACTATCTTTCAATCTTCTTGTATTTGTGTCACCCGTTAAGTGGGCCTTCAGCTGATGTTTCTAAGATCAGGTTTCGAGATTACAAGAAACAATCGATTCGAGGAATATTCGATTACCAAAATATTGATATGAAATCTGAGCACTCATCTCTTGTGTCACTGTTAGGTCTGACTGAATACGTTTCTTGGAATTCACCATCAAATAAAGATATTCAATAGATGGGATCACATACAAAATATTTGTATTCGAGGTTACCTATTTTTCCTCTTCAATACTGAATAGAACAACCGGTACTATCAGTATTCATTGTATCAGAGATAGAATGAGAGGTAGATCTTGCCCTTTCAGATATTGAAGACTGTTCAACCCATTTGGAGTAGATACATCAGTGGTTATTTTTTGTAACGATGAAAATCGGGACAACGAGTATATTATAGTCAAAATTGAAAATGAGACGGGACTAGAAACAATTATATTAATTTTATTGAAGAAATCTATACAACGATAAAAATGATAATCCAATTGGACTGTTTATTCCTGTCGAACATAGTTTATACATTGAATTGACATGAATACTCTCAAAACTTCAACATTTTATTTCAATTCACACTCAATTGAAACTTTTCCTAGAGATCAATTACCCTAACACCAAAATGATATTAAAAAAAAATCTTTTTGGTGTTAGGGTAATTGATCTTTAGGAAAAGTTTCAACTTTCACACCAAAGGTTCCAATCCCATCGTTTATTCAAACTCAACTGAGAAAGCGGTTCAGGCTTTTAGATTTCTGAACCTTTGGGGGCTCACATACTACCTGTCTATAACATTCAACTGATATAATATTTCATTCAGTGTCGAATCTAAGGGTTCAAGAGTGTTCAAACCCTGTCATTAAATTTGGCCAGCATAAATATTTTGCAAATTGATACTTCAAACTTAGTAAGTTTCCTGAGAATGACATTTTTCGAAATCAAATGTGAACATTCATAGAACACTTGAACAAGATTCATATTAATTACTTTTTGGGACACCTCGTTATTTTTCGAGATGACGTGGGATTGGTTGAGAATGTTTCTTTACAAATCATCAATTTTCAAGGGTATTATGAATCAGGGTTTTGAATTTTTATATATCCACCCTCGTTGATATATCATGAATTTGGCAAATTGACGAAAATATTGATATCTAGATGGATCATTTGAGACTTTTGTTGACAGAAAAGTGTTTCAATATAAACTTTTTCATTCTCTTTAATGATATAGTAGTAAATGAAATCTCATTCTCTATCTCACTCGAAAAGCACATTTGTATCATCACCCAAATAAAAAGACTTTCAAACCAATATTTCTGAACCAATGTTGGTGTAAAGCGGACCTACAACACCTTCATTAAGTCCTCGTTAGATTTTCAAAAACCACTAAAACCTGGCTAGACGTAATTACCGCGTCCTTTCAATTTCTCTCGAACATCTCTGCTACTGTTTCTACTTTCTACGCGGCAACAATACGCTCCATTGTATCATAATCCCTCTTACGGCCTGCAGTCAGCCAGTCTGAGCTTTTGAAAGAGTTTGAGGTTAGGATTGGAGGCGCCACACCGATTCGAAAGCCACTCATTACGTCTACAAAACCCTCTCGAGTAGTTATTAATGCATTGTTGGCTTGACGGACAAGTGTTTGCCACTCTTCGACAAAGGAAAATGAAAACATTGTCGAATAGCCTCCAAAGATTGGTACTTGAACGGTACGCGTGCCCATTTTACCTGCGATTTGTTCGGGAGAAATTGTCGATGATGAGCAAACACTTTTGAAAATTATGCCGTTTTAATTAGAGAAATTAGTTGAGCATCTCTCACTTAAATAACTGTGATTCTGTATAAAGTCATTCAAATCTTAACAGACCCATTGTGTTTCCTTCAAGGAAGCAAGACATTTCAGCTCAAACGCAACTAAATATCCACTGGAGAGTTATAGAAAGCAGACCAGTAAAGTTACAAGTATTGGCCACCTCGTTCTCCAGATCTGACAAAATATGATTGCATCAAAAACTTCTGATAAGTTAAGTAATCCTTCCGGCAATGCCGCGAAGATGCGTTTAGAATATCTGTTAGGAAATCACCCACAATATCACAATATGCGTTTCCTATAATGAACATCTCAATAACAGAAAAAACATATTGTTGGCCTATAACTAGGATGGGGTTTAGCAACTCCGCCAGACAAAAGATCATAATAGCCGTTTGCGCAACAATGGCCGCAATAAAAATAATTAATGGAATATTGCAGCCTATTGTTTTCGAATTTGGTGAAAACATTTTGCTGTTACAACTACGGGTAATCGTGTCGGTCGCCTGCCATTATGGCGATATTATGCAAAAGAGTAATTATCATAAACAACGATAGGCTAGAAGCTGACTTCGAATTTATTGAGAGTTTATTCGATCAGTAATACGATTGGGTATGCGCAGAGGGATTGCTAACCTAAAACTAATGCACACAATTCAGAAATTATAAACCTTGTTTCGAAAATGAATATCAATTTTTTGTTATTTCTGACAATCAAGTAGCCAATTCATCTAGAATGAGTGGATGGTTATTGAATACTTTAGTTGTGCTGTTGAGGATCCATCACTAATCGGAAAGGCAAACTTTCAAAGTGAGAATCCAATATTTTCCCAAATTGAAAAATATCAGAATTGAATAAATCATCGTACATCAACTCCAGTATATATCTTCACGCTAAGCTGAATTTCATTGGACTTGATGTACTGTGTTGTGGTATTGCATATCCAAAAGGCATACATACAAACTGAGAATAACTGAAGGTTGTGCGATGGGGAGGCTGAACAAAACCAGAAAATAAAACTTGAACAAAAAAACTCACAGATCTCCAAAGAACGGATCTATTTTCTCTCATATGTGGACATCTCGTTATGAAATCATTCATTCACACCCATTCCTAGAAAATCAGATACAAAACAAATATATTACTGCAGCATGGTAGTTTATCGATAATAAAAAACAAATTCGTAATCCACAATCGAAAACGCATAGTCATTATAGACATATTATCAGTACATACGTCTCATGATTGTGAAAGGTTATTGATAAGATTAGACATTCTAGGTATTCACAGGAGATTCATGAATTAGGATTGATCATGCCAAAATATGAGTGTAGACCAGTTATTTTTATCGGGTAATCGAAATATTCATATAGAACAAATTTTCAATCTTTCAATAACGTAGACATCCTGTATATACAAGATCTGAAGGAAAACCAACATAAAGAAACGGTGATGTCTTGAACATTTAATTAAATTTGCTACGAGCGATGCGATCTAGTTTCCTGGTTGCAACTGTTTCTGATCAGATTTGTTACAGTTATTAAACTCTATTAAAGTATCGAATTCCTTCAGAGAATGTTTTCAGATTGAGCGGATAAATTTCAATAACTTGCGATTCCATACTTTGCGGATTGGGTTTCCCAAATGTTGAGAGAGAAAATAGAATTTATCTTAGCCAATAGAATTTCTTGGTTGAGCCTTCGACTGTTGAGGACTCAGCTGTTATATTCTGCTAAAAATTAATTCTTAATTTATTTAGACTGTGGAAGGTTACACTCACGAAGTATAAATAGAAAATTCATTCAAATACACAATGCTTTCATATAATAACAGCATTATTTCTCGACAACGGTCATTTACATTACAAATTATTTTATGTATTGAATCCATCAATTACTGTGTAGTTGAGAGATCATTGCTTAACCCAAAGACAATCGTATAAATTGATTAGAATTTGAAAACATGTCTTGATTGAGGAACAACAGAAAATAACTAGCAATATCCATTCGGACCAAAAATATCACTAGCGATAGGGGAAAGGGGAGCACCCGACGATACAAAGAATATTTTTAATTAAATCCACAGATAATTACTGGGAGCACTAGGACGGCAGCGTACGGTAAAACACGACCATCCCGCCAAGGCAACGTTTAATTTCCGAGTTAATTCGAAAAAGGAACGAGATAACCGAACTGCCGATATTCCTTCCAGAACACGTTTGGCATAAATCTCGTTTTAATAAATTAAATTCTCATCGAAAAATTTTCCCATACCATCGAGCGTGTGTAACCCGTAATATATAGGTCCATTTTTTTACTATTTATTTATGTCCGTATATATCGGATGAACTCGGGGCGATTTCACATATAATAAAAAGTCTCACTTTCCTCTTCGCCGCACTCTGTAATTATAGACTAAAATTAAAACGGATCACAATCAAAACAAAGCGACGTCGAAAGAAAACGTGCAACACCGTCCCATGGAAACTGTGAAAGCTGACCGAGAAGTTAATAACTTAACGCCCATCCATTTGGAGTATGATTTACGATTATCGAGAGGCAGGTGAGAGAGGGGTTTTGACCCTACGGGACGGGGTTGGATTTCACCTGTTCGCTGGCATCGGAATTAAAATTTAACTACTTCCTCTCTTTCGCAGATGTCTCACCAGAATCGGGAGCCACGGCCAATTCAAGACGGTGGTTATTCCGATTATGGCTATTATTATTATATATGAATTCACACACGCACACTTCAATCACGAAAGGATATATCTTTCTTCCTTTGCAGAAGAACTCAGTTTACAAAGAACCATGTCATTTAATACAAAGGGAGATTTCAGTTTTTTCAAATACTTGGTTCACTTGAAAATGTGAAGAGATATGTGAGTCTGCCCCAGTTCAAACCTACTTCGTCTAACTCCCTTAAAATCAAATACGTTCTATATACAGAATATGAATTGACAACCTCCTTTTGTGTCAGATTTATGCTGTCAAAAATATGACAGTGGTAAATGTTGGCTTCTCGAGCAACTTTCAAGAGTAAACGTGGATTCATGCAGCTTCAATTATCAAGTAACAATGAACAAGTAGCGATTAACAATTATCAAGTATGAAGTAATTAAAAAAAAGGCATTCATGCACCTAAATTTAACAATGATCATGTCATGAGCTTGTGGAAGGAGATCAACTTTAACCTTACATAAACTTTTGAGTAGCATTTTTTCTTCTTCTTTTCAATATACCCTAGCTTCTTTTTGGAAAGTTGAAGATTGAAAATGAAATATCATGGTTTTCCTGAGAAAGTCCACCAGAATCGCATCTACAGTTTCAATTTCAACTCGCTCACATTCCATGAACAGAAAAACAATCGCGAATAACAAATTAATCGAAGAAAAATTTGGTTATGATCATACAATCCGTCACAACCTGCACATTAGAGCCACATATTTCACAATTGAAGTAAGAAAGTTAAAAGTTGGCCAACTCTTACTTGTTAATTGATAGTTGATAATTTGGTTGCATGAATCATCTACAGCAAATTAGACTCATCAACTCATCATTGATAGTTGTTACTTGCTACTTTTTAATTGTTCCTTGATAATTGAAGCTGCATGAATCCACCTTTATACTTTCATGACTTCAATGAAATCTTATAAGAAGCTGCCATGGACCACTGTGCAGAAAATTCGCTCAGGCTGTGTATGAAATTATCGCTTTTTTCTCAACAGCTAAATTGCAATTACGACGCTCAGGTTTTACAGGGGACTGTGCGTTCTCAGAATTCTGAGCATCAAAAATAATGTCACTCTGGCCCTAACCTAAATCAAGGTACGAAAGGGCCGATGCTTCATCATGTGGGGAAGCCAGTGGAGACCATATAACGTTTCACAAAAGCACGCATCCATCGAACTCAAAAGATTGGTTGAAGTCCCTAGCTCCTAGGATTGAGGTAGGATAAGGACCTTCTCCCAAATTCATACATACAAAGCCACAGCTGCAAGGCTGTAAGGATGACTACTCAGGGCAAGACTCAGCTCAAAAAATATGTGAGCATCTATCTTATGCTGCACAAAGGAACTTCAGTAGGTGCTGCTAAGAGAAAAAGGACACCAAACTATATAAGCTCAGTGAGTGTCAATCATATGAGCTGTTTGAAAGAGAAAACAGGGGCTACAAACAATGAATCTACTCTACAGTATCAACGACTCTCATCAAGATCTACAGAAAAAATATTTGGAGATATTTCAGGTATAGAAGTTGATAATAATATTTTAAACAAAAATTTCAATGGTTAAATCCAAATGGACACTTATTGTAACGTTCATGTCTATTCAGTGTTTCATGTTTTACTAAGGTTTTGTACTTTAATTCTCGGGGATCTTCTTGTTTATACTTGACGAGTATCGCACTGATGATGATGTGAAAGCCGAAAGCGCTTTGCAATTTATTAATGAAATATTTAACAAAATACGAATCTATTCCTGATTTATCAGTAACGTGTATGCAGCAATAACAAATCTCACCTTTGAAGCTATTTTCAAAGATCGCAGTGAACCAGTCCATGTACCAGTTCCTCAATAAATCTCAGCTGAACAGTCTTCTGACACAAGTTGTGGGAGATATACACTTCAAATTCTCCATAGAATTAGGAGAATACCACCTTCAAAAGTCTGAAATAGGTGTGTTATATGGTGTTTACGTGATTTGCAATACATTCTGATGCAGTTAAAATTTGCCCTAAGGGTACACTCATCATTTTATAATAAGAAGCATTTTTATTATTAAAAATTTCGCATGTGAAGCATGTAGTTGTTTATATGAAACTTCGAGTAGATTCTTGTATCATTAGGAAACCTGTTGTTTATTTATTTTCATAAATCCTGAACAACAAAAATATTATGACAGTACTACGATACGATCGTCCGATTTGAAATCCTGAGTGCGTCATACAGACCGACTGTAAAGGACAACTGTTCTCACGAGTACTTTCGATATTACTTGGTCTCTCTCCATTCTTCATGAATTAATCAAATTACCGACAGAAACGTCAATTCCGTTCAGTTTCAGAAAAGCTTTCGCTAAACGTATGTCGTTTTAATTGGAGATTCTGGTTTCCTCGATATTTATTCAACTTCAATAAGAGATGTCGTTTCAGTTTGTCGAACTAATGAATCGGTTGGTTTCGATCTCTACCATCAATAATTCATAATTTCGGGATGTTTATTTTTTTCTTGTGAGTCCTACATGGTACCGAGAGTGAATTCGTATGTATCGTGTAAGACTTGAATAATAAAAGTGGACAAGTCCGATTCTTTGAATTCACTTTTACGATTCCAAACAGATCTCTTCGTCGTGTCAGTTGGGCAGAAACGTTTTCTCCGTATGAGGAATAGTCACACCCGTTTTGGGTCTTTTTGCTATCTATTTCACAAAAAACTGGCCAACTTTGACGAGCCGGGAAACGTTGGATGGATGTAAGAAGCAGACATTTCCTAGGTGTGAAGAAAAACGAAAGTAATCGAAATTTCTAGCAATCCAAAAGTTCCCCAGGGTTCTTTCTTCTAGCTTCTTTATGTTCTCAACCAACCACAATATGAAAAAATGGAAATTATTATTGGAATCTATACAAGTGTAAGGCAATAACAGGAGACGAAAACTGAAGGAATCTGCCTTTATCATGTTTGCAACTCAAACACTTCGGTTGATATGGATAGCACCTGGCTGCCACTCTTGAAAGACATTTCAAAACTCAAATTCCTGACATTTACAAAAAGTGAACATGAAAACTAAACTAGAAAAAAATATTGTCTGGACCAATAGCTCTATCTTGAAACATGTTCATTTTTGAAGGGAAAACGAAGTTTGAGGAATACGTTCTTCGCTTTCTCTATTTTTTTCATAAGCTGAGCTAGGGACGGATGTGGCTCAGGTGGCCAATACTCTTCAACAACGCCAGTGACAAAACAAGCGCGAACCTGGAATATCCCGTGCTTATCAGATACACACGAATATCAAGCAATTAGGATAAGAATCTGGAATCCCGAGACTGTCGAATGCGGCTCATTGTTGTGTTCGTACGGTTTCGGGGTGGTGCCCGCTCGTACCAAAGGTGCAGACGACCACGGTGGCACTCGACAACCGAGCCGAGATATTCGGGTTTTTGTCTGGCCTCTGAATTATCTGTGTCCGCCGTGTTCGGCGAGAATGTAAACCAAACTCCCAGAATCGCGGGCTAGTTAAAATATACTGTCAGCGCTCCGCGTTACTCGCATATTTACTAACTCGATAGCACTTTTAACATTTTTGCCTCGCTCTCGCTGTGCGACGAAAGAAGGTCCTTTGAATTCGTAAACAGGGCTAAATCCCGTCGATTGTGTATTCTTGTCTACACTGAACATTTTACGAATGCCTGGTTCACATGATGTTTGATGAAACCAATTTAAAAAAGGAAACTTGCTAGAATCCCCGTTTTCTTGATTTTTATCGAATGTGTTTTTGAGAAGTATAGATAAGACCACCCTACTCATATTCTGTAATAATATTTCTATATTGGCATCAACTACACTGTTTTCCCATTTCAGGAGACCAAATAATATTATTGTCCTTTGCATCCCACATTAAGGTAAGAGTTCCGATGTACAGTCTTCTTTTGTCACATGGTTCTCATATCCCGATTGAGTAAATGATTTTAAATTTGGTATTCATATTAATGGAAGATCTACTCTTTCTATAAGACAGATTGAAATGTTCAAAATAGGTAATGTAATGTAGGTAATGTATATACCAAACCCCATCGACTTAGGAGAGCCATCAAAAAGGAAACAAGGATAATCATTATGGTATGCTGCTATATCAAACTCCATATATGTAGCATAATGTTTCCAACACTTTTGAAGAGAAGAATCGGAGGATTCAAGTTCAAATAGATACGAAGCACTAGAGATAGATAGAAGATTTATAGTAGATCTACATAGTGAACCAGGTAGTGAGCCAACTTCCTTCTTCTCTCAAATAATCTTAATTTATTTCAATACTAAGGAGTAGGTCTTCAGTAGTAGTTCACTAGATTCCTCACCTATGTTGAAAATTAATTAACGTAAAGTTTTTAATAAAGACACCAGCCACTCTTCCATTCCCTTCAGAAAAAAGATACATCGTACGAGACGAAACCAACCCATAAAACCCATCGGATCCATTGGCCGGCACAAATCGTGACAGACAACAAGCCAACTAAGTGTACACCTCATTTCCACCGTAAAAACTCTCCGGTAAATACACGTATACCGACGAGAAGAGAGAAAAAGTTAACGACTGGCTAGTCGCTGGTCTACGACTATAATTTCGTATGGAATTCATCCGGAGAAACCAGATCGCACCAAGAACAACAACAAGAACAACTAGTTTCGTGAAAGCAAGCGGGGGACGTATGGTTCTTCTATACCTGCCGTGCGTCGATACCTACAATATCATCTCCGATCGATCGTGATAACACTGCCATCTTGTTAACTTGTTAACGAAACAACTAATGAGTTTACTCATAATGGACCGTACTCGCGTGGTGCAAGTCATACTTCGGCCTGTTCCATCAGCCATTGGCGGAACCGAAAGGATCGTCCACATATCTCTAAATAACACTGAAATGTATAATTCGCTTGTGCTGAAAATACAACTACTTTCCTAGCCATTTTAGACAGATATTCATTTACATTTCTCTGATGTTATTTCCTTCATCATTGAACGCGACTCTGAAGGCTGAGTATCAAAAAACTGCTATCTGGTTATACCATATTGTTTCATAGTAAATGTCACACAACCCGATTCCAATTTATGTTTAATGAGTTTCTACGATGGAGTCTTCAATATATTTTTTAAAGCAACCAGTATCATGTTTCTCAGGAAGACATTCTTATTACTGTATCCTTTGCTTTACCGGAGACCGAAAGTTTAATGTCACTTGGTAACTTTGTTTTCTTTATATTTTTGTTGATTGCTTCGAGTAATATCATCAGAGATATGTCGTTAAATTTTACAGTTCCAAATGAGAAATTTGGAGTGAATATCCGTGGATTTCAGAATTACTTTACAATGGAAATTTCAAATCATCAGTTGAACTACCAACTACCTTGATCCAATATCTCTATCTTGCATCAACAATCACATCATCAAGATTCTAATCAACGGAGCCTATTGAACATTAACAAATTCGTCAACAGAGGTGCTATACTACTATTTAATAAAATTGTTTTTTCGGCCACAGTTCAAAAAGAAATAATTTTTTGACCTCTAATTTTTGGTACTTGAAACAATAGCTCTAGTCCTATATCATTCACTTCTGTATCTCTATGTGCTGCAATCGGAATTGAGTTAATTCACTTATTGACAACAGGTTAATGTCAGTTCTTCCAGAAATATCTTTGTATATCAAAGGACTTCAGGATTTTCAAGAATTTTGTCCTGAACTTTTTCAAAGATGGGATGATGCTACTTTTTTCTTCAAATGCTGCACAATATCTACACCGTCCCTTTCAGTTTTTGAGATTTTTTTCAATTATAAAATTAGTAGATTGATTCCTTAATCGATATAATTTTTTTCCTCATGTTGAATATGTGACATAGTTTTGCTCACCCAAATAAGTAACACTTCCACTTCAGAAATCATCGTTATTAATTCGGAACAGACGAAAAATAATGGTGCTGCAATAACCAATTGGAAAGTCAATACAGCTATTACCCCTAAATAATTTATATCAGACCTGTCAATGGATATTCCATCCTCTCTCGATGGGTTACTCAAAGGGGCATGCATCTCCGACCCCAATTATAACAACTCTACCACTTTTGTTTGTGTTAAATCGGCAAACACCAGATATAATAAGAACGTATGGCCGGTTTCGTGACTTTTTAATCCATGCATCATATTTGCAACATCATGCTCGCATCGAAGCCATGAATTGGGAGCGAAATTATTTCACGATCCTCTCTTTGTTATCTCCATTAGTTTGAGCCACGGAGAAGAGATGAAAGTTGTTAGGGTCCAGTGAGCAAACTACCGGTTGATATTTGATTCTAGTTAACGTAACAACGGCGTAGCATGATAAAAACTGATAGCACGGTAGAGTGCTTGATGATGGGGAAGATACCATCTTGACAGCATCGTCGTTTCTCTAAGCGCTGTTTGTGTTATGAAACACTTCAATTATTTGTATTCTCATAGTCTTCTTATATTCGGAAGTCTTCGATATTTTCTTAAATTCCAACTAGCTGACCCGGCCACGCGTTGCTGTGGCTAAAGTTTTTGTTATATTACATTATAGTAAACAATCTAAGAGGAACAATAAGAGAACATCAGTCACGGAGTCCACTATGCTTTTTCACACAGATGGTATTTGCAAAAAAATATGGTGATCTCCTTATTTGACTTTCTACTACTATAACCCTTTAGTACAACAAAGACGAAAATGTTGATGTTGGTATACAAATTCACTGGATTGAGATTTGAAGGGGAAGTACGTTGAACACAATTAATAAAAATGTTCTTACACTTGATATTAAGCAGAAATCAATAGGTACAAAATAAAAATTTATCAGATTTATTATTTCCATTTAATTTTATAACAAATATAAGTATATTACAGTATAATACAGTAAATAACATGTGACGCTTAAACTCATGAATGAGGTAGGCAAGGCAGACAGTCTTAAACTTTTAAACATCAATATCTATTTTTTTGAATTATAAATACTATCAATTTCAATTTAATTTAACACCAATCGGTGCACAATGTTTTTGGTTAACCTGTCTTTAGCTAACACAAATAGATTCGACGGTTTCCCAACACGTGAACACGCAACATATAGTTGCCCATGAGAAAAACATGGATTTTCCAAATCTAAACCATTTGTAGTTGTGCATGACCTTCTGTTGTCCTGATTCTTTGAGCTGGATTTCTTGATTCAATTTGTTCTGCCAACTGATGGGCTCAGCAGCGCCATCTATTGATTACTTACTCAACCCAGTCGAAAGGTATCGACATCTGTTAGAATCATTTGGAGTTAACAGATAATTGTGACTGTCAAATAATAACAGACAAATAATTAGCAATAAATTAAAATTGCGACTATAATTTGAGATTTAAACCATCCTATCTCTCAAGTTGGATCGAACTGCACATGGTGTGCGAATTTTATTATAATCGGTTAAGTGGTTTAGGAGTCCATTGAGGTCAAACATTGTGACACGAGATTTATATATATTAAGATAAGCTCACCCTGTATTTGCTTTTTCTTATATGTTTTCGAGTGCAATACTTTGAGATTATTCGTCAATCTTTCTACTCTATTATAATCTTCAATATACTTTTCAGTCATGATCAATAATGACCCTAATAATTGCCATCATCAACAAAGGATCAAATGTGGCGTCACATATATATTCCGAAAGAGAATAGCCCCTCAACGGTACCAAATATATGACCTTACCTCACAAGGCTAACAAGCATTTCCACCCAGACTATGCAGAAATGTAGATGAATTTCATGCATCTTAACACTCTTTCAGGTTGATGAGCATTATCAAGATATTCTGTTTCCAAGATAAACAATGTTAAATTTAGATTTGTTAGTATGCGAAATTGCTTTTATCAAATGATCCATAACACCTTGAGCATCAGCAGTAAGAGCACTGTCTATTCAAAGAATACCTGAACAAGAAAGGGATGTATAACGAAAACATCAGCTGCAGACAATGCAAGAAAAGAAAGAGACCTTTGATAATAGTATGTTACACATAAAAGAACATCACTGTCAACCAACAATCAACATATAAAAACTAGTGAAGAGGACAAGATTTTTTTAATAGGTGTCAGGGAATATACGGAAGGGCAAGAAGCACAAGAGTCTGAAGTGAAAGGTCTCTGGAAACGTCTTCGAGAGACTTTTGCTTGAAAGTTCCTTGCTGAATGGTAATGGTTCATTGTCTATATTATTAACTCTGTTGAAACCTTCTGCTAGGAACGGAAGGATTAAGATACAAATCGAGTGAGAAAATCAAATTAAAATAAAATTTTCGGTCAATAATGACATTAGGGATTGATTTATCAAAGGTAATACCACGAGTCCTTCAAATTTATTCGATAAATTTTCATTTTCCACAAAAACTTTTTTATTTGGCAAAAATATGAAAACAAACCGATTGATAAAATCACGAGTGATTTTATCTAATTCGGTTTGTTTGAATGCTTTTGCCTCAAAATAAAAAAGTTTGAGTGTTTCGAAAATGAAAATTTATCTTATTAAATTTGAAGAACGAGTTGTATTTGGAGAGATTATTTTTTGAACAAAAAAAAGGAAAAACAATTCAATTGATCAGTATTTCATTCACATAAGGAAAAGAGAAAAGGTGAAAATTTTACAAATTTGAAATGTCAATCAACGATGTGTGCCCTCTATGATCCAGAAGAGATATGATGCTTACGCATTGAATGTGATATGACGATACCAAGAGATGGCGCCACACCTCTCATTACACAAGGTTGATAATTGAAAATGTCTTATGAAATATAAATCGCGCCAGAAGGAACATATAATCATTCGTTATGTCGTTGTATCAAAATCTGCATACAACGGTTTCTTCTCATACAACAAAGAATGAATTGTATTTAATAAAAACTAATTGTACGCCATCTTCATTTGAGTTAAGGAAACCTTAAATATTTGAATCGGTCGTTCGCTATATCTGTCATAAAGTTGAGGTTATGAGCTATTTACGTGTTTGAGTGTTCATTGAAATGTGTTATGTTATTATTATGCTGAAAAAGTGAAAAGTGGATGACTATTAATAATAAGGTACCTCTTCATTCATGATAATTTATATAAATATGAGCCAGTTCAATAGAATCAACGCGGTAAACCTTATAGTTTTGACAGTTCAAAGGTAAACAACGTTTTATCGAAACCATCGAAAGGACCAGGCAGTTTTATCGGTATAATACCCAATGATTGGCTATAATAACCATAGAATAACCCGCTACTATTGGTTGAAATGCCAAAAACGTCACATTTTGACAAGTGAAAAAAATAATCAAAGAAAAATTCTGTTGCTACAAAAAATCGAGATATCGAACATGAAATATGAGTAGAAAAAAAATTAAATAACGTAATAAATGAAATAATATTGTGACAAGGAAATTAAGGTATCGAATGTGAAATACTAGTCAAAAATGTAAATAAAGAAATCAAATGGAATATTATGAAAAAATGTCTAGTGTTCTCACGCCGTTTCGATTGTTGGTATCCGCAATGGTCTTCGGGTGATGACTGACAATATTTCGAGGTGTGGTCGGTTATAAAGCCTCAATTTCCCTAAGGTGGGGTAAGGGGCGGTACTAACAAGGAGGCGAGCGGGTGCTACTATTAGAAGTCTGCTGATCGATCTTCAGCGGGAAATGAATGTATTGGTGCGAGATTCTCCCTCATCGAGCCAAAGTCGGTCATGCCGCTTATCAGGCATGCTTCACGAACGTTAAGCTCCATCGATCTCAGACAACAATGGGGATGACGGCTGCAAAACTCTACCACTAGGAGTGCCACCACTGCATGTACCTTTGACAGCCTCTCAAGTCAAATGACAACAATTCAAAACATTAAACGTCCCTTCTTTGCAATAATTAAGAATATAAAGATTTGAAATCGACATAAAATTGTCTCATGTATTGCATTCGGATGTAAAAATGTAGGTACGCATTTACTTCCAAAAGAAACAAAACTGAAAAAGCAGTGGGAAATAGCCCTGAAAAGAAAGAGCTTTCAGGCTTCTGAACATTCTAGATTATGCTCCAGTCACTTACAAAAGAACGTAGCAGGGCTAGTAAATGGTTGTTATGATTATTTTTAACGAAACACCTCTGTTATCAGTTTGAATTTTTTACCTTTCACTCAGATCTCTTTATTTTCCTTTGAGGGATCCACCACGTTCCCTCAACAAACTTTTCAGTTCTGGTACAGACAAATATCTATATCTATCGGTTGGAGAAAACATCCTTATGATTCTTAAGTATCTTTTGAAAATATTCATTGAAATAAAAATAAAACATACCACCTACTAAAAGCTTTGGGTCATCTTCCCCATTGTCTTCGATCGGTAACTGATACTTTATATAGCATTGAGTAGTCACCAACTCTGATACTTTTTCACAGAAGTTCGATCGACAACATTCAACTGTGGCCTTTCGAAAGAAGAATAACTTCCCTAGGAAGAGGACAAGGACCGTATCGCGTCCCTTTTAATTTGGTCCTTATGCGGCTTAAATCCCGACACGCATATCTGCATGTAGATCTGTCGAGAGACCGTCCTGTCCGCGACGATGCCAACCGTAAAGCAGCCGTGTAGGACAAGCCATAACACAACTGTCCGGTCTGATTGACACGTGAGGCATTGATTGACGCACCGTTGATGGACGCGATTGATCTCCATCAGTGTAGATCACTTCGATAGCAGTTGCCGTTTTCGGAGATGCGCGATTGTTTTCCGCGAATCGCGCAAAATTCAACGTATGTATCTCGATGTCGGTGCGCTCGTCTTTTATTCATATTCGGGAAATATCTGGGGACGCCGATCGCAGCCGGAGACATCAATAAAATGTTTCATTCCAGTCGTGTTCGAGAGGCTGCATAAATCTGTACGAAAAGTTGTGATCGTGGACAGAGTAGACTCATGATTATTCTAACTGGGGGTTTCGGAGAGAGACATGAAACAACGAGTTTGATTATTGATCGAGCGAATCGAAAACAACGTTTGAGTTTCCACACCACGATGCAAGGAAAATTTGTTGAATGATAAAATATGGCGAGTTCCTAGTGGTATTTTTTTTTTCCTTGTGGAAGCCGTCTGACATGTCCTTCACTGCCAAGTCTCCGGAAAGCACTTCAGCCTCTAGGGCTCATTGCGCTTTGCTTCCATATACTTTATGACACCCATTCCAACAACCTTGTTCCCTGCACAAGTTTGTGCAGGTTGATTGCTGGGTGTTTGTCTTATTCTTCTGGATCCAAAATTGGTTTTTCCTATATTCGTTGCTTTTTATGATCCAGAGCCTCACATTTGCAGAGTATGTGTCGTGCTGTCTCTATCCGTTTGTTACATTGTCTGCAGCTAAGGTCGCCGTTGTACAGCCCTGTCTCATTCAGGTGTCCTTTGAGTGGACAGTGTCCAGTCAACAGCCCTGTTATAACCCTTATCTGATTCCTGTTAGTTACACTTCAGTCTTTCTCCTCGACGGTCCTTTCATGAAAGTTCTCCCGTGAGCGCTACTGGCTAGATTTCCTCAGTAATCTGTACGTTTTGTTCTCACCCAATTTCTCATGTGACTCCATACCGTTGTTTTGGGTACCCCCACTGCTGGCTCGGGTCCAGTATATGGTGTTGATGATCCTTGTCTTGCAAGCTCATCGGCTTTTTCATTGCTTGCGACCCCTGAATGACCTGGGACTGGTGGTATCTTGCTTGTAAGAACCTTATTTTCTGTTGGAACAAAATCACAGTTCCAAGGGCACCAAAGATTATGTTGGTGAACTACCCAGTGCCTACTCCATTGCTGTGTTTTCAGATATATTGTGATGCTCCTTGGTTATTAGAGGTCATTGTCTAGCTTGATCTCCTCAATGAGACTTGAGAGCCCTGACACTGGCCCCTTCATACAGCTAGTAGCCTCTGGTTTATCTTTCCCGCATCTCGTGTGTCCTAGCAAAGAATATTTACGTATAACGAACAAGAAGCGCATCTCACAAATTTGACAAATACACATGTCTTCCAGCAATGTCGGCATTCGGCAGTTGGTCAGTAATAGAAACAAATAGAAACAAACAAGTACTGGTGTTTCTTGTCAAGTAGTTTACTGGCTTACGGTTTTTTGCGTAGTCGCAAGAAAAATAGTGTGGAGGTCATGAAATTCTGTATTGGTGGGGACCACAGGATTAGCGGCTGTGTAGCGGCAAGTGTCGCTTCTCGTTCGTTATACGTAAATCTTCTTTGGTCTTAGCTTTCGCATGTAGTGAGGATACTTCCTCTTCCTGATAGAACCTGCATTGAATTTCTTCTGCAAGACCCATATTACTCATATGTTTTTTGAGGCCCATCACTATCCTTACAATATTCCGATTGTGGTTTAGCAGGTCTTCCGTGAATCTGGGCGATGGTGCCTGCATGAACTCTTTTGCTTGCCTCATTCCTGGGAATTTATTCCACCAGTCTTTCGATTTGGCTTGAATCCACTAGTTTCAAGATGTATTTATGGATGCTTTCGCTAACCCGTCGTCGTTTCTTAAAAAATCGCAGACAGCGTGATGAAAATATTAGTGACTTCAGAGTAATGAAGTTTGGTTTACCTCAAGGGTCTGACTCAGGTCTTCTATCTCCTAGTATATATGTGGACCGACTTATAATTCCAACCATCTTTAACGAAATAATCATGTAAGAAGGTGTAAATTTGTGTAAGTAATCAAATCGAATTAGAGACAAGATATATTTGTTTCCGAACCACAAGAAGATGAAGAAAACAGTCTCGAATTATAAAAAGTTATCCACAAACAAATATACTTTTTGAGGTGATCAGGAGCAATGTGAACATAGCTTCTTTCTTTAGCGTTTTTTATTTCAATCATTGATACGTAGATGAGTTGTATGACATTTGCTTATAATAACACCAAACAGACCTAGGGATATCAAATACTAATATCCCTTTCGTTAAGTTACCAAAAAGCTTTTTGAGAGGAAAAATATTATGATTACTAATAAATTTGGTGAAAAATCTACTTTCATCATTTTTCTCGTGTGCTCGTTGATTTATTTCATTATTGCTATTCCCAATATTCTATCGAAAATGCTGTTTTTCTTCACGAACCGAATTCTGTATACTTATGAAGTATCTGTATCATAAAGGATCTTGACAAAATGGTTAAGGCTTTCGCGGCCGAGGTTATTAGTATAACTACTTCTCTTCGGGCTTGAAGGCCGTCGTTCTTTGGAATTTCTTCCTGACGTTTCGCTAGCGCGAGTGGCCAGCTTCTTCAGAGGCTTATTCATCTCCGATGACTAAACGTTTCGATTCCTCAAGGCGTATTTATATTGATGCAGGTAGTCTGGAGTGTTAATTACTTCTGTCGGGTTCGAAGAATAATCATCATTATTAGTTGCCGCACTACCTGCTGCGATTTCATTAGTTATTCTTGATTTCCTCAGAATCGGATTCCAAATTATGTTTAGATTCAACGCTTCTTCCTTTCTGTTAAAATTGTCCGCATGTTTTTGGATCTCTATTGCCTCCCGTACCAGTCGGCTATGGTAACCCTGGTTGGGGGCAATCAGTGTTGCATTTCCGAACAGAATCCTGTGGTCGCCCTCACTCAATGCGTGTTCTACCCTAACTGAACGTGCTCGAAGAATTTGTGAACCAGAACATCTAGAGCAGGAACTGGAACATCTTCAAGTGACCTTGAGATCGAATGGGTATAGTGTATCTGAGATCAACAGGGCCATGAAACCGAAGAGTCCCACGGTTCATAACAGGGAGGACTCTCAGGTAGTTGCGAATGCATATCTGCCATATATCCCGAGGGTCACTGACAGAATTGGAAAACTTTTGGGGAAATATAACATAAAAACGGTTTTCAAGCCGACCAAGAAGATCCAACCTTCCTTCCTGTGGGAAGGTTTACATCGGTACCACGAGAAGATCCATGGGTACAAGGCTCAAAGAGCATCAAAGGAACTGCAGGCTGGGACAAACCGACAAATCGGCGGTGGCGGAACACGCATTGAGTGAGGGCGACCACAGGATTCTGTTCGAAAATGCAACACTGATTGCCCCCAACCAGGGTTACCATAGCCGACTGGTACGGGAGGCAATAGAGATCCAAAAACATGCGGACAATTTTAACAGAAAGGAAGCGTTGAATCTAAACAGAATTTGGAATCCGATTCTGAGGAAATCAAGAATAACTAATGAAATCACAGCAGGTAGTGCGGCAACTAATAATGATGATTATTCCCCGAACCCGACAGAAGTAATTAACACTCCAGACTACCTGCATCAATATAAATACGCCTTGAGAAATCGAAACGTTTAGTGTCATCGGAGATGAATAAGCCTCTAAAGAAGCTGGCCACTCGCGCTAGCGAAAAGTCAGGAAGAAATTCCAAAGAACGACGGCCTTCAAGCCCGAAAAGAAGTAGTTATACTAATAAAGGATCTTATTATGAATCTTTTTATGGGCATATAAGTGTATCATTACAGTACGGGTGTAAAAAAATACGGTAACATTCCTCTACATTGACAGCATCCTGGGCAAGCCCTGGACCCGCTTTAGATGACATTCAACGATTCCATTTTTTCTCGCATTCCATCCATCGAACAAATTGATCACCGCCGTCATCGTTTGACACTCACCGGTGGCTCTCGGACTCGTTTACTGCCTACGACATAATTGGCTAACGAGTACATGTCAAACATTTTCCCACTTAACACGAGTTATTTACGGCTAGGAATCAAAAGCGTGTAATAACAGTTCGCTCGCATATGATATTAGCGTTAAAATATATCAATACGATCGGCTACCTGAGGATATTATCGTACTCCGATGAAATTAGGCTGAAAAACAAGTCGAGGAAGTGTGAAGATGTTTTAGACAATCAGCGCTTCGATTCTAGATTTCTTTGAAAATAACAGACAGTCATTCTCTTTCGATTGGTACATTTTTTATGGTTTTAACATAAAAAATGTCTGGCTCTCTGATTTTGAAATCAAGAACCGATTTTTCACGCTAGGATGATCCTCAACTATGTATCAGTTTGAGTTTTTTATATTAACTAGTTTGGTTTGTTATAAAAGTTATTCCTTGCTTAAAGAAATGAAAACGAGTCTATCACGGATCATGATAGTCTCTGACTGATTACAGTCAACAAATGAAAGAGAACTGCTTCAAAATTGTCAAAACTCATTACTTTTCGAAAATAGTCATAAACAATGAGTAAAAATCCGAAGTCAAAGCTCGACTCTGCTTTTGTTGTCTTCTCTAATACAATCATAACCATATGATGAACTTACACCAGTGTTAGAGAAAGCGATGAGTCGATACTTCACTGAAAAATAATAAAGGAAAACAATCTATCGATATCAAATCAAAGATTTACATTTTGAGCATCTGACAAATTTTCCTAACGGGTATGGCGACCATTGGCGGATCCACGGGGGGGTTTCGGGTCCGGACCCCCCCCATTGGGAAAATCAGAGATTATTTTTTTCAATTTTTATCGGCTCCTAATTTCCAAATTTTGTTAGGGAACGGAAAAATGTCACGTGAGCAAGACGAGAGAAAAAAATAAAATAGAATACATTTTTTTGCTTTAAAATTGAAGAACTTCAATAATTATTATTACATTCCATTGAAAACTAAAGAGGCTACAGGCTACATTTAAAAATCAGTAAATTTTCATTTTTCAACAACCAATTTCATCAATTTATTCAATTCAATAATCCTCCAATTCTTAAAAAAAATATTCTCAAGAATTAAAAATAGTACAAACAAGATCTGGATTGAATGTTACCCAAACAAACAAATTTCGCTTGAAATTTTTGGACTCACCGATTGTTCTTTCCTTTTTTTTTTCTGGTTCAGTCGGTTCAGACGCTGGATCAAGCCGAGTAAAATATGAAAATAGAGTTCCTCTTCATGTTGTAGGTTCAAATTAAAATCCTTTTTTTCAACTATCAAATTGCAATTTTTCTTGATGACAATTTGAAGAAAATTGACACTTGTAAGGCTTATCGAGGAGAAGTTCGAGAAATTTCTGACAGTGCTGCCACTGGATCCTTTTTGGCGCAGTATTTGAAAAATTAGACTTGTTACATTTGTGATGAGTATTGTGTATGCCGGTAACGATTTGAATATACTATGTATGAGTAGAATATGCTGTTGATTAGGTTAAATCAACTCGATTCGATTAAAAAAAAGTTAAGTTTCGAACCAACTTTACCTCCTGGCTACACCTTCTAATTTTGCTCATGTCAATCTCTTTCACCTTTTTTGGATCTTGACTAGTTGTTGCTATACGGTAGCTCATAATTTTCTGTTATATATATATATATATATATATATATATATATATATATATATATATATATATATATATATATATAAATTTTGAGCCCTCCCCTTGACCTGAAACTGGATCCGCCACTGATGGCAACCAACTATCATGAAACCGAACTGTCTCAGTTTCCACTGATTCCAAAAGAATATTTCGTATTTTGTATCTGTTCCGTTCAAATCTTCTTTATTCCATTTTAATTTTAATCGTGGTCTTTTTTTTTTCTTTCTGAAGAAAATAATTTAAGCTTGTCCCTTGCCTCGATTGTAACCAATTCTTTCCTTTGGTTTGAATGTCCCTTCGTCTCAGATGTGTATTGTGCAATTCAGACAGATTTTGCTGCTGTTTTTTTCTCGTTGTAAGTACTCACGACACTCATCTTGTCTAGAGCTATCTCATTATGAAAATATAAGACAATGAGAGCTTTCTTCTCAGAGCTTTAAGCTCTCGAACTGCATCGCGTTTCTTGAACCAGTGTTACTCACAAATAAAAAGCTTCTGAGACGATTTACTCACATAATGCTATTTACTGTTTGGTAATAACAATTATAACTTCAGTATTACAAAACTATCCACCTCCACTGTGTAAATGTCTGACTCCAGTTTCTCTAATATGTAGCACTAAGAATTGATCAACAGATGACTTATGAATAAGTTACCGTTTTCAAAATTAATAAGGACGATTTGAAGTTTACCTATCATTTCCCTATGATAATTATTTACTCTAATACTATATGTTTAATTGTTTTTGAATTCGTTAGTGGGCAATCGTCAATTCTTCTTCAGACATTGTTCGCATAGAGATAAAAATCAAGTCAGTGAGTGATGTAAGGAGGGGGGCAGGGGAAATCAAATCGAGCTGCTCTTGAGTGCCATGAAATATACAGAGCGTCAGGAAATATTTCTGATATTGGTGGAACTGAGACCTCTGATGGCTGCCAAACAAATGCTGAACGATGTAGTATCGTCAAACGCCAACACCACAGTTAAAATGGAATTTCTGACTAATTCTCAGGGAGCACGGCATTAGCATTCAAATATATCAATACAATCGGCTACCTGAGCATATTATTACTCATTGCGAGACGATTTATCATTTTTTCATTTGGTCGTTGAGAGGAAAACAGTGGACTCTCAACGGTTCTGGCTCGCCCGAACAATAAATAAGACGGCGTAAATATATTACAGACCAGAATGGAACTTTTAAATCAATATCTGTATGGGATACTGCAGTTAATGCTGCTGTCGAAACGACCCATAGTTTATTGGTAAGAGCGTTGTTTATGCGTCGTGCAGGACTGAAATATTGGAAATTGAAATTAACAAGGACGTTCTGAGTGGTTGCAATGCGCAGTCGAAGAACAAGAAAACCGAACTAATACGAGTCAGTAATGTTCGATTGAAGAATCTTCTCATATCAGTTCGAATTCGTAATATCGAGTTGAAGCTCGTCACATTCAGCTGATGATGAATGAAATATCTAGGACACTATTCATATTTATAGTTTTATCCATTTCATAACAAGGAACTGAGGTTTATTCACTTTATTACAATGCAAATGAAGACTCGACAAAAAAATGAATCAACTGTGATATGGCGGGATTGGATCAACGTCAAAATCGTTGGAAGCCTTGGATATATTCATCTTACTCAAAACTGGAGTGGAATAGAAAAAAGAGCTATTTACATTGTCCATATTTCAGTTCGACACTGAACTTAGGGTATTCTGATCCACTGCCAGAGCCGATCCAAGTTTCATCGGCATCTTCAAAGGTGACCGTGAATTCCTGACCCAGATGACATTTTATCGGAACGAAACGTCTTTTGTTTCGACTGGAGAGGCATACCTAGTGCCATTATCGGTGTCATTGATATTATGCGGTTCAAAGGAGGAAAGTAATAGTACTTGTACCGAAAAAATGTCTGAAAATGGCGGTACTCTGTGAAAGAGGCGGTACTCGAGCTCGCTCCAACGATCACGTTAAAATCGTGGAAAAGAAAAGGAAGAAGCGCCGAATTCAATAGGAGAGAGATTCACTTGCCGCTCCCCGTATACAAAAATGCCAAGACTATCGTGTCAAAAAGCTTTTACGGCGACAATAGAATACTTTTTTGTCGAGGTTAACGTGTGTCCATTCACCAGAATCATTCTAGTTAAGTGGTTTATTGTCATTTACGATGATCGTCTACCTGATTCATCTTCCCTCTTTCTCCGTTTCGTTTCTCGACCATTGTGCGTCATGTTTCGAATATCAATCAGACTTAATGTCAAATTTGTTTTTATTCGATCACTCGGTCCAAATAGCACTACGTTCTTGGCAGACTTGACAGATTTCAGTTGGAGATTACAAGCGGAATGAAACGCATAGTGAAACGAGTGTCAGTTATTATAATTCCCTTTTGATATTCAAATGGTACCAGCGAGCAGTCCTACGGTTGGAAATTCTCCGAGCAGCATAACTGGAGAACAATTGATAATGAAAAGTGGAATGCTTGAAAAATGTATGTGAATGCTGATCAAAATTTAGTTCCTACTTCTGATAAATCATATTATCATTGAAATCATACCACTTGGCAATCTCATTACTATGTTTGCACCAATCGAGATACAAGGAACAAGACAAATTATGGGCTATCGCTTTCTTTACTTTTTGGGTAATCTACTTCTCTCCTGATAAAATGTCACTCTGCTATATCACAAGTATGTGACATTTTCTTGTTGACAGATGAGTGAGTTATTGAAGATGAATAGGGTGAAGGCTTGTAGTGTATTGGTCATGTGTTATAGGAACACTTGTAGCTACTCAATGACTACTCAAATCTCCTGACCTTACACTTTTGACGTTCTACAAAGTAAAATTGGTAACTTGGTGGAAACATCTTTCCAACAAACGGTGAGCTAGGGAAAAACTGTAAGCTGAAGATGGCAGAATCTTGCTATATGAACTAAAATATAGCGAGAAAAGAGATGATATCTTTGAACACCTGCTGAGAAGAAATCAACCATCTTGTGATGCACTGGTTTCAACAATTGAGTAATTCACTTTCTTATGACTTTCAAATAATGCTCTATCAGAAGAAACGTCATTTGGCTTCACTCAAAAAGTTAATCGTATCTATTATATTTCTTGAATCAAATCAATAACATGGTGGCGGGCATTCAATTTAGATCCTTGTATATTCTCAAAACACTGAGGGATCACCTGCAGATATATTTAGATCTCGATTTTCAAATCACAAAGTGAATCAATAATAAACCTGCTTAGCAGATCATTTGATAATGATCAATATGACTATGGGATATGTGTTACTGAATAACAAACCATTATATTATGTGCCAAAGCAGTAGGATGTACTTACCTAGTCATTACTCGTTACCTACTCGTATAGTGATTATGCCCTACATGACTCAACTGTCACAAGTACTGAAGTTGATATATCCACTCGAAGGATACTTTCCAATCTACTTGCAAACTAATTTTTCAGCAGCAAGATTTATCAACCCCATTACAATTCATGACATGGAAAGATGCCCATTATATCCCACAATAAACCAGATTCAATTATGCCCCAGCTAGATACATAATCTAGATATCGCGGTATTTGCGTTTGTAATGGACAGGTAAGTACTCAATTTCCCGGTACAGAGAAACAGCAACGTTGCCCATAGCGCTAAGTATTCTCCATCTCTCTCACTCATCAAGCATATATTATGAATATTTCAAGTGTGACCCCAGGGAATTTGCAAAACCATCAAGTCGGTTTCTTTCACACAGGAAATCTCAACGGATTCTTCATTACATAGTTCTGGACAATTTATTAGACACACTGATCGAAAACTTCATTATGTTCCTTCGTCGAAGTAATTCTGGAAAACCACAAAGGCTTTATTGTCATTGTAACCGCAGACAATCCCACCCGTACCGCACTCAAATCTATTTATCTTCTAATCAATCACGGTCGGCGGTGATTAGGGAACAATCCGGTTCGAAGGACCAAAATCGCGCGTCACCGTTTCGCCAACGTTGATCTCTCCGGCGCAAGAAAAGCGAACGAATGCGAACCAAACGGCAGAAGCATCTCTTATCGCGTCGAGATCACCATCCAATTAAATCTGACAATAGGTTTACGTTGGTGACACAAGTTGTGGAGTACACTCGGTTTGAAATATATAATCTTTCGCTTCTTCTACGATTTCGGTTGATGACAGTGGTGTAGAAGGAAAGCTGAATTGTTTCGGTTTCAACATATAATCAGTTTGAGGATGAGGTTTTCACTTGATCAATTGTAAACCAATTTGAAGACTTCAGAGTAATTTCAGCACTTCGAATTCACAAACTTATGAAGAGTAGTTGTATGATAGCTGTGATGAATTACTTCAGACACGCCCAGATTTGGGCGAGGACATCCTATCTACCTCAAAGAGATTGATACACAATTTTCTTCCCCTGAAAATGCTAACCTTGTTAGCGAAACGCGCGTCGAGTGCAAAAATATCAGTTTTTTTCAATCTCTCGAAAGAGATTGAAAATACAATATAGCTGAACCTTGTTCATTCCTTCATCTTTGAAACAATTCTACATAGAAATCATCTTTCTCAAATGCATAGTTACTGTGGTATGACCAGAACTAATTATTGGCAAAGTATATACGAAGTCACTTAAGAGAGCTTAAAAACCGAAATTCCATTCACCGCCGGCGCATCTTTGATGAAACACTGGCTATTTCTAACCCTGTAACCTAGCATAGGGTTATGTGATGTCTCGTAAAGGCTGTATATGAAGTCATATTCAATTGATATCTATCAAAATTTTTCTATCATATTTCAAAAAAATATTTGAAGCTGTCGAATTTGGTTCGATCATCCAAAACAAAATTCAACTTCAAGAAAATTCTCAAAAATCATTTTATAACATCCACATACATATATATTGAAATAGGTGCAAATTTTATTTCAAGTTTCCGCCTCCGATAAAACATAATTGAAGTTTCCTTCCAGGACGTGTATTGGTAAAAAGTTAATTTGAATCCTGTTTATTTGAACTGTAAAATATTTTGCATAACACATCCAAAGGGCTCTGTTTTAATTAAGATAAGGTGAGATTACTATCAACCTGAAAGAGAAGAATTACATAAAAAGTGATTCTTCTAACTGTATTTCGATATTGTAGCCAAAGTAGCCAGCAAATTTTCCCGATCTGGGACCTATAGAGTTTTTTATAAAAAGGTATCCTAAGTTCGCAGTTTTCAGTACAGTACTTTCTGCACAACAAAACAATGACTAATTGCTTTTTTCTTGCAGAGTTTACAAAGCGCAGCGCGCAGAGCTGGTACGAGTTGCGCCAACTGCAAGACCACGACGACGACCCTCTGGAGGCGCAACCAGAACGGAGAGCCCGTCTGCAACGCTTGCGGACTCTACTATAAACTACACAATGTGAGTATATATTTCACTCAGTTCGCCCTGCTTCAATACCTGCTGTACCGTATTATGGTGATGTTCTCACACATAACATTCGCGATTTTTTACGATTCCATACAATGAAAACACGGCATATAAAGTAGGCGAGTCGTCTCGTATGCCATATTGAATGGTCGAGAAAAAAAATCGAAAGAAGAGAGAGAATGAAGTCGTTCAGATACTTCTTATGGTCGTAGATCGTGTGAAATATAACGGTGGGAAACAATAGAGACTTTTTCTTTAAGGTTGGTACACTCTCCAAGTAATCAAAAATGCAGTGGCATTGGTTTGTCTATGATAGATAAAAGTAGAACCTTGCCTTTTAACTGTGCTAATTCTTACGCCAATCTAGAAGCATTATAAGTCAATCAAAGTTTCGCTAGCCGATGTGATATAAAGTGAAAATCAAAATCATACACGATAGTCTATGAAATGATGGCTGATCGAAGCGTTCCTGACCTATCTGTATCCTTTCAGTATAGGCCAACTTCGATATCACTTGTTTCTCTACTCATTCTCAGCTAAAAGTAATGGCAAATATTTTTCTGTCACTGCTTCATGTCTGAATTTCAGGTTATGATAATGTAAGTTAGGTTTGAAAAACGACATTACAAAGAAAACGTTCAAATATAACTCCTAAGAGAAAATTTCTACATATGAACTAAGCACACCAATTTAACATGCTTTTTTTCCTAAATTTCTGCAGTATTTACATTAATCTTTGTGTTTACTATACAGGTATTATCGATACGTATATATAAATCATTCAGAGTCCTCGTACTGTTCGATGATCCGGTAATAGACGTTACAGGTTTTAATTTTTGAGTCCTATTGAAAAATATATGATATAACGTTCATAAGAATTGAATTTCCTAATTGAACAGGGTAGACTATTCAACACTTTCATATTCAGAAATCCATCATACCATTCCATCCAATTCTGTGATTAATTCACAAGTAATTCTCAAGAAATATACTCAACCAGTAAACTATTGTTTTTATTTTGGAGTTTCAACGAATTATAATTTTCTTATAACTTTATAATGAGACCTTTGATTCGAATACATATACATTCCAGATGTTTTTTTATCAACACAATTATAGAAAATCTATGTAAGCATGTTGAAACCTGATTGCAAATTGTAACATTCTTCAATGAGTCTCCTTTCTGTACAGAATACTGTGAGATGTAAGGAGAGATCAGATAAATATGAATTCACTATTTCTCGCGAATATTCTGATTTATTATTGATTTCCATCAGGTAATGAATATAGACAAATACCATTCCTTCTGGATACATTTTCATTCTTTCTATTGAAGAGAAACAAAGACTTGAAAATCAAAATGTTGTCCGTGATGCTTGTGTATGAGCAATTACAAAACTCTAATAGTTCCTGTCAAGAGTTCTTGATCTATCACAATTTCATCATCGGTTGTTCACATCTGATTGACAGGATAACAAATAAATTTATTGATCAACTCATTTCTATAGTCTAATGACAGTAAATCTGAAAAATGATTGTTCATTATCGATAATTTTCTTCAGGTTTCATAGTTATTTAAAATCAAGTTACTTGATTATGCAACGCTTGATACTCACTACAAAACCATCGACTTCATAAATGAGACAACTTAATTATATTAATGAGACCATTCCTCCTCGAGAAATGCGAGCTCAAGACGATACAGGCCTTCAAGAAAAAAACAACCAAACCACGTACCAAGTAGCCAATTCGTGATCAAGTCTCCTGCGCAGCGGGAGATTGACAATTGCCAAGAAACCGAAGAGCCTACTACTCGTGATGGTAGCCCTAATTAAACCGTATTAAAATACGTCCAGATTCGAATCGAGCTCGATTGTTTTTATATCCCGGCAATCTAGATCTCGAGATGCTGACGTTTCATTGCTCCTGTCCGGAAAGAGAGCGAAATTGTCGGACTATTGCCGTTTCCGTGATCGCTTGGAGACGTTGGGGATTTTTGTTCCGGATCATTTATTTCTTTTATTGGGGAATTATCTCGAGATGGGAAGTTCAACGTGCGATTAGGATCAAAAGGGGCAGTTGATGGTAGTAATAGAGTAAAAACACGTAGTCACCCACGACGCTGAGTTTGATTAGCACATAAATGACGTGGTTCAGGACTATTTGGCATGTAGTGAGTGCTTTCTAAAAGTAACGTATAAATTCTTTTTGATTTTAATTTAATTCTTGTGGAGAGAACAAAGTTCTATAAAACAATTAAACGCCATTTTTTTCACCAAATCAGTTCAAAAGGATAGAAACTTTCATGGAGAAGGAAGCCTGTGAAAGGGCAAACTGTTGATGTATGTATATCATTCATACATGTTTGATTCAATCAATAAAAAAAAACATGTACATATCCTCATTATGATGAAAATCAAAGTGAAGCTTGCAGTACAATTTCACTCACCGGGATAACATTTCTTTCTGAAGCTTAGAAGAGCTTGTTTCGCTCAGAGTATAACTTGGGTAATTGTTTCATATAGACTTCCTCAAAATTTTTCTGAAAGAATCATGCCCTTCCATGCCTTGAGGTGAATGATTTTAATATCAATTGAATTATTAGATAGAGTTCTATAATTCTCCTTTGTCTCCTGGAAGTTATAGGGCGATGCTTCGAAGGACTATATCATTAAAAATTCATGGTTTTCCCTTCAAAATCACTCATATATGGATGCTTCGAAATTTGGTATTGGTACAAATAGGTTTCTTCATATTATTATCAGACCTATTGAAATTTTCGGAAAAATATGTATCTATACTTTGTATCGTTCAGGAAGGAAGTGTATTAATGGTAATTTTCAAGTTTTGGAACTTATAGACAAATAACAATTTTGAATGTCCAGTGACTCAACCAATTCAAATCGGAATGACAGATAGAAAGATCTTCATTGTCTGAAATGTAATACATTTTGTCTACAAAGGGTTTCCTGAGATAAATACATAAAATATTAAAAAAATTGAAAGGTTCTGTGGTATTTACCTGAATGTATCTGAGCATTGAGAAATACCACCAAACGTATCGTTTCTATTAGGATTGGGTTTGGATTAGGATTGGTTCAGCTTTCAACTCCTAGATAGATATTTCACTATGCTTTGGAAACATCAATAGAATTCAATATAAGAAACTTACCATACGATATAAATCCTGAATTGGTGCTAGGTCCAGAATGAAGGAACTCCTTATTATAATTCATTCCAAGGATTACAATATGGAAATTAGAATTTCGTTTCACCAGTTCCATTACAATTCTCAAAAGCATTATGATATTTCCTCACCGTAATGTACACTTTCATTCGAAATTGAGTATACTCAGGACAACAATTTCGAGTGGATTCATGGAAATCTCATAAGGTTAACGATCTCCAGAAAAAATCTCATACAGTTTTCCGTAAGAAGTTCACTGTGAGTTTACAAAACCGTGACACGTGTTTCGCTATACAATAATCTTCTCCAAGCAGAATTGAATATCAAATACATAGATTGTGTAGTATATCGTCTGATTAAAACTTTCCCCTTTGTACTTCTTCCGAAAAAAAAAACTATTCAAAATAAATGATAAATTCCACATAAATGAATCTGGTCATCGACGGCAAACCGTTTCACTAACAAACGTATATCGCCCCTCAGAGAATCGACACCGACATATCAATACCCATTCTCAACGAGACAAACTTTTTAATTAGACGCTGGCCGTAATGATCTGCGACACATTTGTAACGAGTGCACATCCAGCTTGATTAAGGCCCTGGGATTCCGAATATTAGTCCAGAGAAAACAGGCTTTGAGATGAAATAGCTTATTTATTCTTGATTAAAATATTATATTATCGATATTGAAATATGTCGATGTTGGTTTGACGCTGGTCCATTATGGTGTGCCTCAGGACCACGTATTATGACCAGAACTATTTGTATTATATGTCAATGATTCAGCTCATATCAAAACTCACACTTTTCTTGAAATTTTTTCTGTTGATCTGGTGCATTTATTCAGACAGATTCCCTGTATTTTTGCTTCTTCATTTCAGCTTTGTCTACAAGATATTCACCTTTCGACAATAAAGTACATTTTTGATCAGATTTTATTTGAATTTTTGATTGACATACAGCTCACCATTTGGGAGATAATCAAGAAACTAAATCTTCTGTATGAAGGAAAGGTGTTTCCGATAATTCGGACGAAGTAACTTAAATCTCACTTTTTGAATTTGTTACATTATCTTTCCTTCGAGAACATCCAGAAAACCATTTCAATGTATTATCTAACATTTTTTGGTAGCTCCAGTGCATGAGATGTTCACCTGCTGTGATAACTGTGACATTTACAATATTTCACAATTCATATATGTTTTCATTACTGATATTTCCAATGTTTTCAACCCTAAACTAGCAATGGAATTCATATCAATTTCAGTGTCCTGATGATGACCAACTGAAAGGTCGAAACGTCGACATTGACAGAATTTGATTTTCTGTTTCACTAACCACTTTCAACGAACTCAAAATCTGAAATTATGAAACATTGAATCAGGAGCATCACCAAAAAAATATCTTCTAAGATGGCGGCCCAAGCATAACCTCCCCTAAATTTAGAATTTCCACTTGGTCGGCACCTCCTGATGATACAAAGGAAAGAACAAGCTCACATCTTTTTTTTTTCTTCCGAAAGCCATCATTCCCCGTACTAATCCCGTTCAATTGACACCCAGGGATTCCGACGATGTGTTCGAACACCTCCAGACGCATTCCCAGCCGGGATCGAATTGAAAGAAAACGGCAAATGGTCCAATTAGGCCCTACACAAAACGCCGTTTATCGCGCGACATGAGACCACTAATAACATATTCCGCGTATTAAGCTGTGCGGTCAGTGGACCTTCGCGATTCTTCAGAAGAGAGCGTTTCTTCTCTTGCCGCCGACAGGCGGTGTCACGTACAATACCGGATTGCCGCGAGCCTATGACTCGGTGACCGTCAAAACGACAAAATATGTGATCGGGTGTTCCTCAGGGTTCGGTTACCATGGCCGAATTTCGCATTTCACGACACTCGATCTAGATCATATACGAATAACTTTCGATAATGCTCCGGAATCACAGCGATCCTGGAAGTGTCCTCCAGTCGATACAGATCCTGCCGATTGTCCTGAGAGGATTCAACTATTGTCTCCATCCATAGAAATCTATGCTGAATACTTATAACAGTTACTGGCTCCTTTAGCACTCATGCATCATAATTATCAACATCCGAAATCATAGTGTCACATCATCAAACGTACCTGAATTCCATCATATGATATCGTCAAAGATAATTCTACGTATCCCCAGAAGATGCAATCATAATAAGGAAGAATATCGAAGAAATAAGCAGACTGGCATCATAATATAAAGCACATGTGGTAATGAATCATTTTGATACGGATTATGATCGAATATAAAATCATATCGCTACAATGTCATCATAAAGTAAAGCGTGGTCAAGATCAAACTGAAACATGGTCATAGTGTCGACGAAAAATAAAATAATTCCTAATAAGTGTGATAAAGAGTGATACAATATCATCTGGTGGTCAATCACTCAGTATCAAGACTATATAAGATGCAGTTCGAGAGTGAGAGACCTTTATACATGTGAAGGGAACGGTAAAGTTACAGATTCTGATGATTTTTGTGAGTCTGAAGCTACAAAGCTGAAACAGTTTTTCGGAAAATGTAAATGAACTACTTATGAATATTACACATCAGGAAGGAAAATCAGATCTGAATATTGAATAGAAATACAGACGCAAGTACCACTGAGATAGGTAACATTATGATGATGGGGTATCATAATGCGTTCTCAGTTTGTGCTATTGCGTTATTATGATATGAAATATCAAGGAACCAGTGTATGAGTTTTCACGACCGGTGTCTGATAGACCACTTATGTTTTCGTTAGCTGTGGTCTGCATGTTTTTGGACCTTGCATATCATCTGCAACTGCGATGAAGCAATTAACCGAGAAGTCAATAATCAAATCGTGAAATGTTATTTCTGTGTCATTTTTACCTAAATTAAAAAACCAATAATGATTTGGTTGTCAATTGTATCATTATGGATCCCCATTATGTAGATTCCATGAAATATTAAATATGTGTCAACGTGGTGAAATTGGTGTCTTCTATTGTAATTGATGTAGCCATGACGTTATGATAACTTGTCAGTATATATTATGATCGAGGTTAAACATTTGCCAACTGGGAAATACTGATGTTCCAGGATGGATGGTTCTAGCATCATTATATGAGAAAATATGTATTCCAGTACATAATCCTGATCTTTCGCTGTGGAAAAAACATTTTCCCTCAAGTCTGTGACGGACCCAACAATGTTGGATGGCAAAGTCAGAAAACGACCACTTCCTTGGCAGAATATTGTAACCAAATTGGTATTGAACTTCCGCCATGAAATTCAACCATGAACGTTTCGTTTCTTACGGAACCCATCTTCAGTATCACCCCAGTGAAAAAAGACCGCGCTGGCTGCCAGATCTCCTCCGGTCGCATAACAAAACGCCACATCGACTCGCAGATATTCCTGCGGTGGAATGGTAGTGCGATCCGCATCATAATGACACGTTCTGGAGACGATCGCGTAGTATGCTGAGCGCCCGAAGCCTGTCTTCGACCAGCATATATCATACGCCGGTCGGTCCACGCCTACTTTGAACAACGTCGTTACCCAACAACAATAACAATTTGTTACGGGAACAGCGCGACTCGTAATAAGTCGAACAGATCGGGTCAGATCATGACGGAGATAAGATCGAAAGCTTTGCTGGCAGAGAGAACAGGAATGAGATTCGGTCCTGCTGGAAGTGAAGACTCAGCAGATCTCGATGAGAGTGTGCTGGACCTGGATTTGGGGTAATCAGGGGGCTTATCTGATTGATCTTTTCTAGAGGTTTCAGCTAAGGATTGGAGATGGCAGTAACATGGGTGGTAATGCATTTTCTTTTGTCTAGGGTCGCAGAAAGTTTAGTAATTTGAAGTATCTCGCGTCATCTATAGCTGAAAGTACGAATAAAATGACAATAGGCGTTTCGAAGAACTATTTAATTGATTTTACTTCTCCAGATGTATATGACGAGACTAGGGACTTGTATAAAGGAATAAACGTTAACAAAGCTGTAACCATTCTCTCTTGATATGTGTATATTATTCATAGACGTTTGACTTATTCACAAACAGCCTATCTCAAAAAGCTACTCCCGTATTCATTATGACGAATAGTGTTTGCTAAATTTTTTTTGTTGCTTCTATCGTAGAAGATTGGTATTCCTTCTATATTGTTTCAAGTTTCCTCAAAACTTAATAAACTCCACAAATTTATCATGTTTTTCAACCAATAGACATGGCAATTGTATTCGACAGATTTATTTCAACTAATTAAATGATAATTGGGTCAATTATCATTTGACATAACCCTCTTTTTCAGCATTTTCACAAAAACCACTCACATTCTCGATATTGGAAGCCATGCTAGGCCAAAAACTAAGGATAGAAAATATCGAAATGCGTTTATCAAAGGAAATAAGTTGTTTCTTGAAACTCCATAATTTCAACTAGGTTAACCCCTCAATTTCTTTGTTACCAAATTCGAACCGCAGTTATCATGGTTATACCTATTCATTGTTCGAAGCCAATTTTTTCTACGATGAAAATTAGCTTACAGTATACACGTTTGAATAAAGAATAGATTATACAACGTACCAAAAATTGCAAAGTCATTGGGAATTTTCCAAAATAGGCTTGAAAATGAGACAGATTAGCTTCCAAAACGCCGCCGAGGAAAAGCATATTCATGCATTTTATAAATTTGGTAATTGAATCTCCAAAATCATAAAAATACGATACGTATCTGACAAAATAGTCATACAATTTTTAATATTACAGTTACTTATCGGGGAAAATATACCAATTTTATCAAAAAACAGATACTATAAAAACCTAGAGCTTTTTCCTTTCCATTTCTAGAAGAGAGAAAACCCAAAAAATTGATTCCAGAATAATCTTCATGGAATATTTTCGGTTATAATTGCACGAGTGCATAAAAATTATCTGGTCATTTTTATGCACGAATGTAATTCATTGGAATATTTCACGAATAAAGAAATTCTCAAGGAAATGTTATTTTTGTTCATTTATACTTTCCTCTATAGATTGTATGGAGCACTCACCAAAACGCGAAATGTTTTTCTATTTTTGAAGTCTAACTGACATTTATTCGTGTTGTTTACTGACGTCTAGCGATACGGTTTCAAATGTGTTGTTATGGTGACTTGATACAATGCAATTACCGCTCTAAGTTTTCGATAATTGCATTGCTCTTATGGGTCATTTTATATATGAGGAAAATATTCCTCCTAATTATCTGAAGTCCGATCTTGGATGATTTCGAGAAGATGAATAATCAAATTTGAAGAAAAATTCTAGGCCCTCCTCTTCAACAGTGGAAATGAACGAAATAAATAGTGGAAATAAATGTTAGAACTAATATGTTCGCCATTAGTGGAATCGATTTCTAGAAAGATAAATATCACTCACTACTTATGAAGAGATTCCTAGTTCTCCCAGCAATCCATGAAAATTTCAAACAACATTCTTCTCAATGACAACCTTTTAAACGTCATTGTTACAATTTCCTCATTGGCCGAGGGAAACTGATACTTTCACGCACAATGTTCGTATTGCAAAAACATAAAGCGCCCTGTCACCACCCCCTATGAACTCAAACGCTCAAATACAAGAAAACAACTCGCATTATACAGTAATTGCCCCCAATCTGTGCATTCGATCTCGATATACTCCCATTGCAAGAACGGTACACAAAGGAGGACAATACTACCCCTAGTTGAAGTAGTAATGGGTCTTTGTCGAAGAACTTTAGTGTCATGTACTCGATGCTGGAGATATATCTGGGAGAGGAAGGGTCGGACTTGCACAATAATGATACCATCTGTCAATTCCTTGACACTTAACAACCAACTCTTCTCTAGTAATTTGATGTGCTCTTATTTATTGTTAGATCGATACATCGAGTACAAACTGAAAAGAGTCATCAAAGCTAGGGCTGAGTGATGGTGTACAATATCAAAGTATTCATGATAATATTTGATGAGAAAAAGATTCAACTGACTTTCAATCACCAGTTGATTGAATCTATAAATATAATTCACCATTTCATTTACTTATTGACTTTAACAAAAGTCAAATGTTCCACTTTCCTTATTGAATATCTCAGACCCTGTAACAAGCAGTGCAACTATCATTGTAATACAAGAATATAGAGTTTTTACTAAACATATGAATGTATAATTGACATGTGTCATATAAATGCATCACCGTACTCTTTGTTCTGTTCTCTTCTGGTCTTCTATTAATTAATTCATTCTGCTTCTAGCTTGGTTTATGTTCATGACCTCACCATCTCACATACCGCTTTCCGTTATCTTCATAGACCCCTGTACCATTTTCGCAAATTGTTCCATACGTCAATATGTTAATTCATGTACTTCCTCAATCTGTTTGTCATTCTTGTGGCATTTTCCGGGTCTTGTGTATTCACGAGTCTTTTGAATCGTTTGTAGGTGTTTCCAGTTCTGTTCTATCTTACTATGTACTAATGGTGCTCATTGGTGTTCTTTCTCTTATATATTGTTTCGTTCATCTTCACCCTACGTTGCCAGATACTTATTTCCAGAAACATGTTGAATGGCATTGGGCTTGATTGCCTCTATTTTCTTTGTTTCATTCAATATTTTGCTCCAAGTATATTCAATCTAAAGTCATTTCAACTATACCTACTGAAACGTTTGATATGACTACGGGACTCGAAGATCATAATTTATGAAAGAATACAAACATATTTTCCAACATTTTTTTATTAGAATCTTCTTTTTTCCAATTAGGTACCTAAATATAGCAAAGGGAGTGAATTCAACGTATACCGTATCTCATCTTCTTGTAAACATAACCTCATTTATAGTGTTACCTAAAACACTAAGTAGAAAAAAAAGTTTCTAAATAAGTGACGTTTTTTTTTCTTGTAATTGAGCCTACAAAATATGATATGTACCACTAATTCAGGTTAATGAATATTTTTTGAAATCGTTTACTGATTTCAATTTAGTGAATTATTTTAAAAACAATTGTCAATCGTTATAACGTCTTAAACGCTCAAAATATATCGACCTTTGACCTGAATTTGTTTTCATTTTCATTACTATGTGGTGGTGATTGATGGGGTTGCAAATCAAATTTGAGTGTTCAAAATTATGTTTCAGTTTATGGATGGAAGTAAAAATCTTCAGTTTGTCAGGTGAATATAAAAGAGAATAACCAAAGTTTTGTTTATTTGCGCAATCTTCCTGTGGGCCAGTCCGTCCCTGCCCGAATCCCGAACAGTGTCGGTTCCTAGCCTGTCATTAAGACGGCCGACGAACCGAGATGATGACAACATGTCTTCAATTTCTCCCGAAATGATACTTTACTTTATCCCAACAATAGAACACGGATTCCCGGGGTGTTTGTTGCAGGATGTAATGCCTCCAAATCATTTACTCTTGATCTATTGATACTGTTACGTTTGTGCCGCCCCTATATAATAGGACACAGTTTACTTGAAGTGGGTAACCTTTTTTTCGATGTAAGATATAGCCGGAAGAAGGAAGTCCAGCGTTTGCAGCATTCGTTTTATTGTAGTAGAACTGGATTACTGTCAATGCATGAATTGAACAATTTCAACAACCCTTTGTTTGTTTTCATGAGCCCTGTATATGGAAAAACTTTTGCTATGAGATACTAAAAATAATTATTTCGATACCCCTGCAATAACTTTCTCTTCTGATGTTTACAGTTACAGTTCATTTCCTAGATTTCCTAGATTCATCAACAATTGTTGAAGAAAAAATGGTATAACTACTTTTGGTGACAAAGGGCCTATACCTTTTGGCCCATTTTTTAGTTTATTGTTGAGAAATTGATCAGAATGGTGGTAGTAATGGGCGAATTCCATATATTAGGATAATTAATCTCGACAAAAATTCCGAATGAAGTTCCTGAATAACCCCATATAACATCAAAGCTTACCGAAACGTATTTTTTCGCGCAGATGTCACAAGTTGATGATTCTGCCTAGCTACTCGTCATTCTTTCGATAAGGAGAAATGTGGTCTTCTAGAAGAATGCTAATATTGTTATTTACGACATTTCCACACAGTACGTGCATACTTTAGTTATTATTAATAATACATCCGAACGTTTAACAATGAAAAACATAAAAGCCGCATATGCGTTAGTAGCAATAAAGCAAACGTGAATGCGGTACTAACGATGTCAAACGATTTTTAGAAATGATGTATCATTCATTATATCAACGGACAGTATAATAAGCATTCGTTGTCTTTGAGGAGGAAAAAAACAATGACCCAAATCCGACCTAGAACTGTCATAGGTTAAAAATTAAAGCATGCTAAAATAGTGGGACCAACAGATGTAACATCATATTTTTTTCCTGTTCGTGGCGGTTTATGATAATATATGATGTGGAAGTTCATGATATTCCAATGATAATTTCTTTCAGGAAACGAACTGAAATATTGATTTCTGGAATTCAGATGTGATATTTTCCATTTCCAAGTAAAAATATCATATCAGCGATGTTAAAAATCATGAAATGAGAGAGTGAATGCAATTGAGTTGGGTCTCTTTATTATTTATTTCTTATTTATTTATTATATGTCACGAAGTTCATAATGGAGTGTATAATGTAACTGCATCACAATATCACTTCTACAGTATGTATATAACCTGTCCGCCTATTGATAAGGTTAAAATATAGTAGTAGTAGTTAATGGAGTGAACATTTGACCTGAAACATTATGACAAAGTAAAAATTCTATTTTCTAGCGATTTCTATACATCCGCATTGATTTATTGGCTTCGGTATCATTTCTGTCGTTCATAATTTTTACTAATTTCTTATCATTGAATTCCTATGCTTATATAATACTTATCTATCTATATCATTAATACGATTGCTGTCAACTACCATTTCGTTCAAAAACATCCCTTTGATTAATTCCCGGGCCCAAAATTCTCAGTTCCGAAGAACCCCACGTAGATATCACCACTGGATTCCCAATAACTGTGAAATCACCCAACCAATCTGTCTTAAGAAGACACTATTAAAATGTCCCAATACGATCTTATTATACAAACAGCATCCGGATGTAGCTTGCTGGGCTCATTTCTAGAGACAAGATAAATATGGACCGTGTATAGGCAGGAACCACACCCGCATAAATCATAAAAACCATTAAATACTACGTGATCGCTGGTAGCTCAAGGTAGTTGACAGATATCACGGTTATCTTACGTAGACTCGGCAGGTGACCTGCTACCAAATTAATAATAGCCCTGTCATTCGACATTTCTATGCATATTTCTAGTTATATCAATGCGATTAGCAATGCACATCATTCATCTTGAGGTTGAAAACAGATAGAATTTATAGCTTCTGAATCAGAATAATGGAAATATATCACCGTTGTTTTACAGGCTTCGAGTGTTCTTATACATCATTGTGAAGATGTGTTGAAATAGGAATTATAACGAAATATAACAAAGTTGATACAAGTCAAAAAAATGGAAAGAATGATACTTGAAAAAGTAAAGAATTCATCTTGAAATCGATAGACAAAGATAAATCGACAAAATTCTCATCAAGAACTGTTTATACATAGATAGAAGTCTACTCTTCTGTATTGATTACAAGTTTGATTCTAGATTTTTTCAAATTCTTATTCTTATTCTGTTATCAACCAAAATACTACGAAAACAACATGCATCCACTACCAATAATGACAAGTAGTAACTGAGAATAACAATACTGCTACAATTACATGACGAATTCCATCCCAGAGCCCCACAAAGGAAAATATCATGGTGCATGGGCCTCATGTAGTGAACTGAAATGTTATTATGATGGCAAAGCAGCATATATTATAGAAAGAATGTATATCATCATAATGTTACTTTATGCAATATTTGTATCGTCATGATTTTTTTATAAATGCAATTCAATGGTTCAGTGTTAATATTCTTCCATTTTGATCCAGTAATATTGTGGTACAGTTTTACTATAAGTCTTTAATGTTGATGTTTTATCATTAAGTGAATTGCAATGAAGTAAATTGAACATATAAGCAAAAAGTGAAATCCTTACAGTAATGATGAAGCAGCAAGCAGCGTAATATATTATGACCCAAATAGCACACGACGTCCTGAAGACGAACCATTTATGTCCCAGTTACGTCGATACGTCCCGGGACGTATAGGAGACATTCGAAGAACGTACATTACCGGATGTACCATGTATGTACTGGTTAGACGTCCCATGTAGGTACATACTTGGTCCCGTTCCAATCGGAATGTAATGAAAACGTACATGCTTGGAAGTACTATGTACGTACTTTATTGAGTGTCTCTGATACGTTTACATTAACTCCTCTTCAGGTACGTACTTTTCGGAATGAATTAGGGACATACCAATGACGTGTTTTTTTGTGAATCCCATGTACGTACTGCTCAGACGTATCATTTACGTACATGTTTGGAAGAACTATGTTCGTACTATTTGGACCTTCCAGGTGCGTACATATTGAGTCCCTTTCAGATACGTATCTTTCGAAACGTTTGCGGGACATAGTAATGACGTACATTTTTGGAAATCGTATGTACATACTATCTGGACGTCTCGTTGACGTACTTTTTTGTACATACTGTTTGGACCTCCCAAGTACGTACGGATTGGGTTCCTTTCATTTTCTACATTTCTGTTAGTATGTACATACTGTTTGGACCTCCCGAGTACGTACGTATTGGGTCCCTTTCGGTTCCAGGGGTATTGGGATTTTGAGAGTGATCACTTAGTGTATTCAAACATATATCAATATTGGTAATGCAATATTCATAATGAATTATTTCTAAAAAAAAATTGGAAAAATTGAAACATCGACATGTGGTGAATTCAAATACCAGAAAATTACAAACAGTTTGATATTCCAAAACCGCCATCACATGAGACAGTGATCCTTTAGTCTTTTTTCGAATATATTTTCATTGTTACTGAACTTTCTAAAATTTTAATATTATCTCGAACAAAACTAACTTGAAGTCATCACATCTATAGCACCCAACTCCTTCTTAAAAACAAGTATCTCCGTGCCGTAGAGCGTAACAGTGGTCGACAATAATATCTCCATAGAAAAGGTCGAGAGTTCAAGCCCCGCAGCAGCCAGGTCTTTTTCCAAGTAAGTATTCGGTTAGATGGTTAGTATACTTGAATGAGTAAAATTTCCAACTTGACTATTTGGTAAAAAAGAAATGAATAATCCCGAATATGAAAACTTAGATTCATTAAGTGATATCAATTGATATATCATTACGTTGTTTTCGAATATTGATCTAATATCGCCGAATGTTCACATTTTTTTGTGGCCACTATTGATATCATCTACAATATAAGGTTAATATTGCCGTAATATTGAACCAATATTGGTCAAATATGTTAGTTCCACTTGGGATAGCGCATACAGAATGGAAAATGTACGTTTTCGGAATGTCCCAAACAGTTCCCCTTTCTGTACATTTCAGGTCCTGTGTGGACTAGAAAAGTACGTACCTGGGATTACCGACTATGCGGAAACGGTAAGTCGCAGGGAGGTCTTATGTACGTCTGTCGGAGACAAAAGTACGTCCTAAATACGTACAATACATCCTCACCGTACATATGCAGTACGTCCACTGGACGTACTTGTGCTATTTGGGGAAGACATTCTAAAAATGAGCAATTTGTTCAGGCTAGCCTCAATTCACCTACACTGTAGGTTGACGGACTAACACCTATTAGAAAACAACTACTCCCCTGGCAAATACCACGAAGGGCATTGGATAACATCCAACAGGTGTTAGTGCGGGATTCTTCACAGAAGAAATTCCACATATGCTCTTTGCGATACAACTACCAGAATTGATTTTCAATTATTGGGACGGGACACACTTGCAGACCGGTTTCGGGCTATTTGGCCTCTCGTCAGTGCAAGGTAGTGCCATCATCAACATAAGTCGATGACTTCCCACAATTAAAAATCATATTCGAGCAGAGTATCTTCCCTAGTGCTAGTTGCTAGTAGTTTGTATCAGCCTAGGTCTAGGGAAGATACTCTGCTCGAATATGATTTTTAATTATGGGAAGTCATCGACTTATGTTGATGATGGCACTGCCTTGCACTGACGAGAGGCCAAATAGCCCGAAACCGGTCTCCAAGTGTGTCCCGTCCCAATAATTGAAAATCAATTCTGGTAGTTGTATCGCCAAGAGCATATGTGGAATTTCTTCTGTGAAGAATCCCGCACTAACACCTGTTGGATGTAATCCAATGCCCTTCGTGGTATTAGCCACGGGAGTAGTTGTTTTCTAATAGGTGTTAGTCCGTCAACCTACAGTGTAGGTGAATTGAGGCTGGCCTGAACAAATTGTTCATTTTTAGAATATTTGATTTAAAGCCAGTCTTCAAGCATCCCTATGAATATTTGTGTTATTATTATGAAGACGTTACATCACCTTAATGTAGATTACTTTCGTACGTTATATCAAGTAATATTACTGGATTCATTCATTATTTTCTGATTTTTCGAGCTATTTTTATATATTTACTCAATGGATAAAGATGTTCTCAAACCACAAACGATATGTTGAATATTATTTTACGTTTTGAACTGGCTTTGTTGAGATTGTTTCAACTGAAACTCTCTGTAAATCCTTGATTTCAAAACCATAGACTGTGCCCCTATTCATTGTGCACAAATTTACTGCCTCCAGTACTTTTCAACAAAGATACAGATCTCGGTTGCGAAACCATAGCAATTGTACGAATCGGAATACCTCGGACCTTGCAGTACAGCCAATATTATAATTAGAAACAGACAGGATATTATTTTGTAACTAATAACCGGCAACTATTAGTAATATAATTACTGGCTTCTCTGGGGCATGATTAATATATTTCGCCTCCTGAAAATACATTGGTAGTAGTTTGTGGGTCTGACACAGTGAACCCACACAGGCATTTATACGACAAGCTGACGGGAACATGAGTGTGTATCACGGTAATTCAGTTTAGATCGTAGGATCTGATTGTCGAAATTCGTGTCTAATGCTTCTGCGCAAAGGACATTCCACTCGAAGAAACATGCCGTTGTGACGGAATTAGATGGTTGAGGAGGATTACGATTTTAATTGAATAAAAAAATTCAAAACTGAAGTTTGTGGTTTCGTGATCACAATTTTATTTTTGAAAGTGAAACCAATTCATTTATTCCTCAGAATGAGTATACAGAGCATTATAGTTTCTATTGTTGTTGAAAAAAAGTTAACGCATACTCGAGTTTGTATTCATATATTAGTATATCTCACAAAAAAAAGAAAAATATTTAGTATTCGTTTACTTTTTTTGTCCAAAAAATAGAAACAGAAATTTGATGAAGATGATAACAGATTCATTCACAAAACAATAACTATTAGAAAAATATGTGTCCATGAAATAATATTTCACAATAATTTCACTTCTTTCAGTGACATTTTTTTTCAGATGCTACTAATGTGTACATTTCGAAATAGCAAAAGGTACGATAAATGAAAAAATGTGAGATCGATTAATCCCAACAATGAGGAAAAAGGTGACATGAGTTTTAACACATATCTTTGTGTATTAGTTTGAGAAAATTCCATGATTCCGAAAAAGCTTACGTAGGAGCAAGAGAAATATACAATTCTGAACAACTTTCAAAGTGATTAGGTCAAAATTATTCGTACTTAGTAGATATGATTTTTTGATATTGATTTACATGCTAGGTATAGTAAAAACAAGCCACTAGTTACAGATATACCTATGTGAAAAATACAAATGAACATAAAGATGTAACTGGGCAATAAGTGATGAGAATTTATATTGAAAATTACAAATAGTTTTATGTAAGATTATCGTTTCTAGAAGGTATAAAAGATAATTACAAGAGTTTTGCTGAACGATCCGAACGATAGCATATACAATTGAAATTCCCAGAAATTTATAGTTTCAAAAGTTGGTAACAGTGGCGGATCCACGGAGGGGATTTCGGGTCCGGACCCCCCCCCCCATTGGGATAATAAGATATTTTTTTTTCAATTTTTATCGGTTCCTAATTTCCAAATTTTGTTAGGGAACGAAAAAATGTCACATGAGCAAGACAAAAACATAAAATAGAAAAAATTTTTTTGCTTTAAAATTGAGGAACTTTAATTATTATTATTACATTCCATTGAAAACTGAAGAGCAGGCTACATTTAAACATTAGTAAATTTTCGAGGTTTTTTGAAAAATTCTACTAGAATTTTGTCCTCGGTGAGTTCAATATGGGTATGGATATTTAAAGAAGCAAGCAAGCACCTTTTTTTTGGACCTTGACTAGTTGTTGCTATGCGGTAGCTCATAATTTATATATATGTGTTATATATATATATATATATATATATATATATATATATATATATATATATATATATATATATATATATATATGTATGTATACATATAAATTTTGAGTTATAGACCCCCCTTGACCTGATCCTGGATCCGCCACTGGTTGGTAACAAATGTAAAATTGGTTATTTGCTTAGGATAGATGATTAATTTTTGGATAGGTATTTCCATTTCATTCGATCTCAATTTATAATAATGATAAATTCTATGAAGATCGTAACTTGTTATATCATTTCTCACAGGATGAGAAACTGAAAAATGTAAATAGAAAATCGATATGCATTAATTTTTTTACAGAAAATTCTGTCATCTTTTTTGTGGCGCAAAAACGATAAACTGGATTGATTCAATCCATTTTGCTGAAATGAATGTTTTCATCAACTGGAACATAGAATAGTCCTTTCGAGAATTTATCTTTGTACAAAATTTTGTTGATTGTAATGCGTTTCATTAACAATGCGTTTCATTAACTTGTGACATGATTATAACATATTTAATATCAGTAACTTGAAGGCAGAACAGGCTGTGAATTCTTGAGGGGGTTGGTTGGTTAGATTGCGGTATCGATATGGATATTTCTGTAAGTTCTTGATGATGACTTCAGCTTAAGAGTCGAAACGGCACACAGATCAACATTTGCACACGGACTAATTTCCGAAACGTCTATTTTCTTTAATCCGTTTTGTTGAGAAACATGCGACTGATATCATGACCCTCTTGATTTCCCATTTTTGTAAAATAATAATGTGGGTTCTAGAAAAGATCGAAAAGCAGAAGACTATGATGTTGATAAGATTTGAAGATATTTTGGATGAAGGGTTGAACACACTTTCAATGCTTATACTTCAACGTGTTTGATGTCGGAATATTCAAAATGAGCTCCCATTCTCAGGTAGCCAAAAAAGCACCACATGAACTCTTAAAGAACCGCAGGAAATATGTATTTTGACAAACAACAGCAGATAAAGAAACTTAGGTGGCTTGGAAAAAGTTCTCTACAGTAGCACACTTGATTCCCAGGGTTCCTATTACCGATCATCGGTGAACGATTGATTTATACTGATTGGAAATAGTCTCAAGCCCGAGCCCATTTAATTGACTGATTCTGTAACCACAAATTTGTTTCTGTTCCTCTCTCTCTTCTCCTCGTTAACGAAAACAAAGAAAAACTAATAGGCCTAATCAGATGCGCACCGAAGGAAGAACGTGTTAGTCCGTCATAAATCACTGATGATGTTTCGGTAGCCAACGTTTTACTTACAAAATGCTATTAGTCGGAATTAGATTTTGGATTTATTGTTCTCGTCGTTAGGAAAGAAGAAAGTGAATAATATTAGGGTAAATCAAGACTCATTCACGCCTATGTTGCATAAGACGAAATATATTTTGATCATGATGTATCTCTTGATCAAAACAAAGAATTGGAGATACAAAATGATCAAACAAAAATTGTGCCTCAGTAAATCATAACCAAAGAAAGCGTTACACGAAGTTCGTCATCCACTTATAAAAATGGGTTCTTTTCAATATAGAACTCTCTTCAGAATATTTTTGATACCAAACAGTGTACCACAAGGGACCATTCTAGGCCTGATAAATGATGAGTTGGATTCGCTCTGTTGGAACTTGAAGTGAATGATTGTTCGAGTATCATTTCAGAGTATTTATGATTGAAACTCTCTTCAGAACCTACACCTAATGACATTAAAATGAACACCAATTTCATTGGAATATATGGGGGACTCAATCGTCAAATTGGTTTGACCAGTGATTGGTGGTAATTCCGTAATTGATAATTCTATTTATCCTTTGGTGTAAAAGCTGACCGAAAGAGAAAAGTTGATTATTTCTAAGCTGATAACCTAGAGTGGGAGTGAAGCATACACCCAACACTATGATCCCTTTATCTGTATTTAAGACAAAACAGCTGAATAAAAATTGACCCCAGTCTCTCCTTTGTTACAGGTCAACAGGCCGCTCACCATGAAAAAAGAAGGTATCCAAACGCGAAACAGGAAACTCTCCTCTAAGAGCAAGAAGAAGAAGAACGGCGCCTCCTGCCTCTCGCTGGGTGGTATGATGGGCGGCATGATGGGCGACATGAAGCCCCTGGACGCCAGTAAGGGCGGTTTTGGAGCTGCTGGATTCGGCGCAGGCATGGGAGGTGGACATCCCCACCTCAACGCCGCTCTTCATCCTCACCACGCCATGAGCCACTGGTACCAACATCAGCACACGCAAGGTTTCGTGTCGGGACCTCCTCCACCTGCCCCTCCCCCGACTGCGTCGTATCACCACCACATGAGCTCGCTCAGCGCTGCAGGTTTGGGGTTGACGTCGAATGGAATGGTGAGTACTGATTTGTGTACTCCGCTTGTACAGTGAAATTTTCCGACAATAGATTGTCTGGGGGGTTGAAAATGTAAAGCAGCTATCTCCCTACCACTTAGACCTTTCTTTGTATACATAATTTAAGTTTATGTGGGATACTGAATACTGAGGATGGAGTTGAGCAGTTGCCTGAAAGCTAATCCTTTGCTTCAGACTGAAAGAAAACAAATTATCTCTGGAGAATAGTTCTTTATTCCAGAGAGTGTAACAAATCTACCACTGTATGAAACTCATTCTGATCAAGAACAGATCTTGCCACTCACAAAATATTTCAGTATATTTGCAAGTCCTGCTGTTTCATTTTTTCATTTAACTTCAACTGCATCGAAGCATCCCAGAGCGGATATGAGTAGTGTTGACTATCAACTTTTCGCTTGTTTCTATTTTAACATTCTTCACGTGCATCACTATTTACTTGAAACTTAAGTGACCTTGATGTGGGAACCAAGTTACGAAAAGATCAAAGATAATGAAGAAACTTATTGTTCTCTCTTCATTGGATACAGAACAATTAAAAGAGTTTGGCAGCTCATCGACAGCTGAACAGCTTCTAGAACTTAACGAAGAACACCCTGAACTGGTAACTGAGTTACCGGTAAGCCATTCTACACTAAGCTACCACCTTGGAAACATTGGCAGAACTGACTGTCGGGATTGCCATCTCTGAGCTCTGTTCTACCGAAGGTTGAACTTCATCAAGGGGTGGAATTTTTACTCCTATGATAGGAAGGACTCAGTACCCACGCCTTTGTATAAATGAGGGTTTCGTACAATACATTTTACAGATCGTAGTACGGTTATCCTGAGGTGCCACCTATGATCAACAATGTATCTGCTATGCATCAGATGACTGAGTTAAAGATGCCTTTTTTGTTTCATCTCTGAAAACCGTGTCTTCTGATCAGCAGGATATTTTTCTGGTTTCATTCAGGAGAATATACGTTCTTCAGCTTGCTATGTAGAAAAATATTCTCATGTTACAAACGGTTGCTCAATAATATTTTTTATTTACTTCAATGAGACTATTTGTAATACAAACATGATTGATAACATTTTTTTGTTTGTTTCAGACTGGCTGGAGATCCGAGTACACGTGATAAGTAAATAAAGCCGCCTTTCAAGGAATTTATTTATAAACAACAATGTAGATATAATGTTTAAGATGGAAATGAAATTTAACGTGATCATCAAGAGCTGGTTAGAATATTCCTGTAAATTTGTATTCACTGTATATTTTGTAAAAGATACCGATTGCAGCAATTTCGTGACCAGTAAGTCTATGTATAAATTAAGTACAAAAAAGAACGTTTGTAATGTAAATAGATGTTAGTTTGTTTAAAATGATTTTCAATACAGGTGTCGAGTTGTAAATAGATTGATATTTTAAAGAAAATGTGCAATCTTCATGATAAATATAAAGTATTTATATGGGATATATGTAATGCGGGCGAAGAGAAAAATCGATACTCTCTTCTAGAGAAATATCTGTCAGGACTTCCAGAAAGGAAATAACTTCAATGTCAAACCTTTCTGAAGATGGAGAATTCTGGCAGATAATTCTTAAAGGAAATTATCATAGACTGCAAATATTGTAAATACATGACATTGTGAATTGTATAAATGCCGACCAATTTTCATCCTCCAAGATTTTAAATTATTTGCTTAGAACATATTTATTATCGAAACATAGATGTAAATCAAATTCGTGCTCAGTATTCAATTTTTTTCGAACGCATTACTAACATTTCGATGGACGGCAATCAAATGATTTCAATTAATAGTACAAATTCGTTTTTAAGTTCGTCTCTTTCCCAAAATTAAATACTGAGCACTGTGATCGCCATGTTTATATTTTACAGTATTTTGTTGAATAAATCTATTCGTTGTTACTCTTCATGAAAGTGTACTTCAGAATCGGTTTCATCGATTTGTACGCAAAATGCAATTCAATATAGTAATAATTGATGAACATTCAAAAAGTGTAAATAAAGAAATTGATGTATGTATATGCTCTTCGTGTGATAAATAAAAATATTTAAACTTATCGAGTGTGTTTTCGTTACTTGTAATAGAAAACGGAATATTTTAGCATTTGCTGGTGATGTGTGGTGGTCTGGGATTACAGGTTATTTTGTTTGTGTCATCTTCATGCAAGAGGAAGACAACATTTTCGTAGTTGAAACTTTCGAATTTCACAAGTTGAATGATAAGTTCAGAAAAATGAATTGGCAATTTGAAATTCCATAAAAAAGTTACCCCACTCAACAAATTGAACCTAGACATATGTATTTGCTTCTATCGTTACCAAAGAAATTAATCAATTCCTCTTAGGTTGTTGTCTCTGGAGTGAAAATCAACACCAATATCAAATACAGTGAACCACGCTTCCTTCACTCAAATAAAAAATGTTAAAACTACAAGTCCATAATTCTTCTTTGGGAAACGAAAGCCTCTATATGAAACAATAACTTCTAGCACTATGCTGTCAGTTTTCAGCGGTACAATGGACTATATACTGGGTAAAGCTGATTTTCCTATACAAAAATAAGAAAATACTGTCAGATATTCCAATACAGCTTTTTTCAAGATAATCGATCCTGGAAAACTAATCATGAAGAACCATTGACTTTATGGAGATGAAGCAATCGAAAGCCATGACATTTTGTTTAAAAATTCAAGAACTGTCAGAGTTTCAAATCTCATTATTTATGTATATGACTGGGTAATTCGTGACTTGTTTTTATGTATCTATCATATTCAAGAACGTCGCATGAGAAAACCTGACAGTAACTTTCCCATAAAACATTCGACGCGCGTTTCCCTACGGAGTTAGCACCTTCAGAAGAAAACTTACACTGAACTTCCCCTTTTTTGGCCGTAAATTCAGTTCATGCATAGTGCTAGCAGTTATTGTTTCGCATAGCAGCATCGTTCTGAACATGAATCATTCGGAGTGATTTGAATCCCTAAAAAATGTCATGGACTTGCGGTCTAGCACTGCATATCATACCACAACAAATTGTGCCTATTGAGATGTCAAAATGAACTTTCATCATTGCGATATAAGCTATCTGCACACAGTGTGACCAGTGAGGTCCGCATCAAATAGTATTTTCTTCATTGATTGCTCAATACAGGATTTCACTTTTGAAATCGAGATGGGAAACAATGAGAAAATGTGTAGTCATGTGATTTGCGTAATCTGTCAAATATTTTTTAATGAAACCAAAGTCCTGAACACATGAATTATTGAATTCGAAATATTTCACATAATATGAGCACATAAACATGATATAATGCTTTTCACTTTCACTGAAAAAACAAACACTAAAACCGAAATAAAAACCAATATAATCATCAATATAAGCAAGGTAACACAATTACATATATTGATTGTATATTGCATATTGTGCTCGAGAAGATTTCGGTATTTTCAGCAATTTCATGCTGTTTTGATCTGCGCATTTGATGATAGTGATAAAAACTGATCTTCTCATGAAAATGCTACACTTTTTTCTAAAAATAGTCACTCGAAAAATAAAAAATTTCTCAATACTTTGACCCTCACTTGAATTTTTCGAGAACGAAGGAAATTTACAACAATCTTTCATTCAATTGTTTTTTATATACCTATTTGTAAACGTTTTACTTAAAATCGACTCGTTATGCAATATTCCAATGGAGTTGAATTTTCCATTATTGACCAAGAGTATCTTGTTACATCACATACACAATCTGATGCTAGTTGAATTATCATTTTCAATCGAGATCATTTCGCTCATTAACCATTGATAATGTTCACTTGTTCTGCAGGGGTTGATTCGAACACGTACAAATAATTCACCTTATATCAACTATTGCAAGATACTTCTATGTAGTTGATAGTTTTGAGAATGGCAGCACCCTTCATATTATTATATAACGGCTTCCCTCATAGTTCCTTGAAAAAAGTTCGCATATCTTCTAGAAAGCTGTCCTTGCCCGCACAAGGTTCTGCCTTCTTGACGCACTCCTGAGAATGTTTCAAAAAAAAAGGAAACACAAAATGAAAAAAAAATGCTCGAAGTCCTGAAATGGAATTTAGGAATAATTAGAATCCAGACAGCAAAATATTCAAATGGTATTCAACAAAATAAAACCAGCATCGACTGGAATCAAGGTACACACACTTCCGTTTATTTTTCCCGAGTAAGGTGGGTGAATAATGAATTCGAATTTAAATATTAATTGTTGAACGGAAGTGCTGTTGTTTTTCAAAAGAATTAACAGTTCATATGAATTTAAATAAATCTTGAAACAGGAAATTACGAGGGATTTGTGTATGATTGTCCTTTGTTCGGTATTCATGAGGAGTCCTATGATATTGAAACCTCAAGAAAAAAAATTGCATTTTCTCTTATTGATTCAATGATTATGCATGGAGAGTAGAAATCGTGGAAATCAAAGTCTGGAACAGAATCACATTTGCGATGGATTACATAGTCATTGATTATTTTTTTTTGTAAGGAGTCTATAATTTCCATATGTACAGTGCATTTCTTCAATGCCCCCCCTTATTATTTTTTGAAGGGGGCAACTCAAAAAATTGAAACGGGTTAAATGAATTGATGCATGAATAGTATATTTGGGAGTAAAATTGACAAATAAAAATTTCAAGGTGGCGATTGGGCGCCTTCTGGAAAAAAATTTAATGGAAAGGGGGGTCTTGTGATAAATTGTTTTGAAGCTCTCGATGAATACATTACAAGCCTAAAATATGAAGTCAATATTCACAAAACTGCATTATTTGAAAGAAGCTTCTCATATAACGTCTCCGCTTCTCCGCTGTTTATAATAACATTCCTACGAAATTTAAAGATGAAAGTATTGGTGCATTTCGTAAAAAGTTAGCAAAACATCTCAAAATGGCACAATTTCAATGAGATTGAATATTTGTTCTTCACGTTCGAGTAGGGTTCATACAATCCCTGCTAATTAAAATTTAATGATATTTTTCTCTCAAGCTCTTCATGTATTCATTTATATACTCATATTAGATGGTTATTAGTATTAGTATCTTTAGCTTTTTTTTATTCATATGTATATATATTGGGGGTTATGTGGAAGAGCAACTCTGTTGAACATCGCCTCCCACTTTTCATCCATTAATATTCATGTATTTATTAGAAAAAAATAAAAACACATTATTATTATTATTACGTATACTCATATTAGAGAGTTATTAGCTACAGGTTAAGTGGAAGACCATCTGCGGATGCAAATCCTAAAGATGAACTTCGCCTTTTCATCAAGCACGTAATACTTTGTTATGCCTATTATCATGATATTGTGTCGTTACGTAAACTTGTTGAATAAAGATTATTATTATTATAATTATTATCTTAACCTACAACAAAATTTCGGAACATGTTATAATTGCCTGCACACATCGACGTTTGGCTTCATAGTTTGAGGAAATAAGCTGAGTTCATTTCAGAAAATGGTCGAAATGGTTGCCTTGAACGTTTTGAGATAAGAAAGGCCCAGCCGATATTTCACGTCAAACATTTAAGAAAACAGCGATTTTTCTACAAACGTTTATTATTTTCTGCCGTACATTCAATATTGAAGCAGGTTCAGTTTCGTACACCTTCTGCTTCAAATAGCCCCATAAAAAAAGTCTAAAGGTGTTAAATCTGGTAAGCGGGCTGACCATTCCGTAGTACCTCGATGGCCTATTCAACGATCATGGAAAGTATTTATTCAAATAGTTTCTTACTTGTCTGCAGTTGTGTGGTGGTGCTCAATCTTGTTGGAATAATAATATCCATATCGAATTCATTAGGATTCACTTCGACGATTTCGGTGATTAGAGGATCAACAGTAGTTGCCAGCATATTCAAATACAAAATGGTTGAGGCTTTTGCGGCCGAGATTTACTTAAATCAGAAACACAAGATCGCTTTTCTTGAATACGTAAGGAAAGCCAATCATTAAATCGTCTCCAGTATCATCACTTTGGTTCTGGTTTGAAGGCCGCCGTTCTTTTGGAATTTCTTCCTGACGTTTTGCTGGGCGAGTGGCTAGCTTCTTCGGAGGCTCATACATTTTGAGTTTGACTCCGATGACTGGGTATCACGACTTCGTAATGCGAATTTCTATGGATTCAGGTAGCTTGGAAAAAAAGTAGTTATCAGTCCAGACTACTCGAGGAATTCCAAAAAACTGATGCTTTCAAACCCGAACCAAAGTAGTGATACTATATTCAAATACAATTCCCCTGTTAAATTTTGTTTAATTGTCCATTTTGGAGAAAGTGGTACATATCTACTAGGCAATTACATCAATTTTCTCTGAAAACAGATGTGGAGAAACGGTTTGAAATATTCAGATGAAACACTGGAATGTTCAACAAAAACTGTAAGAGTTCCTGCTTCGAGGGAAAGTGTTCTATAATGTTAAGGCACAATTTAATTGTTTCTCGTTGATACTACCTACAGAAATGATATTGCTTTCTGGCTACAATTACCCAAACTAATGTGGATTTTTACCGATACACAATGTGAACACGCATCGGTCCGAACACATACCTTGTTAGACGTGCAGATAACATCTACATAATCTAACAATTCGGATCCGAAAACTAATGACGATCAGTGTTCACGCAATTTCGGGTAACTCATAGCAATCATTTCAACTTGGTAGCAATCACGATCAATATATCATTGTTGCTGTTGTTTCAAAGTGATTCGGTTTCCTCAAAAATTATGGGTGAATATGAAAACTTCACACCAACAATTTTCGAACAATGGAATGCGTATTACTTCTCGCTTTACCATGGCAACCGAGGTATTTAACGAAAAAAATTTTCCTAGAGAGAATTATACTGAATATTTCCCTCATATATAAAATGTCCCATAAGAGCAATGTAATTATCGAAAACTTACAGCGGCAATTGCATTGTATCAAGTCACCATAACCACACATTTGAAACCGTATCGCTAGACGTCAGTAAACAACACAAATAAATGACAGATAGACTTCAAAAATAGAAAAACATTTCGCGTTTAGGTGAGTACTTCATACAATCTATAGAGGAAAGTATAAATGAACAAAAAATAACATTTCCTTGAGAATTTTTTTAATCGTGAAATATTCCAATGAATTACATTCATGCATAAAAATGACCAGATAAATTTGCATTCAAGCGTGATATCTCATACAAATTGCATTCGGTTATTTTCATATTTTGTAAAAGAGCCCTCGTCCTTCGGACTCGGGCACTTTCGCCAAAACATGAAAATAAACTCTTGCAATTTTTAGATATCACGCTTTCTTGCAAAATTAACGGTATTTTTTATGCACTCGTGCAATTATAACCGAACATTTTTTGACATAAGCAGCCAATTCACATTCACACTTCCCTACTAGTATTATCATGTTTCAAAAAGAAAATATGTATTCTTTGTTGCTACGGATCCTGTATAATAAAATGGATATCAATGACTTGCTCTTAGGCCCGGTCTTTTCACCTCCAGATATCCTAAGGATAGATTGACTGAATGTTAGAATATGCTTTTGTTATCACTTAACGATAAACAAAAGAATATTCTAACCGTCAGTTAGTTTATCTGTAGGATATCTGGAGGTGAAAAGACCGGGCCTTAATGTGACAATATCTGTTCTGTGAGATGCTCCAGTTTCTAGGAGAGCTCAAAATCATGCTGTTTTTTCTTGTGATTGCCTTAGTGATGCTTGGATATCGTGAAAAGTGAGATCGAATGAATTCAATTATGAAATGATCTACAATGTGATGTGTACATTTTTTTTTATACATATGACTAGCTCATTTGAGTTCATCATGAGAATGTACAGTTTTGAAGTAATTTGGTGAACAGCTTACTTCCTTATGGTAATTCAGAACAATCTCATTTCCATGAAGAATGTTATAGGATGTTATTCAATTCATTCCATTTCTGTGGATATGACCGTATAATTTGGATTCAGCATCAATTTATTCCTCTGAAGATATGAACTTAGTTGCCGAAACATGCGTCGTGTGTAGTATCAGTTTGTTATCAATCTCTGATGACAATTCCCAATTACACGACAAAGGTTTCAATCTTTACCATTATTATTCTAATAGCAATGTGCTTACAGACAAATTGCAATCTGATATTTACAGATAGAAAATTTTTACCAGTACCCAATGCACTGAACCACTCTTTGTTCATTCACAAGAATTTGACAACCACACGTGTTTCGGTATTGAAGGATTCATATGTTTTGATTCTTTCTCAAAACATTGTGCACAAGTTTTCGATTAAGGTTCAACGCTTTTGGCATTCTCATAGTACCACTACTTTTAATCCTAGTAGGTTCGTGCTGAGAGGTACAAATTCAATGGCAACAGTTGTGAGAGTCGATCTCAACTTTAACATAATGATGCTAATGTGGTTGGCAGAATTAACTTTTGATAAAAACCTCTGCAATTACACTCAGGTATATTAGCAAACAATCAAGTCTGTTTGTAGAGTACGAACGCTTTCTAAAATATCGTTTCTTTCGCTTCATCAAATAACCAAAGTTCGATTCTATAACGTACAATATAATTACCGCAGCCGAATACCGATTACCGAACTTTCTCCCTAACGAGCCTCCGTCTTCGTTAATTTCGGTGTCATCATCTCCACCGATTTCAAACAAAATTTAACGAGCCGATAATTCGTACAGGTGTACGTCTTTCCGAAGCATAAATAAGCACCAACTTACCCGCTCATTTGTTTACCGGCGTTATCGTCAATTATTCACGTTATTATCCCATTTGCATAATTTAATTTACAAAATGAGAATAAAGATTATGCCCGTACCCGGTTATTATCGCGAAGAAATGCAAAACTCTCGTGAAGTGGGTGGGTTTGCTGTCGATTTATTCGTTGGGTATGTCGTGAAATGCTCCAACGTATTGTGACAAGTGATGCCAACATCCTGGATTCGTTCTGTTAGTCTGTGAAAATTGTAAAGCTGTGTGTAAATAATATACCTGGAAAAAAAAAATATATTTCGCGCAGAAAAAGCTATTTGTATAACAAAGGAGGAAAGTCCTTCTTTTCCTCCCAAGAATGAAGTTTACTGCCCGAAGCGTAGCGGAGGGCAGTAATCATTCAAGGGAGGCAAAGGCACTTGACCCCCATGCTATGCATATGATTTTTCTGCCTTCCTCAAATAACAAGTAATTTTCAAAATGATTTATTCATGAAACTAACAAACAAAATTTATCAAACGACCTATTATATAGGACACAAAAAATCAAACTGTATAACTTGTAGAAAAGTAAATGTTCAACTGAAAAAATAATAAGACTCACTCATTTACTTAATCACAATCATTTTGTACACCATTCATGAGCCTAAAGCGGAAGAGAAATCAATACCGCAGAGTGGCTATTAATGCACAATAAACATCAAAAGTACAGCAGAAGAGACGTAGCTGATTGGAAAATCGAAACAAAAATTATGAAAAACCATGTTCTGAACATTTGAAGCAAAAAAGGTGACTTGGCGTCTAGATTCATGTTTTTCTAAGGTCTTTCAGTTTTTACTTCTGGCTTAATTAGAATAGTATATGATAATATTCGACCTGAGCAGAGCTTTCGATACTCTGAGTGTTGAAATAATTTCGGAAAAACTCTTTAACATTGGTATCAGGGGCAATATCAAAAGGCTCATCGTGTCTTCCTTGAATAACCGACATTTTAAGATGAAACAAAATAATACATTATCTGACGAGTATTCTATTACAACAGGAACACCACAGGGTAGTATTCTTGGCCCGTTGATATTTTTACTGAACCAATCGTACTACCTGATAGAATCACTAAAGAATAAACTAGATACCAAATCCCTGCTAACGGTATATTACGCAAAATTTCACTCCATAGTATCTTGGGGTCAGCCACTGAAATTGGCAGAATATTTGTGAAACAAAAGGCACTGTTGAGGTTGATTTTTAACCTTGATTACAGAACGTCATGTAGGGAAATATTTAAAGTAAACAAAATAGTAACTGTGGCAAGCATATTCATTCTGAAACTCTTGACATACATCCATGAGAGTAAAAGACACCTTGACCTACGATCAGAAGTACATGATTATAACACTAGGAAAAACAATATGCTCACAACTCGAAAACATATTTATACAAAATATGAAAAGTCTCCTGTGTTTTTTGGAACGAGTATTCATAATAAATTGCCAAACAGTATAAAGACACTGTCACCAATTGCCTACAAACGAAAGCTCAAATCATTTGTATCAACAAATGGGTTTTATACAGTGGACGAATTTTTACTTGGAGTTGTGAATATTTAATATTCTTTATTTTATTTTATCCTGTACAGACTGCGTTACCTTTATCTACTTACTGGGCTTAGGCTAATGATAATATGACGCTAAGATCATTATATATTTGTATGTGTGTGCGTGTATATATGTGTGTATACATTATACTATTTACTCATTTATATGTATTAAATCAAAATTTTATTTGACGTATCCCATCTATGTAATATAGCACAAAGGATAAATGAATTCTATTCTATTCTATTCTAATAATAATAATTCTTTATTGCTTCTTTCGAATATACATCAATTAGAAAGAGTCCAGCCAGTATGGAAAAATAAAGGAACACTTTCGATAATCCTGGTGTTCAACATAATACAAAGAAAGTTATATATGGTGTTATCAAGTGAGAAAAAGTTAACAGTAAGTGGTGATTGTCTCAAGGCAAAAAAGATCAAGAGAAGTGACTTAACTTGAGATAAAACAAGTTTACAGAAGTTTGTATTGAATTGATATTTGTTAATATTCATTCGTTAATAACAAAAGATCGGAGTTTCAAAACACTGATAAAAAAGTGAGAGATTTCCTCAATCTTGTTAATATCGGGGTTGTTGAGTTCCTCACAAAATTCATCGATGCCCCGAAGGTTCTTAATGAATGGTCCTCTGATGCTCTCATATAACCTGCATTTGGAAACCATGCAACAGTCTCTAAGTCCATGGCATTACACATGGTGCATAGCTCGCTTTCATCGATTGAATATGGAATAGCACTGAAACAATCAAGAAATTATTGGAAGTTTCGACTTCGGATTTGCCTACGTCGGCGTCTCTCAGTTTGCAGTTAGCTACTTCAGGACACCCAAAAGCAGTTTGTACAACAAGAATGGATATGGTGGTCATATCGCAAGAAGAAGAATTTTGAGCAAGATGCCGTAGGAGAGTGCTCGAACATTCGAGGGCGATGTGGCCAATATTTCGAACAAGGGCGGATCTAGGATTTTTTTCTGGGGGGAGGGGGGCACAAGATACGGGCGGGTGAAAAAATCAACAATAACTGTTAGAAATAGACTTGAACTATGACACTTCAAGTTTATTTCTGCAAGTTGAAGTATGTATTGAAAGGTATATGAAAGTGGCGAAAGAATAGAAAAATTAAATGTTTTATAAAGACAGTTTTTTTTTATGTTTCCTGCTAAATATGTCCAGCACTTCATTAGCGTCCATTTTTGCCGCAACGTCTTGATGGATATGCATTAAAGCCAATCCAGTCAAACGCTCCTCAGTCATCCTGTTGCGAAAATATGACTTTAATCGACGTAAGGTGGAGAAAGATCGCTCGACAGTGCTAGTAGTCACTGGAAACGTGCACAGCAATTGACAAAGAGTTCTAATATTTGGCAGCATCGTTGCTCTTTTGTAGGCATCTGCTGGAGATACTGGGATATTTTCTCTCATCTGTTGCCAAATTTTCAGCTCTCCCTTCAAAGCTAACCAACAAGAAAGGTCTTCTCTATATATTTCAGCGCCTTGCAAAACATCCTCCACATCTTTGTCGCTGAAGTTATGGGACAGCAACTTTTGCAGCTGTCCAATTCTCTGCATGGGAGCGCTAGGGAACCTGGCTGACATTTCACTTAATATATAATCCAGAAAAGGAATATATATTGAAAGTCTGTAATATTCTTCAACTGACTCTGAATGTTCGGCCGATTCGATTGACGGCTAGTGATTCTGGGGACCGTGATTTCTGCACCAATTTCATTTGCGATGGCCTTAGCCTGATTGAAAAGTTTTTTAAATGTGTCCGTGCTAGTTTCAAGATGCCTCTGCAAACTTCCTGTGGTTGCATTAATAAGCTGAACTGCAGAAATTATATCAATTTCAATGGCTTGTAATGATCGGGATAATGGCAGCGTGATTCCTAAAATATCAGAAAGGATTACCAAACTTACGAGAAATTCCGACGACATTATAGATTGGAGCAACGAAAATGGAGGTATAGCAATTCTGTTTCCTTGATCTTCATCAGCCATTGTTTGCAATAATCCAGGAAGACATGGCAAGACGTCCAGAAACGTCAAAAATTGTAAAAATTTTAGAAAGCATACTCCTAGAGCTCTATTATTAGGTGAAAATCACAAGTAGTATTGAGTAGTATTAAAAGAAACTTTCATTGATTAATTTTCATGATCATTTTTCGATGATCATTTTTCGATATCCATGAAGAACTCAAAAGAAAGAAACTTTCCTGAATTCAATATTGAACGTTACAAATTGAATTGATAATGTCAAATTAAAAAAAGTACAAAGTAAATCGGGCGAACCAACGGCTATGAAGTGGACAGTCACAGGGCGTACGCCTTAACCAACTAGGCTATTTGGATTGTGACATTTCCGTTAATGATTATTAGTGTGGAGACTAGATTAAGTAATTCCACAAAAAATCAATTCAAAGTTGACTCAATAAACTAGAAAAAATTTCATAAAGATTCATTTATACTTGAATAAAACAACTTGGATTTCGTGTTTGTAGGTAGACAGACCAGAATTGTGATGTTTTTCCAAAGTTGTCCCTGGAAACCAGAGTTGGACAGAGTTGTGAATTGTATTCAATTCAAACGAATTGAATTCATTTTTTGTGAATTCAATTCAATGACTTCAATTCATTAAAAAAAAGTGAGTTGTGAATTGTGAGTTGATATTTTTTTCCGGTGAATTGTGACTTTTTAATTGATTTTCGTGAATTCAATTCACGGAAATGAATTGAAGCCACATTTCAGATTCACAATTCACAAGACATTCCCTAAAGCGCATGTGCTTCTTGTTCAACGCGCCCAAAGCGCCCATACCTAATCAAGCCGGCGTCGTCGTGATACCCTCGAGTTCCAGTTGAGATCGTAAATTTGTGTATAATTCTCTCCATCAGCACGTGCTTGAGATAAGGTATGTATTGTTTTGTTATACTTATATTAATATGTCACCATATTCGAACAACTTTGTGAAAATAAAGGTTTTTTCAAATATATCTATGGTAGATATAGTTATAGTATCGAGGATGGAAGTTAAACTTTTCAACACAGCTCACATTACTCGAACACTGATCGAACTACCAAACTGAATGCATTTGATGCGCGTAATATTGAGCTCTGTTGACAAGTTTTTCATTTCTACAAAGAAATTTCAGTACCTAAGTGAAATAAATAGTGGCTTATTGGAGCGAGTACAAATTAAAAAATTGTTCAGACGTTACTGGAAATTCAGGTGTCACTATGTCAAAAATATTAATTTTTTTCATTTTCAAGCTCACACGAAAAAAACACCTGTAATATTCAGAGAAAGGAGATGCAAATCCGTTGTCACTTTCAATTTCAGCAGGTTTTAAGACAAGCTTGTCTGATATTTATACAAAAACGATTCTCCGAACAGAATTAGAGATTCGGTTTCCAAGTTCACAATAAAGGGGTGGGGAAACTGCACTAGTCGTATAAATGATTATATCTCAAGAGACCAATAACGATAGCATTTTTGGTAGAAAAGGGAAAAATTCTTGATTTCAATTATTATCAAATTGCCTCTTTCTTGAAGAGGAGCAAAAAAAGTTGAAATCAGGTACCGTTAAACTGAGAAACTAGTCATGTCATTGAAAATTATCGATTTTACAAACAATCGAATGTATCGGTTTTCAAATTAATATTAATGTTAATTTTGATTTGGGCTGCATGTTGCCACCCTCAACCGCCACTTGAATATATTATGTAACAATAGATCAACTCCCGTGTAGAAAAAACTTATTTAGGTTTCGCCGACACTTTGACATTCCAAAATCATTGAAAATTCCGCATTCACAGCGTCAGTGTACCTCATCATTTTGTCAACGATATGTTTGTTCATTTGTATAAGAGGGATATTTGATCAAGACATTTCCATCGTGATTTTTTCAAATGAAAAATATTTAGGAATTTTTTGAATAAAAATATATCTTCCAGAACAAGAATGCCTTTTGTGATTTCCTATGATAAATCATAAATGTCGAATGATTATCTAACTCTTTTCCGTACCACTGACTGAAATAATCACCTGTACAATATCCGTGTGTTTTCTCTAATTACTGAAACAGCAACGAAGGTACTTCAGAAAAAAAATGTTTTATGAAATACCTGTAAGTAATTGGTTGATGATGCCAAGGGCCGAAAAACAGAATATACAGAGTGGACCAACGAAAAGTATGTACCTAGCTTTTCTCCTTTATTTGGATTTTGAAGCAAAAAGGCTTGGATTCGAAGAGAACACATTTTACACATATTTTTTAACCTCTGCCTTCAAACTACTTTCTAGGAGGTGTCACAATCCTGACCTGTATTACCACTAAGAAAAAAAAATACAATGAAAAGTTGTAAGCAAAATGAATTGTGAATTGATTAGAGTAACAATTCACAAGCTAGCTTGTGGCTTCAATTAGTTTTTTTTCTGATGAATCCCCAATTCATGAATTCAATTCATTTTTTTTGCGTGAATTGTGACTGTGAATTCAATTCACGAAAGTAGTGAATTTGTCCAACTCTGCTGGAAACCAAGTATTTTGTTATCTGTGATTGGTGGAATTCATATCCTACCTTGTCTGGATATAAAATCATAACGATTCAGTTGACTGGAACAGCTTACTCATTCGTTTAGTAAACTATGGAGAAACGAGCATATTCACGAGTAGTAGAAAAATTCATTCGTAGTACCAGCGACTCAACACCGACGATTACAAAATCTCGTGAGCCCCAAGCCCCACAGGCCTTTGTGTCCGACCATGCCCGTATCAATCAGGCTTTCGACAGTTTCCGCTTTCCTACGAAACCCGACAATAAATCTCCCATATTAATCACGCAATGACAAACGGCTAATTTATGACTATTTCATTTTATAAGATTCGCATGCCTTGAATATCAATAGTTCACGGGCAAGGACGATCCTTTTCTAAATATAGTTTCACAATGAGGCAGGCGTCGATCTCCTTTCGCCGCTTTGTCCTCGGCACTGTCCATTGTTGTCTCTGATTTTTTCTGGAAACCGGATCCGGTTTTTCGAATCGACTGTGGTTGTGCGTGGGGAAACGGTTTGAATTCATTTTGCGACGCTTCGGTTCGACCATCCAGAATACAAATTTTCTAAGGATTGAAATATAATATTAATAATAATAAAGGTCTTTATTTCCCATCATACGACAAAACTTAAAGGAAAGAAAAATACAAAACATGGTGGGAAAAGACCGGAGATCAGATTAGCTGCAAGCAGCCCCTGTTATTATTCTCAAGCCTATACTTTATTTCCGAGAAATCTCCGTCAATGGTTTTCCGTCCGATCAGTCAAAACCCCTTACGATATTAGTATATTACGTAACGAGGGGGATAATTAGCCTATTACGCACGAGCGAGAATTTTGAGCACAAGCCTTGCCGAGTGCGGCAATTTGCGAGTGCACATAACTAGCCTTATCCTCGAGTTGAGTACTGTACTTTTTCTACTCCCACCAAGCGCAATCGGTAATTTCTGCTTGTGTAGTAAAAATTTCTTATTTAATCCCTCATTTTTAATGCTCAACGAGACACTGGATGACAGCAAGTATGTAAAACAATTGACAAAATGGTTAAGGCTTTCGCGGACGAGGTTCGCAGTATCACTACTATGGTTTAGGTTTGAAGGCTGTGTGTTTTGGAATTTCTTCCTGACGTTCAGCTGGCGCTAGCTTCTTCAGAGGCTCATACATCTTGAGCTAGACTCCGATGATTAGATATTACGACTTCGTAAAGTGTATTTGTATGGATTTAGGTAGCCAGCTTTTCCTCGATTCGGAGCTCATTCATTAATATTGATTGTTGTAAATACTGGATTCGGAGAAGTATCATCAGCATTAACTGCCACACTACCTGCAGGCATGTTATTTGTTATTTTTGATCTTCTGAAAATGGGATTCCATATTCGGATGGGGTTCACAGATTTTTTTTTTCTGTTGAAATTATCCGCGTGTTTGTGGATCTCTATTGCCACCTGTATCAATCGACTATGGTATCCCTAGTTGGGGGCAATGAGTTTCGCGTTTTCAAACAGAATCCTGTGGTTTCCCTCACTGAGTGTTCCGCCACAGCTGACTTGCCAGTTTGCCCTAGTCTGCAGTTTCTCTCATACTCTTTTAGCCAAGTTTCCATAGATCTTTTGGTGGTACTGATGTATACCTTCCCACAGGTGCACGGTATGCGATAAACCCCTGTTGCTGAAAATGGGTCTCTTTTGTCTTTAGCCGACCTGAGGCTTTGTTGTATCGTTCTGGTGGGTTTGAAAACCGTCTTTGTGTTGTGTTTCCCCAAGAGTTTTCCTATTCGGTCTGTGACCCTTGGAATATATGGTAGATAGGCGTGTGCAGCTATCTAAGCGGAACTCTTCAGTTTCATGGCCCTGAAAAAAAAAACTCCGAATCAAGGAAAAGCTGGCTACCTGTATCCATATAAATACACTTTACGAAGTCGTATTATCAAGTCATCGGAGTCTATTTCAAGATGCATGAGCCTCTGAAGAAGCTAGCCACTCGCGCCAGCGAAACGTCAGGAAGAAATTCCAAAAAACAATGCTTCATGGATATAACTAGATTCACTACCAATCCACGAATTGTTAAACACAAATTTCCTAAAAATCACATTTTGAATTCAATTTTACAAAGAACTAGATGAGAAAATTTGCTGAATTTGGTTTTTGGCAATTAAATGTAGTCATGCCATCAAATTTATCAGGTCGAATGTTACATATCCCATCATTTTGAAAGAACAATCCCGGAAGCGGTCGCCATCAACTTAGAATACGCGTGTATTATAAATGAGCCATAACATAACACCTGTCAAATACGTAATAAACGGTATGAAATAATGGGAGTAGGAAAAATGCGTTAACTTTTTCTTTATCATATTTTCAATTCATCACATTCTATTGTACGACATTTAAGGTAAAGAATACAACTTATGAAATAAATATGAATGAATGACTGTAAATGATAAAGATGACTTAGTGGACACCTGTTCATTGAGAAGAATATATGCCTCGCCACTCACAAGATATTTTGAGGAATTTGGTGTTATCTGCAAATTTTTGTACTCGTGCCAAGTTCCTATACGCAAGTGTTGGCAGTAAGGCGTGTAATGACCACTATTCTTCGTTCCACTGTGACTGAAGAGTGCCCAATGGTCATAATAACTAGGGATTGCATTGAATGCTGCAAGAATACTCATGCCTAGACCTTTTATAGGAACAACTACGATGGAAGTTGATGGACAACCTCTGGCGAAACTTAAGAATCAATAACTTTCTCGTGAACTTCCAACTTTCTACAAACTTGAAATATAATGGTTTCTTATGACCATTTGACATTTCTCCTCGAGTGAAATAATCCAAAAAGTGCTATAGTTGAAGTTGGCCGTTTATTTGTGGCATAGACACTGAACAATTCGCACAATATGGACATTTTAATGTCGTTTTTCGAGCCTTATCTGTATCACTCAGGTTTGGATCTATTGCTGACTAATGAAAAAATTCAACACAATCATTAGCACCGAATCTGAGTAAGCATCTGCATCAAAACAGTGAAAAGCGTTCGTAGCAGTTTATGGTCACTTGACCAATGATATTGCAGATTCCAGCAGACCACGAGGTGATCACGCTCTGATCATTGTTTACATGCGCTGAATATTGGATTGGAGTTTGGTTTAGAAAAGGAAATGAATAAGATCACTCATCATCTTTTAAGAGGACAATTAATAAGGGGGTACTTCAGACTTATAATATACCTCGGATTGCTTCTGACTCTTCATCACATTTATCACCCTCAGGAGATTTTAACAACAAAATTTGAGGATTTTCAAGTACTGTTCGAAAGTCATCTTATTTCTTCGTAGTTTTTTTTGGTTATAAAACTACCACAATCTGGAAAGATAGTGTAACAAGTAAATTGTTACATGTCCTATGAATCATTAAAAGTCTCAAGTCATGACGGTTCATTCTGAAAATCTACAAATATTTTGGTAACGTATCCGTAAAACGCAAACAAATGCCTACCTTAACGCTCACAAATAAAAAACTATTTCAATACTCGTCAATAAACGGCTATCGATCGCGGTTCTGTGACCTCCGTCAATTCTGTCAAAATTTCTGCGTTAAGATGGAAGTAGATGTGTTTTCGACCGGAAATTATTTTTTGTGTAGATGAAATTAATAAAACCGGTGAGCACCTTGCTTCACTCTCTTTTTCGACTGGAGGAATTAGAGGCATATTTGCTGTGTGTTTGTGCACTGAGACGCCATTTTTCTGAATGAATATCTGGGGAAACGCCATTTTTTTTGCTGAATATATATCTGAAGATCTGGTTCTTCGTATTCCTAAAGGGACTAATAAAGGTTAGTTCGAATGATTATTCATATTTTTATATTGTTTGCCCGTATATTAAATTCTTTCCAGGCACTAAATAACGTTCGTTTTATTGTTGAACACATTTTTCAATATGAGATAGCTCACATAACTTTCTCAGATTTTACCTTACCAAACCCCTTGCTTATTCGATGTGATTTTATTCCATTGAGATTATTTAAGCTAAATTTCAACGCTTTATGTATATATGTGTGGTCATTTTTCACATGCTTTCAGTCGATCCCAGAGCTTCTGTTTTTACATTCAATAGATATAATATTCAGATTTGTGTAAGCTTTCTGATGTACATGTTATGATCATATTGTGTTAGTCGTAACTATTAAATTTGTGATAATGGGACACAGAGCTCGAGTCGAATGGAGGTGTGTAGAAGTGGTACATTCCTTAAGGCCTATAAAACTTACAGGTCCATTTTAAGTTGGGACATATCTGGAAATACAAATATTTTAAGCCGGGGCATATCTGGAAACACAGACATTTTTAGCCGGGGCATATCTGGAGAAACACAGACATTTTTAAGCCGGGGGCATTTCTGGAAACACCCTTCTGAGTCAGGCAATCTGGCAATCTCTACAAAGACCTTTTGAGTCGGGGCATATCTGCAAGTCATACACATCCAGGCAAGCTGGACATCCAGGAGCACTTCCTTCTCGAAGATAAGTACACAAACTTGTGTACACCTAGTGTTTTTTTTTTAAATTCATATTCATAATTCATGTTTTGATAGGAAATAAATGTCATATTTTATTAGAACTTGTTAATTTTCTCATAACTGTTCACTACTGGCGCCCTTAAAAAAATTTAAACATTGTAAGGTCTCAACAACGGCAGTGCAATGTCCACTAATAGTGAATAGTTTCCAGTCTAACCCACCTGAAGAGAGTCTCTTTCTGCTGCTAGTTTTCTTTTTTTTTTTTAACTTAACGTTTCAATAAGGATTAATATTGGAATCTATACAAGTGTAAAAGGGCAGATTCTCAGTTTTTCAGATTATGGTATGTTGAAAACTCAAAATAACTAGGAAAAAAAAAAGGATTTATCTACTTTTGGGTGTAATTTACATCGTTTCACATTGATCGTATACAGAAATATAGGTCACAGAACATGAACAACTTCGAAAAAGAATATCAGTTTTTGAGAAAACCACGATATATGAGTTTTCCACATGGCAAAGTCTCTTTGGCAGGCACTGTATAAGGTAAAGAATTTCCTTCAAAAAAGTTGACGAAAAAACAAATCGAATTTTACTCCCCAAGAAAGTCACATTATTATTCATAGCATGAAAAACAAGAATACATAGTCACTAAAAATTCCATTCGGACCCTTAGAAAAAGCCGTAACTCCGAATCGAATAAATGCATTACAGATAGATTATTGCGAAATATCTTATTACACATAATATAACTAATAAATCAATGAGTAGTTTGTGATCCTAATTTTCCGTGATTATCAGAGACATCATAAAAAAACACAAATGGCCGAACATTACAAAAACATTTGTCATTCGAATTCAAGACATGTAATTGCCTGTGTCATTTATGCATAAGTTATAACAGCAATTACTCACATGAACCTTCAGCTCAATAATTTCTATAGCAAATATCTGATATGAATAATTTGATACCGTGGCTATTAAATGATAAAAAGAGTAAAATGGTGAATATTGTATAACCTAATGGGAAATAAAAAAAACTTCATTGATTTTATGAGAATTTTGTTGTATGAATTGTTGAGGATTTCCAAATCATTTGATGAAGGATTTGCAACTAGGTAAAATGCATATTCTCTACTCTTTCAGAACTATCAATGGATCACCTAAGAACCTCAAATCTTGCTACTGATATTGGCAAGTATTGTGATTATATTTCAGACTCAACTTTCACTGGCTGATGCCAATGAATTTGGTCAATCTAATGGACTCCAATTAAACTTTACGATATTCGAAAAAATTAGTAGATATACTTTTAGGTTTGCAACTCCATACTTTCAGAACTCATCTGAGTAAAACACAGACCAAGTTCTTCAACTGGCAAATTTTGTAGTTGAAAGTGTTGGTCATTCCTGAAAAGTTTTCAGAAAGGCAGTTGAATGGTAATAAATAAGTTCATTGGGGAGAATCGTGGCTAATCATCAATATCAATGATTGAAAGAGAGGAATGATAAACCTGGAGGAAGGACTTTTGTATCTCGCCAATAAAATACATGTTTCTGAAGGACACATAATCATTCAGACACTTGTGGACATATTACGATTCAAAACATTTATTCCTGAACAGGATTATCCTGGATAATAAAAATTGTACTAGTGAAGTCTATTGAAATTGCAATGGCGTAGAAATAAATTTTGAAATTTGACAGTTTGTGTCATATTGACAATGAGAGTTGAAGGCAGTGACATGGAGCATAAAGTTTTGAAATGTATAATACTTTTTCATAATTTCTATGACACCGACTGATCCTGGTTTGTGGTTTATCTCTCCATAGAACTTAACATGCTGAGTTCTCATCAGACCGACACTTTCAGACCTCTTCAAGGGTGCCTTATGATCTCATTTCATGGTTTGTCAATTTACCTTTTGATGATAATACATATTCTTCTTCATTTTATGCTCCAAGTCACTGCATTCAACTATCATTGTCAATCTGTCACACCCTGTCAGATTAAAGAAGAATATGTAAAAATAATGAAATATATAACACTTTTTCTTCATTTCTATATCATTGTCTAATTCTGTTTTGTGGTTTATCTCTCCATAGGACTGAACATGGTAGGTTCTCATCAGACCGACATTTTCAGACCTCTGCACGGGTTTCTTATGAACTCACTTCTTGGTTTGTCAATTTACCTTTCGAATATATCTACCATATTACTGCCTTCGACAGTACTTCACTTCTCGCCAGCTTCTGATGATATACAAGGCTCAGATACGACCTGTCTTGGAATATGGTTCTCATCTGTGGAGTTCGGCACCATAACATTCATTGCGGCTTCTCGATTCTATTCAGAGAAGGACAATTCGTCTTGTTTGTGATTCTTCGCTCACAGACTCTCTCACTTCATTGAAACATCGTAGAAGGGTCGGAGACTTCTATAGATATTTTCACGGTCAGTGCTCTTCTGAATTGTTATCAATCGTTCCACCCTTGGCAATATCTACACGGATGACTCGACGAGTACAGAATTCTCACCCCTTTGTTGTGAACTTGAAGACCTGTCGAACCTGTCTTGCTCAGGGACCTTTTTTCAATAGAACAGCTGAGCTTTGGAACTTCTTGCCGAGGGACGTCTTTCCTGAGGCTGACAAACTAAAAATTCAAAGTGAATATTAATTCCTATCTCCAGTCCCTTGATTCACGCGGTCTTCTTTGAACATTAGAGGGCTTCCCTTTCGTGTGAATCTGCATATAAAAAAAACTGTCACATACTGTCCGAATTCAAATTTCATTTTCACGCCATTGCAATTTCAATGGACTTCATTGGTACCTACGATTAGTTTTATTTAGGATAATCCTATTCAGGATAAAATATTTCAAATTTGTGGTATATCTACGATTTTCTGAATAATTATGTGTCCTACAATTATAATGAATAATTTTCTGTACAAAATATCTGTACAAAATATAAGTATATTGGTACGTGCACACAGCTTGACAATTTTCCTAGGAATGATAAAAACAACTTTATTTCTGACCGGGATATTATAAGCTTATATCGTCATAGTTACGCTATCAATAAAGAGGGTCATAACTCCCTTGGAACATTATAGATTTTATAATTCCCTCTACCTTTCACAAGTAAAAATAAAATTATATATATATATATATATATATATATATATGCTGGCTGGAACTTCCGGTTGATCCGCGTCTGGAATGATTCACTTGTCTACGTTTCGGCTCCCATTTCGGAGCTTCGGAGCCATTTTCAAGACTTAGTGACCTTGCGTCTAGGTCTGAGTTTTCTTACTAGCTGGCTATCATCACTGGAGATCGAAGATTGAAGGTTGGTGGGATTTAAGGGTTCATTAGTAATTATGGCAGGATATGGATATATATATATATATATATATATATATATATAGTGAGTAGTAACATTTTTCCGTGTCAGCCAGTCCAGATATATCTTGTATTCTTTTTGGTATACGGCTTCACTTTTCGATGGAATTAATGATTCTCTTGCTTGTTCAGCTTTCTTCAAAATATCCTCCATTATATTTGGGGTAGAAAACACGTTTTTACCGCAAACACAGCTTGATTACAAAGTTCTGTTTATAAACAAGTAACATAGCAACAACCTGGCAACAAGAAAACTAATCAACGGTACCTGATTCAAATATACCGGGAAGGTAATGAATTGGTACATTTTTCCGTTTCAAAAATGAACAAAATTTCATTGAAATCGGTCAGAAATAAAATTATCTATGTACCACGGGAATTAATGAGCCTTAATAACCTCAGGCAATTGCTGTCCCTTGGGCCAGAGGCCCTCGGGACGCAAACTTTGCCATCGGTAATTAAGGCCCTCCTAATTCCCTTGATACATAAATAACTATTAAATTTTACGTATATTCCCTATTCTTACTTCATCGACCAGGCCATGATTCAGCAACCCTCTTAATTAAGAAACAAGCACGATCCAAATTAGATACCGCAATTATGAATTTCATGCCAAGCGACGTATCGACAGTACATTAAAAACTTATTTAGCCGGGGTACGCGTCTTCATTTATCGAATATCGGCTGGGAAGGCGGCTAATTTAATATTTAAGTTATTCGGCATGTGATGCCGACGGTTCACCTGTCTTCCTTCAGACGCACCGGGCATACTTAGCCGACCGGCCTCGACGGATCGCGGTTTTCGAAAGAAACTAGCGGGAAATCTGTGTATGCGGCCGATGTTGAAGGTGAGACATGCACGTGTCAATATTCTTTTTTTTTATATGCAGATTCCCACGCAAGGGAAGCCCTGTAGTGTTCAAAGAACACCGTGTGAATCAAGGGACAGGAGATACGAGTTAACATTCACTTTGAATTTTTGAAGTTTGTAAGCCTCAGGAAAAACCTCTTTTGGCAAGGAGTTCCGAAGCTCAGCTGTTCTATTGACAAAAGATCCCTGAGCAAAAGAGGTTCGACAGGTTTTCAAATTCACAACAAAGGGGTGGGAATTCTGTACTCATGGAGTCATCCGTGTAGATATTGCCAAGGGTGAAACGATTATCTATAGGAGAGAGACAAGTCTCCGACCCTTCTACGATGTTTCAATGAAGTGAGCGAGTCTGTGAGCGAAGAATCACCAACAAGACGGATTGCCTTTCTCTGACTAGAATCTAGAAGCCGCAATGAATGTTTTGGTGCCGAACTCCACACATGAGAACTATACTCCAAGAAAGGTCGTATCTGAGCCTTGTAGATCGTTAGAAGAGTGAAGTATTTCTTCGCATGAAATAGAAATCCAAGTTTCTGGGAAGCACTTTTAGCGATCGATCTCACATGGTTTGAAGCACTTTAAGCGATCGATCTCACATGGCTTTCCCATGAAAGATTATCACTGATCGTAATTCCTAGCATCGAGATACTTGATTTCGTAGGAATAGTTACTCCTGTCATCCACCAAGTTCATATTACCCCATTCTATTATTTTTACCAAGACGTCGTTAATTTTATTGACGTGAATGTTTCTTTGAATTTTTGTTTCTCGAGATGGTATGGGGACTCTGGAAGAGAAACTGGTATGGAGAGTACTGTCGTCTGTAAAACTATGCATTGAACAAGATGTTTTCTCGAAAAAATCATTGATATGAAGCAGAAACAAAGTAGGCGCCAGAACTGAACCCAACGGAATACTGCATTTATTGGGAGAATATCAGATGATACTCCATCAACAACCACATACAGAGACCTATCGGACAAGAAACTCTCCAACAAAGCACACAACTTGAAGGCACATCATAAGACGGCAGTTTAAAAAGTAGACCCCGATGCCAAACTCGATCAAACGCTTTTGAAGTATCGAGTGCAACAGCTATCGTTTCTCCGAATTTCTCGATTGAATACTGCCAAATATGAGGAAAATAAGCCAATAAGTCACTGGTTGATCTTTGATGGTGAAATCCGTATTGTCGATCATTAATTATTCCTGATTCCTCTAGATATTTGATGATTGCTTTTTTCATGACTTTGGAAATGATAGAAAGCAATGCAATTGGTCAAGGTAAAGTTTTTCCCTTTTTCAGGAACTGGTTGAATTCTTGCTGCCCTCCAGGACTTAGGAAGAATCCTCAGGTTATATGAAAGGTTGAATAATTCGCAAAGTACTGGTGTCAATTCGGGGCACATACTTTCGTGAACTAAAAGTTAAATTTAGAATTAAGAATCTTACGACTAAATATTGAATCATCAAAAGGAACAGTTCGCTCATCAAGCCAATCTCAACTCACCTACTTAGTAGGTTAATGGGCTAACACCTGTCAGAAAACGAGATTTATCTGAATTACTCCCGGAAGATTCTTCTCAGAAGAAATTTCTGCATAATATGCTTTTTATGATACAACTGCGGGAAAAGATCATCAATGCTGAAGGTATCCAGGCATGTCTCTTCTCGAAAAATATGTCAGGTGTAACTATTTCTACAAAATTAAGTATCTCGATGATAGGAATTACGATCGGTGATAATCGATAGCTAAAGGTGCTTTTCTGAAGCTTAGATTTCTATATCGTACGAAGAAATACCTCACTTTCCCTCAGCTTCTAATGATCTCCAGAGCACGGATACGCCCTGCCCTGTCTTGCTGGTTCTCATGTGTGGTGCCTACCCTTACAAGTATCAACACGGATGACCCGACGAGTACTGTCTGTTCTTAATTTCTCGATATTTTGTATTCTGTACTAATGAATTCGAAAAACTCACAATTGCGTTCCATGGAATGGAAGTGAACTATCCACAATGAGAACAATGTCACTTTCTTTTGTTTGCTCTACTGTTTTTCACCATTTTGTTTACTTGTTCAGTTCAGGCTTACATTCTGTGATCCATTTTTTTTTCACGAAAGTTCAGCTAAAACCTTATCAACTTTTTGAAGGGGTTTGGAAAACTTCTTATCAGCTCCGTAGAACTCTGGTCGTCATGCAGAGGAAGATGACACCATATCTTTTCTCATGCCTTCGTTAGAAGTCCTACGATAGAACCATGAGTTCGTAGGACAGGTCATTTTATCAATCGTCTTTGCTCATTCATCACTGCTAAGGAATATCAGGGTTTGAAATCGATCAGATTTTTAGATTTTTTACATCTTGCCGATTGGCTGCAAGCATATTTGTTGTGCAATTGTGCCTTTCCATCATCCGGTGAAGTATGCCAAACAGGATTCTGATATCATAATGGCAAAAATGTATATAAACCAAAGGATACATAGGGGATAGAAGCTCATTGCAAGGGCAAGGGTCGGCTATAATGGTCTTGTATTCCAGGGCAGTTCAATGATTATTTGCTCTTTCAACCGTTGGGAAAGCTAAAAAACCCACAAGACCGGGTCGGTGGATGGTTTCAATAAACAGACCACAGATCAAGGCATATTTCAGTAGAATCGTTTCGTCACGATATTAAAAGCGTCCAATATCAATCTTGGACTAATATTGTCAGGAAATGCAATGTATATTTATAAATTGGAGACGCGAAGTGAAGTATTTTTTCGCACGAAATAGGAATCCAAGCTTCTGGGAAGCACCCTGAGCGATCAATCTAACATGATTTTTCCATGATAGATTATTACTGATCGTCATTCCTAGCATCAAGATACTTGATTTTGTAGGAATAGTTACTCCTGACATCTGAATACCAGATGATGATGGATCGGCTTTCCTTGAGAAGAGGAATAACTGGGTTTTCCTAGCAATACATTCCACCAAATGGATGTGAACCCATTTTATTTTTTTCGCCAAGTCATCGTTGATTCTATTGACGTTGATGCTACTCTGAATTTTTGTTTCTTGTCCTGGCACTGGAACTCTTGAATAGAAACTAGTATGAAGAGTACTGTCGTCCGCGAAATTATGAACTGAACAAGATGTTCTCTCCAGCAAAGCCTCCATATGAAGCAGCAACAAAGTGGGCGCCAGAACTGAACCCTCTAAAACACCTCCATTGATTGAGAGGATATCCGACAAGACAATGGTGTAATGGGTAGAAAAAAATGATTTGTTTATTCATATTTTGTGTTATATAACATTCAGTTCATCATCAAGAAACTCAAAGAGTTTACTATCTAAGTCTATCTAAATCTATCTTATCAAATCAATGCCGAGCTTTTGAGATCAATGTTTTTCAGTTTGTTTCACTGTCGCATTTTATATGGCATTCTGTGTTGGGGTTACGCAAGTACTGCTGACAAAATTTTTATCCAGCAGAAAAAAATTGTCAGGATTCTGGCGGGTGTATATTTCAGAGAACATTGTCAACCTCTTTTCCTGAAATACAGTATCATGCCTCTCCCAACAATTTTTATTTATGTTACTCTTCTCCAAATTCATCAGAGCAAAAGTCTCTATAGAACACAAGCTTCCGGTCATGAATATCCCCTCGGATCTGGAGATCTATTGGTGAAACCGACCAGTAGACTGGTTATGTCCAAGAAAAATTCTTTGAGAATTGATCTTTTTAATAAATTGCCTCTGCAAGTGAGAAACCTGAATTATCAGGAATTCAAAAGCAAAATGAAGAGGGTTCTCCTGAAGTTTTGTTTTCATTCCGTGAATGAGTTTTTGAATACGTGCCCGTCAGAATTTTTGTAAAGTGCTATAGTCTATTTTTAAATTGATTTAATGTGAACCTTTATCATACTCTTTGATATATATTATGTGCTTTTATTTCTTTTATTATGTGTTGATGTCTCATTTTTTTCGAACCGAATTCTTATAACTGTTTTTATAACTGTTGATCTAAATACTGTTTTATGTATAGATTCATGGAAATAATGTTTTCCTGGATTCTACATTTTTAATTTGTCATTAGGACGTGCTACAAATGTAATTTGGTCAATGAAGAATCTATCTATCTATGGAATACATGTTTCTCAACGCATTAGCACCCTTCAAGAATCATTTTTCCAGATATGAATGATAATTTTCCAATGCACACCCCGTACATCAATCGATCCAAGATACCATCATCCACCGGTCAGCACTTTATTCTCATAACCCACCCAATTACGATAAGCCGATTTCCAATTCAAAGGTCTTTCCGGAAAGAATCTCTTGCATTTCGCAAACAGTTCGATGGAGCGGAAAAGAGGGGTTTGCTCTTTCAGTGTTGCTCCGGCACTTAGGCACCGGACATCACACCTCGCTGATTTCACTTATTTCGGGATTTGCGAACTGATCGAATCGGGGATTTTACGAAAGCCGATACTTCATCACTCGCTGGTCAATCGAATACCGTTCGGGGGGATACAAATTCATATAAGCTTTTCCTTGGTTGACTTTTCTTTTCGTGATAGGTTCCTTACCTACAATATGCCGTAGACATCTGTCTGAAATTATATTCTTCTCAGCATATTTTATGATTCTATGAATAGAGGGAGAGAGAGAGAGAGAGAGAGAGAGAGAAAGAATATACTTTATTGTCAGAATAGGGAAAAATATCGACCGATGAGGGCGCTAGTGGTGGTCAAACTATATCCACCATTTTGAAATAGTTACCTTGTTTACATTTATGAAATAACGCGCTAAACAGTCATCAGTTGCCCTCGCTAGACAATATTTTGGTGGTTTTATTGCTATATTTTCATTGTACGAAATTTTTCTCGTGAAGGTTAATATTTCTGTGTTCATGATGCTTTGAATAGCCGCACAATATTATTCATTGGGGGGTGAACATAGATGCATTGTGTTTCAAAATGTGATAATATTTGTTCCAGGACATTTTTTAGTTTTAGTGTAGTGTTAGTGAACCAAAGAGGCTTTTATTACATGGATGATGAAATGCACCATGACTTCGCCTAAAAATAGACAAACAGACTCACCAGGTAACAAGAAATCACCTCTCTTGAAATGCAAGTAACACACTGAAGCCGCTCTAGGTGGTGATTTATGCAGTTTCAGTTTAATTTTCCAAGCCTTGTACCTGTCTATTTTCTCTTTCAATCCACTTTCCGTAAGGTTGCCCACCAAAGATGTATTTCTCTTTGGAAACGTGTGGAAAGACAACTTTGTATTTCGGTTCCTAGAGTTGCGGCAACTTGGCACCAAACACTTTATACGGCTCACTGAGCGATCAGCATCTGTGATTGTTTGATATTATTAATAAAAAAAAAACTACAACTTTCGATGAAATTTCCTAAATAAACAACAAAGAACTCAATAAATTCAAACAGAAAAAATGGAAGCCGTTTTTTTGTCAAATTATAGCAGTGCGTTATATTTCTGCCAGACGTCGCATAAAATTATGAACTTCCCAATGATCTTGTGGACGAAGTTTCACTTAATCTATAGCGCAGTGCATATGTGAAACAAAGTGCATCAAAATTAATCGATTTTAATTTAATACATAGAATCATTTTGTATATATAAAAAACATATAAGTCGTACAGGATACTGGTGAAAAGTAAATAAATAAAATGAAATATTTTTAAAGATTATCACTATGAAATTCTTGTATATTATAGTACGGTCTATCACTTGAAAAAACCTTTCACAGCCCTCCTGAAGCATTGAAAAGATTTAATTTCTCTTACATTGTTTGGCAAATGATTGAACATTTACAGCCAATATAGACAATGAAATCCTTTATGACTAATGTCATTGGTATTGGCAACGTGAAGTTGTTGGATTGTCTTGTCGCATAATGAGTTGTTGAGGATTGAAATTTGTAATTTGTTCAAATATTTTTTTATTGAACACACTGTTTTCATTATGAAGATAGAAATAACTGTAAGTATTCCATGAGTGGTAGAGAGTAATCTGCAAGAGTCTGTACGTTTTGATTTGCACATATATCTTACAGCTCGTATTTGCAAAATCAAAATATTTTGTAGTAGATAACAACTACACACGCCTCAAATTCCATATCTCAGGTGAGATTCCACCAGTGAGAAATAGACTGTCTTAGCTGTTGTGAAACCAAATTCATTTGCGACTACTCTGATTGCATAAAAAACAGTTGACACTTTTTTGCACAAAGCAAATTTCAGTTTTCTATCGATACATACTCCTAAGAATTTCAAGTTTCATTTACACGCTTCTTCCTGGGTTTTTCAATTGATTAAGTTCAATGAGTTAAAAAAAAAACAAATTGGCAGAATAGGCGAATCCCTCCAGATAATCGTCATATTATGAGACTGCAACGTCTAGGGCGTAAAGATGAACCATATATCTTAATCTAACGCGCTTGTTATGACGATTTTTTTTTCACATTCCAATAATGGCCCCGAATCTGCGTCACATCCAAACCGTCAGATTATTATATAAGAGCTTTTTTTAGGTTCACTTAACATCCCCTCATAAAATCTGACGCGATCGAGAAAAAATTTTGTTTTCATTATCAACCCTTACGTACGACCACTCTCATCATGGTAACAATCAGATTAACATACGTATATTTTTTTAAATATGTATGACATGGATGATATCAATATCTGACGCGCTCGAGTATGTCCATGCAACAGTTTTTTTTTACATTTTTGAAAGTCTATAGCCGCTCCCCCCACCGATGAAAAGATATACGGTACGGTAACTTTTTTTTTTCATCTAAGCTCCGCAATATGACGCTCGAGTAAATCCCGATTTGGTACTCAACTTGAATATTTCCATCGTATGTTAAAAATCCCATATGAAGCGGGACATTTTCGATCAACTACAGCGATAAATTACCGGCGGGACATTTTCGGGCTGGTAAATACCCGGTAGGTATCGAAAAATACCCGCTCGGTCCGTGTATCTAAAGTAACGATTGTTAAAATGTACATTTGTCATCTTGACAGGCATAAATACTGAATTTTAAACGTCGTTGTATTAACTCTAATATTCTACCGAATTACACTCGTGCATCAAAATGAACCTGATAATTTTCCATTCAAGCATGTTGTCAGTAAAAAAACTGCATTCGGTTATTTTCATATTTTGCTAAAAGAGCTCCCCTCCTTCGGAGGTTGGCTCTTTCGACAAAATATGAAAATAAACTCATGCAGTTTTTAGACAACATGCTTTCATGGAAAATTATCGGTAATTTTGAAGCACTTGTGTAATTACTGAGAGAAAGTGTGGGTGATCTGAGTAAAAGTCGATAGTGTATCGACGAATAATATTTTAATAACGCAATCGTCGTCGTAAATGTCTAAATTCTGAGAGATGTAGGAACATTTTCACAAATTATGATGATCTTTGTGGTGACATGAACGACAACCACATCTGGTCAAACACAAGTTAGTACCTAAACTATGGTTAACCACTAACTAATAGATGATCAGGTGTTGTGAAACTGCCCCTCAAATTCGTTCGGAATGTAGTTACATGATTTACAGATTTGATGAACGAATGACCACTTGAATAATTTTGTGTTGAACCTTGGCAGAGTTAGGAATATTGAATATGAACGTTCAATGGTCTCACTACATCATTCTGTTGGATTATTATATTCTGACCAGATTTCAGGCCTAAGAGCTGTTGCCTGTTGAGAGGTGATTAATTCAGGTCAATTTCTGAACCTAGCTTTATGAGATTGTGAAAGTTTTTTTTATATGTATCTCTGTGGCATGACATGTTATATGTCCATGAAGAGAACACATCATCTTTCAAGGAAAATTTCCCTCATATATAAAATGTCCCATAAGAGCAATGCAGTTATCGAAAACTTACAGCGAATATTTCCATCGTATGTTAAAAATCCCATATGAAGCGGGACATTTTCGATTAATTACAGCGATAAATTCCCGGTGGGACATTTTCGGGCTGGTAAATACCCGGTAGGTATCGAAAAATACCCGCTCGGTCCGTGTATCTATCTATAGTAACGATTGTTAAAATGTACATTTATCATCGTGACAGGCATAAATACTGAATTTTAAACGTCGTTGTTTCAACTCCGGAAATATTCTACCGAATTACACTCATGCATCAAAATAAACCTGATAATTTTCCATTCGAGCATGTTGTCAGTAAAAAAACTGCATTCGGTTATTTTCATATTTTGCTAAAAGAGCCCTTCTCCTTCGGAATCGGGCTCATTCGACAAAATATGAAAATAAACTCATGCAGTTTTTAGACAACATGCTTTCATGGAAAATTATCGGTAATTTTTAAGCACTTGTGTAATTACTCCCGATAATTACATTGTATCGATAACCTACAACGGTAATTGCATTGTATCGAGTCACCACAACAACACATTTGAAACCGTATCGCCAGACGTCAGTAAACAACACAAATAAATGTCAGATAGACATCAAAAATAGAAAAACATTTCGCGTTTTGGTGAGTGCTCCATACAATCTATAGAGGAAAGTATAAATGAACAAAAAATAACATTTCCTTGATAATTTTTTTATTCGTGAATGAATTACATTCGTGCATAAAAATGACCAGATAATTTTGCATTCAAGCGTGATATTTTATACAAATTGCATTCGCTTATTTTCATATTTTGCCAAAATATGAATATAAACTCTTGCAATTTTTAGATATCACGCTTTCTTGCAAAATTATCGGTAATTTTTATGCACTCGTGCAATTATAACAGAAAAGAAGATGAAATGAGGAAAAGAAACAAGAAGTTTCTTTGATTTACATGACGTTTTCTCTGAGCATTACTAACAGAACTGGCCATGAATAATTGAAAAAATTGAAGTTGAATCATCCCAAAGGAAAGTGAAAGAAAACAATTTGATTATTTACGGGATAAGAGAAGAACCGGAAGAAAATATTGTTCAAGTCATCAAGGAGTCACTTCTAAAAAAGCCGAATCTAACACTGGAAGACTACGAATATAACAACATCTATAGAATTGGCAGAAATAACGCCGATAATCATAGACCAATCTTACTGAAACTCACAAGGAACCTAACTAAACAAACTATCCTCAAAAAGTGTTAAAATCTAACAGGTAGTCAAATATCAGTATCACACGACTTGACTATTCAAGAGAGGGTGGAAAAAAATTGCTTTCAAGATACTACAGAGAAGCCAGGGGAAAAAATCATACTGCTGTCCTTCTGAAAAATAAAGTAATTATAAATAATATCAGCTACACATACCGCGACCTAGAAAACGCCAACCCGGCCACCATTCTGAGTGGATCAACTAAGGGGATAGAGCACCAGATAACCAGGAAGAACACTAGAAGCTATACGAGGGACACCAGTAATTAATCCTCTTTGTTTCAGTAATAGTACTATATATCTCAGCCTTATTGATCTAACATTTTCTCCCCTTGTTGTATTTTTGTATTGTTTCGCTATTATTACTCACTAAAATATAAAAAATCATGGCCTTAAATATGCTAGATGATATTGAGAACCTGAATGAGCCTGAGTTCCGATGCTTCAACTCGCCTACTGATTTTAATGACGAAATAGAAAGTAATAATGCAAATGATGAATTGTCTCTTTTTCACATAAATATCAGAAGTTTGAAAAAACACTTTGATGAACTGGTTGTGTTCCTCAACGATTTAAAATTTGGATTTAGTGTCATTGTTTGTACAGAGTCCTGGTTAGATTCATATTCAGGTGGATTCACTATTGATGGTTATAACACCCACATCATATCGCCGAGTCTGAATAAATGTGATGGTTTTGTTATATTTGTTGAGCACCAGCTAAATTACCAAATAAAAAAAATAGGCGAAATTACTTTCACTGCCGCCAATATTTCTATTCAGACTCAGTATAATGTACACAATATAATCGCCACTTATCGAAGTCCTGAAAATAATATCAATGATTTCATCGAAGAAATTCAAAATATTCTTGAAACACTTACTTCAAGTCATCAATATCTGATTGGTGATACCAATTTAAATATTCTAGAAAGCTCTCTTCTCGCACAAAACTATTTGACGTCATTAAGTGCGCTTGGTTATGTATCGTATGTAAATTGTCCAACAAGAGTGACCGACCACAGTTCGACGTGTATTGATCACATCTTTGCAAAAATTCCCAGCACTTATCATGTAAAATCTGCAATGATCAAAACACATATTACTGATCATTATCCAGTAATATGCCTAACAAAAAAGCAAACTACGCATTCTAGTACTCAACTAGACGCCGAACCACAAAAAAAACGACTGATTATAACAAACTGAAACAATCCGTTGAGAGTATAAATTGGTTAAATGTTTTATCAGAAACTGAAAACCCAGATAAAGCTTATAATAACTTCATACAGTTACTATCAGACTCCATAACAAACTGTAGTTCTGTTACAAAAATCAAATACAATTCAAAGAATCGCAAGTTAAAGCCATGTATTACCCAGTCATTAGTAAATAGTATTAGAAAAAGAGATAACCTGGCTAAAAAACTAAAAAGGAACCCTGAAAACTTGCACGTACGAGGGGAATATCGAATTTATACAAACACACTCACAGAGCTAATTAGACATCAAAAAAATGTGTACTACAAGGAACTTTTGGAAGGAGCCAAAGGAAACATCAACGAAACATGGAAAATAATAAAAAATTGTACAGTTCGACAAAAGAAAACATTTCTATAAAAACTGTTAACGGGCATTCGAATAATGATACACCACTCGCTGATAAATTCAATGATTTTTTCTGCGAAGTTGGGGAAAAACTAGCAAATGAGATAGAAGATGATCCATACATAGAAGAGACGCCAATTCCTTTCAATGAAGCAACACTGTTCCTTAGACCTATAACTAAAAATGAATTAAGCAACAATATATCTCAATTTAAAACAAACTCTTCTCCAGGTAAAGATAATATTACAGTAAAAATCTTAAAATATATAAAAAATGTAATAACTGTTCCTTTACTCCATATATATAACTCTTGCATGGAAAAGGGAATCTTCCCAAAGGCATTAAAAGTGGCGATAATAACTCCAGTATTTAAGGGGGGCGACAAAATTGATGTAAATAACTACCGGCCAATATCCCTTACCTCTGTATTCGCGAAATTATTTGAAAAATGCCTAGCTTCCCGTCTCCATGATTTCTTGAACAAACACAAAATAATAAAAAAATCGCAATTCGGATTTATGAAAGGAATAGGCACGAGCGACGCAGTAGCACAACTTATGGAAAACGTATACCAATATATCGGTGGTTCCAAAAAAGTATTAACGATCATGCTAGACTTAAAAAAAGCTTTCGACACTGTGTGCCATCAGAAACTCCTAAATAAGCTGTACAATTATGGGATCAGAGGTTCAGGGCACCAGCTTATAAAAAACTATCTCTCCGATAGAAATCAATGTACTAGAGTAAATGGAGGGATAAGCAAATATAATATAGCTACCTATGGAGTTCCACAAGGTACGGTTCTTGGCCCTTTATTATTTGTCATTTATCTAAACGACCTATTGTCACTAAATATCCAAGGAACATTCACTACATATGCTGATGACACAGCCATTACATTCGTGGGTAACTCCTGGCATGAAGTTATCGGACATGCAAACCAAAACCTCTTGACCATTAGCAAATGGTTAAACAACAATCTCCTTACCTTAAATATCGAGAAAACAGTAGCAATTCCATTCAAGTGCGATAATATTGATAATATCCAATCAATCTATATTAACAGACAAAAAATCAGCTGTGTAAATAACTCCAAGTACCTAGGCATAATAATTGACCAAAAACTATCATGGAAACCGCATATATGAAACCTGGTTTCGAAGATAAGAAAAACAATTTACAAATTCTATACCCTTAGATAGATTCTACAGCCTGATACTCTCAAAACCGTTTACTATGCTATCACACAAAGCTTATTGCAGTACTGCATTATAGCATGGGGATCCGCCTACAAAACAATCATGGAAACCTTGATTACAGCGCAGAAATATATTATCAAAATCTGCCTCCACAAACCAAGGAGGTATCCCTCTGATCTTATTTTCAAAGAATTCAGAGTCCTAACAGTCACGGAATTATATTTCAAAAACCTTCTGACTTATACCCACAAACATTCCAGTCCTTCAGATGCATTATCTTACGTTGGAGTTACAACTCGAGAAGTATCAAATAGGAACTTACAAGTACCATCCTTCAACTATAAGCTGACGCTGACGCGATACAATTGCACCTATCTTGGTAAAAAAATGTACAATTTTGTGGATGTATCAATCAGAGACATAAAGTATATACAGTCTTTCAAGTCTAAAATAACCCTCTGGATCGTTGAGAACTCCAACCAGTTGAAGCAGATCTTATATTATCCATACCAATAAGAAAAAAAAAATTAAAAAAAATAAAAAAAAAACACTACATTATTGCATTTGTTACTACATCTCAAACTCATTCACGAACTCCTACTCAATCTTCCAGGCCTTCTTCTTTTTTTCTTTTAGTACTTGTACCTAAACTGGTTTTCGGTAAAACAGATTGTATCTATAAATATTGAATTAACAACACAATTACAACAAATAAAGCTACAATATTACTGTTTGCTACACACGAGCTTGCTCTGTAGCCAACCAATTTTATTGATCAGTTTTTTTTTCTGTATCTGTCCATAATAACATACTAAAACATTGTGGTGAATTATTATTCATGTTACCGTATATCGCTTATATAGATATTTGTAAAATATTTCCTTTTTATGTACTTGTATATGATATGTTATTTACTCTATTACTGTACTGTACTGAACAATAAAATTCTATTCTATTCTATTCTAATTAGTTGTCCAAACAAAACTGTTTTTCTTACAGAAGAAGTGTTGTAGTTTTGGTGGCGATATAGATTTTCATCATCGGTTAGTTCATATCACACCAAGTATAGAATATTTGCCTCAACTCATTCCTCTCCAGAAAATTCTGCATTTTTTGGTCTGTACAATTCTCTCTAACACATTCAATTTTTCAATAGTTATGGTCAACAACCGCTACAAGAATATGACACAATAATACTTCTTGGTTTATACTTATTTTCTCAAGTGTCAAATGAAAATCCAAACACCCAGTTAATAACTCCATTATCAGGCCACACACCCTTGGAAAGACACCGCTAACCCTACAATCCCGAAACCGAAATTACACCACAGAGCCGGCCGCAACGATTTCATAATTCGGCAGACCGCACATTATCTTTAATTAGTCGGTATGACCGAATGTGCGCGATTGTGGATTGTTTTTTCGGGCAGGTGAATCCGAGCAGGCCGGGCAGCTGCCGGCACGCGTCTCATACGCACACCTGAGCGTAATTAGTACGGCGTAAGTTTCACCTGTCTCGGACTTATATGACATCTAACTTCTAGGCTCCTACGTCCAGCAACAACCGAAAACGTTTCTTCATCAGAATGCACCCGGAGATTATCGAGGAGAATAGCTGGGGGACGTGGAATGGTTGTTGACGGTGGTGTTAACAACCTACCCTAAATATACAGTAAGAGTCATTTAGTTTTTTATTCACCGGTATTAAAGTCACAAGGAGATTGAACAATTCAAAGACAGTACCACCTTTTTTTATATTATTCAAAGGGATCAAATTAACTTTGAACTATGAAAAGAAAATTTACTTACCTTTCACTTCATATACTTGTGGTTTAGCAGATCTTGGGTCTTCGAATGTAGGACTGGACTCTCAAGCACACGAAGGTGACAAAATAAAGTATTTAGGAATCGTTGTCGATCGACATATGAAGTGGAATATGCGAACAAAACAAATTAAATCAAATTAGAGGTTTTTTATCCAGATTTAAATATTTGAAGAATTTCTCGAACATTACCCAGTTGAGAACTGTTTATTCTTCCTTGATAGAGTCCTTACTATCCTATGGGATTTTGGACTGGGCGGGATCAATGATTGCTTTTTGAACCAAGAACAGGTTTTGCAGAGATGGGTTCTGAAAATCGTGTTTGGAAAGATGCTGACATATTCTTCTGACGCACTTTATAATGAATCTCAATGTACACAGCTCTTTTCTGTAGAAAACCACCAAGCTTAAGGATTCCCAGAAGATGCTTCCATATTTCAATTGAGAGTAACAATGTTAATAGTAATACAATAGAGGAACCGACTCATTCATGATGTCTGTCAACCTAGACAGCGTAAAACAAGCAGGCACAAGCTCTTCACAGAAAAATTGACATGTATTTCCCAGATCAATGAGTTGTCAACATGTTCTCGTGAAAATTTTGTAAAATGAACTTGCTGTATCGATCTACATAGTCTTACTAGACGACTTTCTATAACATCTCTCCAACGAGGAGTGAAATTTATAAAGACAGTTTTTTGATTATTAACTATCAGTTTATGGCGGCACTGCTATCTCTTGTCCATGGGGTAATAACTTTTCCTTTGAAAAAAGATAAGTACGACAATGAAAGGGGAGTGATTAGGTACGTAGCTGAAGTGAAAGGTTTTAACCCAGAGATAGTTGATGAGATAATTAGAAAATGTAAAATTAGGTAAACACTTCGTAAATCTTCGACTTTTAAAAAAGATGAGATAAACGAAAAGTTTATAGTAATCCCATATGAACCTCAATACACTAGAGGACTCCAACAGATATTTGACAAAGTAAATATGAAAGTTGTATATAAAGCTTCTTACAAATCACAGCAGCTTCTTGGTAACCCAAAAGATAAACTAGAAAACTCAGAGAAGTCGGGAATTTACGAGATTAGTTGTCAAGATTGCAACAACAAGTACATCGGCCAGAGCCGACGAGCTATTAGAACCCGTTTCAAAGAGCATTTTGCACATATAGAATACGGAAGGTTAGAAAAATCCAGAGTCGCCCAACACGCTCTACACAATGACCACAAAATTGGTGAAAGCAATCTTAAACTGATCAAGCATGTGCATGACACAAGACTACTCGATGCATGTGAGAGTCTCGAAATAGCAAAATGTGAAAACAGCATGAATGGTGACAAGGGACCTATCCCTTTCAGCCCGCTTTTCAATTTATTGTTGAGGAAGTAATCAGAAATCAATACTAACAGATGACGGAACTTGCAGGTAGTCAGTTCATTACCGAAAAATTAATTGGAATAATCAACAGTAACAAACGAAGTCCATATCGGACCGGAAAACTTTAGGTATATAAACAACTAATCCCAGCTCTAGATTTAGTATCAATTTTCTTCTCCTGAAGATGCTAACCTTGTTAGCGAAACGCGCGTCGAGTGCAAAAATATCAGTTTGGTGTTAGGGTAATTGATTTCTAGGAAAAGTTTCAACTATCAGTTTGTTTTTATCGACCCATTGACCTAAGTTGATGACATTCATTTGAAACTGTGAGGTTAAGCTAGATAGGCTATCTTCTGAAAATAGATAGGAGGTATCGCCTGCAAACAGAACAAGGCTATTGAAAGGGTTATATCATTGTTAAATAATAGAAATGAAAGAGGCCCGGAAACGGATCCTTGAGGAACTCCACATCTAATTTCAACGGGAGTCAGAGTGACATGAATTGACTACTGGCAACTGTTTTCGATTGGGAAGGTAAGAACTCAACCAGGGAGTTGAAACTTTTCCTGGAAATCGATTACCCTGACATCAAGCTGATATTTTTGCACTCGACGCGCGCTTCGCCAACAAGGTAAGCATCTTCAGGAGGAAATTGATACTAAATCTAAAGCTAGGGTTAGTTGTTTATATACCTTGAGTTTTTGGTCCGATATGGACTGTTATTATTGATTTTTCTGATTACTTTTTCTCTTGTCACTATTCATGTTGTTATTACATTCTGCTATCTCTAGACTCTCACATATATCGAGTAGTCTTGTGTCATGCACATGCTTTATCAGTTTAAGATTGCTTTCACCAATTTTGTGGCCAATGTCTAGAGCGTATTGGGCGACATTAGATTTTTCTACCCTCCTCTATTTCATGTGTGCAAAATGCTCTTTGAAACGAGTTTTGATAGCTCGTCGGCTCTGGTCGATGTATTTGTTGTTGCAATCTTGACAACTGATTTCGTAAGCTCCCGACTTCTCTGAGTCTTCTAATTCATCTTTTGGGTTATCAAGTAGCTGTTGTGATTTGTAAGAAATTTCATATGCAACTTTCATATTCACTTTGTCAAATATCTGTTGAAGTCCTCTAGTATATTGAGGTTCATATGTGATTACTATAAACTTTTCATTTTTCTCATATTTTTGAAAAGTCGATGATTCACGAAGTGTTTCCCTAAATTTACATTATCTAATTAACTCATCAACAACTTCTGGGTTGAAACCGTTCACTTCAGCTACGTACCTAATCACTCTCCTTTCATTGTCGTACTTATCTTTTTTCAAAGGAAAATTTATTAACCAATGGACAAGGAATTGCAGTGCCGACAGGGAGTTGACATGAAATACCCCATATTCGTATTTGATGTCACTATATGAACTGAAACGGAAAGACTTGATGAACTCCACGCTGACGAGAGCTCCGTAGATAATGTGTCCGACGAGTCGGACACGTTACACCTGCACCTGAAAACCCGAAACAAACCGTCCGCTACCTTCCATCCACCGTCATCTCGCACCGACCGAAATCTGTAACGAATTCCCATGACACACGAAAAGTAACGGTGGACATTAAACGCTCCATCATTGTATCAATTTACTTAGAGGCCCGAAAGCGGGTTGCCCGCGGAGTCGGCTGATGGTTCGATTATGGTTTGATTAGCGGCGTTATAATACGCCGTATAACGTTGCTCAATCGATTTTGAAACGAACATTGTAATTTCACGGCTGTCAGGGACCCGGCTCTGGCTGCCCACAATCGACGTCCGTCATGGGACGTCTTCTGGTAAGCTTATTAACCGTTCTGGCGGGTGTCAACGTGAGATGGTTCGAATTCCTGAATGACCACACTCATGCACTGTTGGGATTTCGAATAAGGTCCCTATATGCCAATGTATATCCCATGAATATCCCTGAAATATTCTTTGGAGGATATTGTAACGTTTCAATTCAGATATTAATGGAGGAATCTACCCAGTAGCGCTCACGGGAGAACTTTCATAAAAGGACCGTGGAGGCAAAAGACTGACGACATGCTCCAGTGTAACAGGAATCAGATAAGGGTTATAACAGGGCTGTTGACTGGACACTGTCCACTCAAAGGACACCTGAATAAGACAGGGCTGTACAATGGCGACCTTAGTTGCAGACAATGTAACAAAAGGACAGAGACAGCTGGACACATACTCTGCGAATGTGAGGCTCTGGGTCATAAAAGGCAACAAATATATGAAAAACCAATTTTGGATCCAGAAGAATATGACAAACACCCAGCAAGCAACTTGCAGGGGGCAAGGTTGTTAAAATGAGTGTCATAAAGTATAGGGAGTAAAGCGCAATAAGCCCTGGAAGCTGAAGTGCTTTCCAGAGATCTGGCGGTGAAGGGCAGGTCAGACGGCTTCCACAAAGGAAAAAAACGTTTCAATTTCACCAAATTTGATTTTATATGCTTCCAAGACAATATGACTGGCTAATTGGTTAACTCCAAAGCCAAAAAAACCAATCACACACACAAGACAATATGAACACGAAGTAACATCCTTCTATTCATTTTCAATTGTAGATAATAACATACTATTCTCTGTACTGTTTGAACGTCATTATTTTGTGATGGATCAATATTTGTTCTGTGGTTTTCTGGGTTTCTAACCTACCACAATCTGAAAAAATAAGAATTGATATTGGAATCTATACAAGTGTAGGAGGGCAGATTTTGTTACCAGTTTTGAGAACGGAACGAGAAGTTGCTGATTGTTCTGATTGTTCTATTCAGAGGGAACTGTTTTTCAATAGACGCAGCAACTTTTCTGAATACATCAAAAATCTGCCCTTCTTCACCTGTATACAGTGTGGTCCACTAAGTCTGCAACAAATGGGAAACTTTTTTATTATCGATTTCTCAGAAAATTTTATTCTTGACAAAAGTTGGTGCATGTTCCAAAACTATACCAAGTGTACCTGAAATGGCTTTATGACAATCATCATAAAGGATAGGCCAAAAAATATAAATTTCGTTCAAGAGTAAAGTACCCTTATTTCAGAAAATATAGAAATATGTTGAGGAGAAAAGTTGCTTAGAATTAAAAGTTATGTTCAGATACGAAGTCATGGCCTGCTATTCGAATTTTTTTTTTGGAAAATTTTGAATTACCCCCGTATGATACATATTTTTACTATTTTGATTCAATATGTATTTGAAGTAGCTACAATCAAATCGGTTTGTGGTATTCCTTATCAAATTAAAGTGAATTTGTATAATTTACATGCATTTGTATTTTTTTAGGTGACCGTCAACTTCTTGTTTGTTGCAACGATATTTAATAGAACTCTAAAATAACACAAATACTTTTTTTAACGAGGCAAATACTTTACTAACTACATAAAAATATTTGTGTTATTTTAGAGTTCTGTTAAATATCGTTGCAACAAACAAGAAGTTGAAGGTCACCTAAAAAAATACAAATCCATGTAGATTATACAAATTCACTTTGATTTGATAAGAAATACTCCAAACCGATTTGATTGTAGCTACTTCAAATACATATTGAATCAAAATAGTAAAAATATGTATCATACGGGGGTAATTCAAAATTTTCCAAAAGAAAAAAAAATTCGAATAGCAGGCCATGACTTCGTATCTGAACATAACTTTTAATTCTAAGCAACTTTTCTCCTCAACATATTTCTATATTTTCTGAAATAAGGGTACTTTACTCTTGAACGAAATTTATATTTTTTGGCCTATCCTGTACGGTAATGGTCATAAAGCCATTTCAGGTACACTTGGTATAGTTTTGGAACATGCACCAACTTTTGTCAAGAATAAAATTTTCTGAGAAATCGATATTAAAAAAGTTTCCCATTTGTTGCAGACTTAGTGGACCACACTGTAGATTCCAATAATGATTCTTAATTTTTCAGGTTGTTGTAGGTAAGAAACCCAGAAAACTACGGAACAAATACGATTCTCAAATTATATTTTCACAGCTCAGAGATTCCTCTCAGCAGTCTGCAACATGCTTCATCAAGATTATATTTCAATTACTATCAATATCCAATATCATAATAGTAATCTTTGATATAACTATACAATAATTTGAATTGAGTGTTTGTTTATTTCGTTTGTAGTTGGAAATTCTTAATGTCCAGAGTACAAAGTGTAATAATATACTATTTTCTCATATTTGATTATGGTCGTGGCAACGTTTTTTTTTACAGCAAGGAGTGATCAGTAGTGATCGCCAATGATGCCATATTGTTTTCAGAGAAATATCTTTGTCTCTGGATCTGAATTCTTCAACAAATCACCAAGGCATTTGAGATGAAAAACTAACCTGAATAAGTTGGGAAATCAATGAGAGCAAAGTACTCATTTCCTGCCAGAGTAGAGCCCAGTTCTCTGACCACAAAGAATCCTGATGATATATATATATATATATATATGTATATATATATATATATATATATATATATATATATATATTTGAATAGGTTATTCATGTGAACTTTATTATCAAAATTTTCATCTATTTGTAATTGCTGATTGCTGATTGATTGCTGGTATTTTGTTTTCTATTAATTGAGTACCCCAGTGTATATCCAGTGTGCCCTTGAGGGTGATGATGCTAGTTTTTGAGTTAAATGAAATGAGGTTTACATCACACCAGTCTTTAATTTTTGTAATGCCCTTGCTGATGAATTCATGCAATTTCCTTTCATTATTGCAATGCCAAAATAATGTAATGTCATCTGCGAATTAGGTTATTTTTGCAGCTACATTGATGTGTGCTTAGCCGTTGATATATAACAAGAAGAGAATCAGGCCTAGAACCGATCCTTGTGGAACACCACAATTAACTATCTTGGCATGGGATATGTTGTCTGGGAGTGTAACTTTTTGAGTACGTTCCAGCGATTTATGCAAAACATCCGATTCGACGAAAGCGCCCAACAACCAACCATCTCGCGATACCATCTCGAGGGTAACGTTCGAGTTCCTGGTGCAGATGATGGTCGTCTCTGCATGCATGGCGCACTTCGATGGCTCGTTGTTGCCGATCTGGGAGTCGTGATCGAGACTCGTGACGTCGATATACAAATATTAAATGATTTCTACTTCGTTCTGCCCCGTTGAAATGTATGCTTATAATTTTATAGGTAATTTAGTGTCGGTATTCATTGTTGGTTCGAGATCGATCTGCTGATTCATGAACTGAAACGGCAGTGATTTATGCTGCGAGTTAGGTTGTGGTTGGTTGTTTGCGGGGCTTGGATATGGTGCTTCTTTTGGGTTTTTTATACAGCTTTACACGAAAGGGAAGCCCTGTTATGTTCAAAGAAAACAGCGTGAATCAAGGAATATTGGATACGAATTGAAATAAACATTTTTGAAGTTTGTAAGGGAAAAACTTCCTTCGGTAAAGAGTTCCAAAGATAAGCTGTTCTATTGGAAAAAGGTCCCTGAGCAAGAGAGGTCTGACAGGTCTCCAAGCTTGAAACAAAGGAGTGAGAATTCTGCAATCGTCGGGTCATCCTTGTTGAAACTGCCAAAGGTGGAAAGATTGACGATAATTCAGAACAGCACCGACCTTGAAAATATCTGTAGAAGAAAAACAAGTATTCGACGCTTAACGATGTTGCAACGAAGTGTTCGTGAGCGATGTATACCCAACAAGATCCTATTAGAGATTATTACTTATCGTAATTCCTAACATCGAAATACTTGCCTTTGTAGCAATTGCTACATCTGATATCTGAATATTAGATAAAGACTATGGAGGGGATCCGTGAGTATATTGAAACATACTAAAACTTCCCGACACTTGACTCTATTCCAAATCAATAATTTGTTAACCAGTCATAACTAGGAACAAAGAAGGTTTTGTCCAGAATTTCATTCGATCGGATAAGAACATTAATTCAACATTTTAAGAGTGAAAACTCAAACTGACATTGAACAACGGAAAACAGGCAACCCCTCCCCCCCCCCCCCCCGATGTACACTGTCGGGACTTGTGTTCACCTCATTGCAATCATCGCATAACGTTGAACCAATACATAAAGTACTCGTTCAAACATTTCAACCATGTCGTCTACTTCAAACGTAACTATACCTCTAACAGTAATATCAGAAGTCAGGAGTAACTATTCCTACAAAGTCAGGTATCTCGATGCTAGGAATAACGATCAGTGATAATCTCTCTTGGGAAAACCATGTGAGATCTATCGCTAAGGGTGCTTCCCAGAAACTTGGATTCCTCTTTGGTGCAAAGAAATACTTCACTTCTCGTCAGCTTCTAATGATCTACAAGGCTCAGATACGACGTGTCTTGGAATATAGTCTCCAAGTGTGGAGTTCGGCACCAGAACATTCATTGAGGCTTCTAGATTCTATTCAGAGAAAGGCAATCCGTCTTTTTGGTGATTCTTCGCTCACAGACTCGCTCACTTCATTGGAACAACGTAGAAGTGTCGGAGACTTGTCTTTCTTCTATAGATATTCTCACGTTCGGTGCTCTTCTGAATTGTTATCAATCGTTTCACCCTTGGCAATATCTACACGGATGACTCGACGAGTACAGAATTCCCACCCATTTGTTGTGAATTTTGAGACCTGTCGAACCTCTTTTGCTCAGGGATCTTTATCCAATAGAACAGCTATGCTTTGGAACTCCTTGCCGAAAGAGGTCTTTCGTGTGGCTTACAAACTTCAATATGAATGTTAATTCGTATCTCCGGTCCCTTGATTCACGCGGTGTTCTTTGAACATTACAAGGCTTCTTTTTCGTGTGAATCTGCATATAAAAAAATATACCAGCTATAGCGAGAAGTGCCAAAATTTCCCATAATCTACCACAGAGAATATTCTCTGAATATACATTTAAGAATATTTTGAAAATGAAGAATATCCTAAAAAGTTACCGTGATTAATATTCTAACAATACGATATTATCTTTATCAGTTACTGATGCCGGAAGCTATTGCGATAGTATGATCGGAAAAATATACTGAAACTGGATTCTTTATATAAACTAACCAGACTTCATAAGTCATTGTGAATTGCCGAAAGAGTGGATATCGTCTTTTTCTCTAGAAAGGCCGATTCCACTGTGCCCAACATAGTCTTGTCAGGGGTGACCATAGCATTGAAGCCATCCATTTCCATGCTTGGCATTACTATCAGCAATAACCTTAGTTGGGAGGATCATGTGAGATCGATTGCCAAGAGTGCATCCCAAAAACTTGGTTTTTTATTTCGCGGCAGGAGCTATTTTACTTCTAGTCAGATGCTTATGATCTATAAAGCACAGATTCGACCTGTCCTGGAGTACTGTTCCCATGTTTGGAGTGCGGCACCCAAACATATCCTGAAACTATTGGACTCTGTACAGAAAAGAGCAATCCGTCTCGTCGGTGATGCCTCGCTAACGAACTCGCTCACTTCTCTGGAACACCGTAGAAAAGTTGGCGATCTGTCTCTATTTTATAGATATTTTCATGGGCGATACTCTCGTGAAATGTCAACAATCCTTCCTCCTTTGGCAGTCTCTTCGAGATTGACCCGTCAGGTTCAGTCTTCACACCCCTTTGTGGTCACCTTGGAGACCTGCAGAACATCTCTCTTCAAAGACTCGTTCATCCAACGAACGGCGAGGCTTTGGAACTCATTGCCTAGGGAGGTGTACCCCTTTTCGTGGGAACCAGAACATAAAAAAAAACATTACAATAGTAAACAATGCACTTTTGGGAGTATTTCATCTACGCAAGACCTAACACACCGGTTTCTATATTATTTTCTCGATTTTAGTATATATTTTATGTTTACATATTTCATTTTTAGTGTATATTTTTTTTTAATATGTAACAATCCAAGTAGCACATCATATTGGCTGAACCCCGAATTCAGATTGGTCCAATATAGATACATATTAATTTAAAAATTGATGTTGAACTAATATGAATCAATATTGAGAAAACGATATTTCAATATGAATGTTGGTTCAATATTGACAAAATTTTCAACTGCTTTTTGTAAAGTTCATAATTGATAATATATGGGTCTGATAACTTATTACCAATATCAGAATTACCTATTCATGTGATAATGCATAATATCAGATTAACAACAAAGATATTTCAATATTGTCTGCATTTTTTGTATATACCCTATTTTCAAGATCGGATTCCAATATATATTCGACATTGTTTGGGAGCGTAGATCAAAATATTGTATTATCACATTAGGTTGCATATTGGCATAATACTGCAATGTGAATTCTGATATTGCTTGAATATCGTTTTTGCAGTAGAATGGAACTATTCATATAGTCATTTTCGAATCACAATCTGAAAGGGGTATCGGGATTTTGAGAGTGATCACTTTTATATACCACATAACTCCTTCTTAAAAACAAATATCTCCGTGCCGTAGAGAATACAGTGGGCGACAATGAAATTTCAATAGTGAAGGTCGTGAGTTGAAGTCCCGCAGTAGATTAGAGTTTTTTCCAGGTTAGTATTCCGTTAGTACATGTAAATGAGTGAAGTCTTCGAATTGACTATTTGGCAAAAAATAAATGAACAATTTCGAATATGAAAACTAAGAATTGATTATTGAGTGACATCAATCAAATATCTCTTTTTTTGTCAATATATCATTAACAATATTCTACCAATATAGTCAAAACGATATATCCTTATATTGTTTTTGAATATTGATCTAATATCGCCTAATGTTCGCATTTTTTTTTCTGTCCAATATGATATCTACAATGTAAGGTTATTATTCCCGTAATATTGAACCAATATTGATCAAATATGTTCGTGCTACTTGGGAAGGCCGTTTTAATGGTGATAATAGCTGAAATATCATTGAAGCATTCTTTCGAGGAAGATTCCACCTAGACATCCAAACTACGATTCCCAAAAAAAAATCATCCCCACCGTGAAAAACTTCACCGCACCTTTCAACGGACATCAATCCTCTAGAGGCCGTTCTCTCCAGCCATTAGACACACACGCATACAGAAGCTGCGCTAGAAGTACCAAACAAAACAAAAGACAGCGCGTTCATTATTCAGCCATAATAAGTTCCACGCAAGTCGCAGATAAACAAATGAGCCAGTCCATCTCGTTACGGGCTCTTCGCAGCATCACGAATCAAGCTGGAGGAGCGTCGATCGGAGATAACCAACCGAAGAACGAAGAATCGAGAAAGAGAGAGCCTCGAGAGTTCTCTTTAACAATGTACAGAGGTGTCAAACTCGGCTTCCCGACTCAGCTTTTAATTACCGACCTGACATCTAGCGCCGAGCCCCTCAATTAAAATACTCTCGAACAATAAATATATTTATTGGCCGGGGGGCAGTCGATGGGCAGCGGTCAGTGGCGAGGCATCGGGGGGTATTCACGAATATAGATGTTGATAAGTACTGTTTGAACGTCATTATTTTGTAGTGGATCAATATTTGTTCTGTAGTTTTCTCGGTTTGTAACCTACCACAATCTGAAAAAATAAAAATTAAAATTGAAATCTATGCAAGTGTAGAAGGGTAGATTTTTAATCTACCCAGAAAAGTTGCTGCGTCTATTGAAAAACAGTTCTTTCTGGATAGAACAAGTCCAATTAGTCAGAAACTCCCCGTTAAACTCAAATTTTGACTTTCAAAAAAATTATAAGAACTAATATACCGTGTGTCACAGACTCATGGTACACCCCCGTTTTCTCCTTTGTTTTTCTAGCTATATTTTTGAGATTCGGAACATCGAATAAGCTCACTGAACAGCATTTCTCGACATATCTGAAAGAAAAAAACAACTTCCAATTTTTCCGGAAATGACATCAACTTTCGATTCTTGAATGGGACACCCTGTATATTGTTACATGATCGGCTAGGGATGATCATGAGGAATCCAACGATACCAGGTTTGATGATGTTATCTCCAATGACTGCGGAGATATCGCCATTTAAATTCTCCACAACTTTTATTATTTCACGCTTTATCGTGAAATCCAAAATAACAAAGTTATGAACGAAAATAGTTGAACATTTTTGAAAAAATTTTTTTGGCGGAATAATTTTTTTTCTGGTCATTTTACAATGAAGTGACATCAGAAATTTATCCGGAAAGATGTTATAATTATGAAGAACTATGCAGCCATTTGGATCTAATGAGTTAGGAACATCGTAGGAATTGTTTGGCATGCATATTTCCCTCAAATTGTTGAATAATATATGTCTATATGTCACGTTCCCGTCTTACTTTCAGTGACTGCAAGAACAAATATGTTACTGAAATCACCACTATATAATATGTGTAGACAGTTCAACGATTTATTTACTTACTGTGATTCATTTTTTGATTTTCTCAAACAAATAATAAGGATAGCAAATATACATCTGAATTGATATATAATATATTGCTTGTGAACAGTGTCTGTAATAAGATATTTATTTTTCTGTTTCTATCTCACTCATACTTTGTTAATATGAATTTTTTGTTACATTGTTCTGTAAATGGGTGACTGTTGGACAATGAAGCTATATTATTATTATTGTTATTATCAGAAGATTTTTATAGCGGGGGATTTAACGAATAATTCTCACTATCAATTTTTACGTTTTGTGTTGTGTAAGTGGAATTAGTATGTGTCAGTATTGAACGTGAAGTATTTGTTGTTTTGAATGTTGTTCTAGCATTATACCTGTTTCCGATCGGTTTTATCTTTTCAGACAGTCGGGGAACATAAGGTATAATGTTTAGCATAAAAAGTGTAGTTTGTGTAGCTTGTATATCCAAAAAAACTACAAAGAAAGTCTCCATCCATCACAGAATAATGACCTTCAAACAGTACGTAAATGATCAAAGAAAGTAAACTTTCACGGGTAACTGATTCAGGGGTGTTATCCGGTTTTGTTCGTCGTCCACATACTCAGTAGGTGCTGTGAGAACGAGAACATTGTATCCGTTACCTCATACACTTTGATAACGCCTACCACAGCTGTAGGCGAAACGTCAGGGAAACAAATATGTAGACCACGGCAAACAAACCCGGATAACACCCTTGAATGAGTGCATATATGATTCCTTGAAATACTCTGCCCCCAGTACTGGCCTAGAAAATATCTGAAACAGCATTCTGCCCCAAATCCTGCCGCCCCTCGCTCCAAAACAAATTACATCCCGGACGTCCATAAAATCGGGACATTACCGGGCAAACGTCCACCCCAAATCCGAATGAATACTTGACCTCTCGCACCGGGGCGCCCAACTGAAAAAGTGACCGTCGCTAAATTTTTACTTTATGTGGCGGAATGAATCGAAGTACGCCAAGCGGGGATGAAACAAAAGCCGAACGACGCCTCTAGTGAGAAGTGAAATCCGACAGGGTGTATCTTCTGGGAGATATATCGAAGGGAGGAATTGATTCCGAGGTGGGATTGGATTTTGATTTATAGGGATAGGCGAAGGTGGTGGCGCGGATACATCGGGAAAGAATACGTTAGTCGATAAAAAAATGAAATATCGAAAAAGGTAACGGAGCGAGGGCGATGTCCAGGAGAGTAATGGACCCGGTTTAGCTCTCGGAGAGGAGGACTGTTGATTACACACTCTGCGAATGTGATAGATAACTTTGGATTTTCTATCCTGTCACGCTAGAACGAATTGGCATTATCTCATTGTACCTTTCAAACGTCTTCGTTGCTTGGCATGTCAGTGTGGATTGGTTTCATTCTGTTATACATTTCAACTCTTTCTAAACGAATATTTCCCTCATATATAAAATGTCCCATAAGAGCAATGCAATTATCGAAAACTTACAGCGGTAATTGCATTGTATCAAGTCAACATAACAACACATTTGAAACCGTATCGCTAGACGTCAATAAACAACACAAATAAATGTCAGATGGTCTTCAAAAATAGTAAAACATTTCACGTTTTGGTGAGTGCTCCATACAATCTATAGAGGAAAGTATAAATGAACAGAAAATAACATTTTTTGAGAATTTCTTTATTCGTGAAATATTCCAATGAATTACATTCGTGCATAAAAATGACCAGATAATTTTTATGCACTCGTGCAATTATAACCGAAAATATCCTACCAAATATATGTGAACTATAATTAGTGACTTACTTCATTTACGATAAAGTCATTGTATCCAAAAACCATGGGCGTTTTCTGTCGCTCATGTATTCAAAACGTTTTCTTCTCTGATTCTACATTTATTCTGGAGTTGAAACGCATCAAAGATGATTCAAGACTAGAATCACATAGTTTTGAAACACATTCGTCCATTTTTTGAGGTTATGTGTGTTTTGTTCTCCCTTTTTCAGGAGCGAAAGTTGACAAGTTTCACTAGTTTGTCATTTATTGAGTGATGTCCTCGAAAACACCTCATATTTAAATAATCTCGAAACGCAAACTAAATTCTGAGTCGATATGGAATCAACGCAGGGTTACCAATCCGTTAATGGGAATGCATTGAAACGTTTACTTTGAATTTCAAATTTGGCTCCTGTTATTATTAGGACTCTGGTTGGCAGCACTCTCGATATGGCCGCAATATGTTTGAAGTCTGTTATTTATCAATTGACAATAATTGTCATTCAAAAGTAATAGTTCTGTGTTTACGTCTCTTTGGTACCTCAAATTAAATAATTGTGATCATAAACTGTTAGAGAGCTAAATTGAAGACACAGTTGTTAATTCTATATATAATATGCCGTCGGATATTCATTTTTATCCTGTTGCAGTAAATTCGAATATATATATATATACTGTCAGTGCGATTTCTCAAAAGATTAAAGATTACAAAGCCCACAAACCATTTAGAGTCTTACAAATACTGCAGTACTGGATATGGGTGTTATGCGTAACAATATTCATACTATATAGGAACGCAGTTCATAAATATGGAAAAATATCCATTTTTTCAAATGGTTTTGACAGTTTGGATGTAGCTATTCAAAATGTATGATTTGAACCTTCGGAAGGGCATATAACTCTATATGATTTCCCTATTGGAAAACTACAGAAGAAAGAACTTTTTCATAAATGATTTTCCATATTTCAATGAATGATATAAACGTACCCGCAGATACCTATTAACAGAGAACGATTGTGAAAATTTTTGATTTTCCTTTCATATTCAACACGTCCCTTTCATTCATGTCTGAAATTCCATAATTCTACAACAATCTGGCTACAATGTACTTCAAAATGTAAACACTCCCATTATGACGTACAACAGTTTGGAAACTGTATCAACCATATTTTCTTCTGAACACTTTGACCTCGAAGACAACTTATGTTATGCAGGAGTTACATACTAGAGATGTGGGGACTTCGAGTTATGTTCGAGGCACCATTATATTTTCAGTGAGAAATCATTATACTTGATGTATGTGAAAAATTAGCTCGAACTTCTGTAGTAATGATAATCTATTTGGAAAAATAATGAAGGATTCCGTTTTATGTGAAGGAGGATTCGTATATGAAACTTACTGTGCAAGAAGTTTTTGATGTAATTTTCTTGCATGTAAATTCACTAGACATCAATATTTAAGTTGTTAATATCTCCCTTTTTCCAGTTATAATCCATAACAAATGATGCATTACCAATAATAATGAAACAGTTTGAAAGCGATATGTGATCTCTCTAGAAATTTCATTATCAAAAAATAACGATTTTTTATTTTAATGCGAATATAATATTCAACCAATATTACAAGTGACATATATTTATTGCACTATTATTCCGATATTATTCTACCTAAATTGATAATTCAATTTTGTAATCTACTCTCCTAAACGATATTAGACATATATTAGATTCTCAATATCGGAAATTGAGTTCAGAAAAGATATGCAAACAATACTGAAATATCGATATTGTTAAGATATTGTTAAAGTGATATTAAACAATAATATAAACTAATAAAGTGATTTTGGTATTGGTAAGAAGCTCTCAAATTCATATATCATCAGCACTTCAACTTACGATATGAAAATGGAATTCATTATCCATATTGAACCAATATTCAAATTCAAATATTGTTTTCACGATATCAATTCATTTTAGTTCAACTTCACTTTTTCCATCTATGAAATATCTATATTGGACCAATAATTACACGGTTCGAATAAAAAATCTCTTTATCCAACTATCAAACTGAAACCACCAAATCGAAAGAAGAGTTTGCCACTTCGTCCTGTGAGAAACGATAATGAACTGTCAATAATTTTTCTACCAACGGCATCGTAAATCCTGATTGATCCTATTACAGCCTTGCCTTCTAATAATTTTGTAAAAAGGTGTTTCCACCTCTGTATGGGCGGAAAAGACTCCAAATCGAAATTTGATTTATCACATGTTTCGCAATCTTCCTCGTGGTAAGTGCTAGTTCTATTATGAAAAGGTCATAAGTAATAGTTTTTCCAGTCGTGCAAACTTTTTTTAGTACGAGTTCAGACCGATGAAATTGTCGAAAATAATGTTATGTTCTATCGAATAAACCAGCTAAGTATACAGGGTTCTATTCAACATTTTCGGCTTGAGTCGACTACCGAACAAGCCGAAAGTGATGTGCAATTGTTTATTGTTGAAAATATCAACCACAATGAACAACCCTTATTCCTTTCTAACCCTGCTAAAATATCAACAATGATCTCGTTGTCATTATATTCAAACAGGAGGTATCTCAGCAGAAAATCATTAAATACACGAGATTCATTTTTTATCCTCTACACCTTTTCATGAGTGTGGAGTTGGTTCAATTTTTTTGTCTATATGATCCATTCAAATTGGAACAAATCAGCAAAACTCGTTAGATAAAAATCAAATCAGAATGATTACAGTGGAATGCAAAAAAGGGTATCGGAATACATTGTAAAAAAAAATCAAATTATTCAAGTGTGAATTGAGCAGATATGTAACTAAAATAGCAAATAAATATAAATTATAGAAACACAGTAGAATAAAACTTGACAGGAAATTCGAAGTGAATGTTGGCATATGTAGAAATTTCTTCTTTGAGGTAGTTATTTTCTGACTGGTGTCAGTTCATCAACTCACTAAGTACATTCCTTACGACTCGAATCATTGTCCACGACATAAAATGGCAGCGCTGCAATTTCTCGTCAATAGGTTAATTACCTCCCCCTTTAAAGAGAGATAAGTTCGACACTGAATAGAGAGAAACATTTCGTAAATCTTCGAATATTGTGAAAGTTGAGACTAGAAAGAAGTTCATAGTAATCCTACATATGAAAGTGTTTATGAAACTTCCTATAAATTACAACAGCCCCTTGGTAATCCAAAGGATAAACTGGAAAACACAGAAAAGTCGGTAATTCAGGAAATCAGTTGTGAAGATTTCTACAATAAATACATTGGCCAAAACCGACGACCTATTAAAACGCGGCTACTTGCATTTTGTCAAACGGAAATGAAGAGCTTCTGAAAAGCTGAGTTGAACTGAGAAGATTCAATTCGAAGTAGGTTGTGTCAAAATCAACACTAGGTTAGTCAGGTTAGGTTAGGTTATGTTACATTTTGACACTGTACCAAAATTGCAATTCCATTGAATATTTCCCTCATATATAAAATGTCCCCTAAGAGCAATGCAATTATCGAAAACTTACAGCGGTAATTGCATTGTATCAAGTCACCATAACAACACATTTGAAACCGTATCGCTAGACGTCAGTAAACAACACAAATAAATGTCAGATAGACTTAAAAAATAGGAAAACATTTCGCGTTTTGGTGAGTGCTCCATACAATCTATAGAGGAAAGTATAAATGAACAAAAAATAACATTTCCTTGAGAATTTCTTTATTCGTGAAATATTCCAATGAATTACATTCGTGCATAAAAATGACCAGATAATTTTGCATATCTTATACAAATTGCATTCGGTTATTTTCATATTTTGTAAAAAAGCCCTCGTCCTTCGGAATCGGGCACTTTCACCAAAATATGAAAATAAACTTGCAATTTTCAGATATCACGCTTTCTTGCGAAATTATCGGTAATTTTTATGCACTAGTGCAATTATAACCGAAAATTTTTCAAAATAGGCTTGAAAAAGGAGTCAGACTAGCTTCCGAAACGTCGCCAAGAGGAAGTATACGCATTTTTCAATAAAGTCGTTGAGTAAATCTCCAAATTAATAAAAATGCGTTACGTGACTGACAAAATAGTTACTCAAATTTGGATTCTTTTTTCATTTTTCAGCTCCTTTTTGTGTGAAATATACTAATTCGCCCAAGGAACAGATATTATAAGAACTTAGAGCTTTTTCCTTTTCATTTCTAGGGGAGAGAAAATCAAAAAAATGGATTCCAGATCATTTTTACCTCCTCAACAAATATTCAAACGATATTTACGGTTTTCATCTTGAATACTATTTATTCTCGAAGCATCAACGAACAATTTCACCAACTGCATCCCAAGCCATCGTCGCTTTCTAATAAAAAACGAGAGTAATAATTTGGTAAAGAGGTGTACCCACCTCCGCATGGGCGGAAAAGATCCCAAATCGAAATTTGATTTATCGCGCGCATCTCGCAACCTTCCTCGAAAAAGTGCTACCCATTAATCCGATCCCGAAGCGATACTCAGTCAGGAAAAATTCGAACCGATTATAATAATATCCAATTTCTTTTCGTTCACACGCCTCCGCTGTTACTTTTTTTACGAGGAAATTAAGAGTTTTCTTTAATGCCGCCGGCGTTATTCCATCAGGTTTTGGGGCTCCGGAGGCAATTTAAATTCATAAGCACACCTTCGGGTTGTGTTTACCTTCATCTCGGTGCGCTTTGCATGCAATAAATTGCGTATTTACAGGAAATATCGTTTCGAGATCCGTGGAGATTTCCTTTCTTATTCTTCCGCGTGATGTGCTTACTTTTCGGTTTACATTTTCACGGGTTTAGCATATTTCTCCCAATTATTGAATATAGAAGTTGAAGTCAAGGCAACCGAAATAGAGATAGATCTACAGCGATTATTTCTTTCACTTGTCAAAATGTGACGTTTTTGGCATTTCAACCAATGGTAACGAGTTATTTTAGCCAATCATTCGGTTTTTGTACTGATAAAACTGGTTGGTCCTTGATAAAACGTTGTTAACCTTTGAACTGCCAAAACTATACACCGCGAGCATATCTGACAGACGACAGTAAATGACAGTTGTCAATCCAGCCTGCTGGACATACAAATCTGATTTACCTATTCATATTTTAAAATCTTTTTTCTCAATAAAGGCTCAATTTTGTGCGATTGTGGAATATGGAAGTAATAGCAGCAGACATAATGTTTCATTCCATCGATTCCCTTCTATTTTCGACAATAGAAAAAAGATCAATCCTCTTGCTGAAAAGAGATGTGAATTGTGGATTCAGGTAACTAGAAGAGCGGATTTAACTTCTTATGAGTTGAAATGGGCAACGGTGTGTTCAAAACATTATGTAAGAGATATTTTCGAAGAATCTAGGAAACATAATTTTATTTTATTTTTTCATTTCAGACAAGCCAAGTGCACTCAAAGATGTTGACAATATAGACTGGGTACCGAACCAATTACTTGGCTACAAAACAAATATCAATGCAGTTCAAAGCATTCAGAGATTGTATCGTAGGGAGCAGCGTGATAAAAATGACATCGTAAATATTCCAGTTGGTATGGATAAAATTGATGATGATTCTTTGTGTGAATGATCCAGCTGTTCAAAACTTGAATATTATTGATGAGCAAAATCAAACTCTGAATGATATAAATTAACCAGTTGAAGAAGTGGAACATGCACGAAACTCTGGTGAACACCTATGTCCCGATATTGATTTCGAATTGCAGAATTGTTATCTGAAATCCATCATCTCCGGGAAACTTTGCAGACTCAATCATTCCCATTGGGAAGTTTAAAGCATGACTCATCTAAATGCCTTTTTTTATACAGGATTACCATATGAAAGGATGGTTGTGGTTTATAATTTTGTAGAGCCTTATATAACATATCCTAAATCTGTTCTTTCAAAATCATTATTTATTGAAGTACATTTTCAGTATTTTTTTCGCAAGCTTCATTCCAATCCTGCTAATCCATTTAGATATGAACATATTGTATGAATCCAAACTTTTATAGTCTTGAGGTCTTCTGTGCATGCACTCTCATATACAAAATAGTTTATAATGTCGTACATGTCACTTTAGGAAAGTATTTCACAGCATTACTACAATCCCCAAATTTCAATAAATAAGGATCACATCCCTTACTTTCCTTCAGTTTTTCTAAATATCTCTTCTGGATATCCATAGACAAGGTGTTGAAATAATCACTTTTATCAGCCATTTCACATACAATTTCCTTGCAAGCAGCAAGAATAATGAATATAGATTGCAAAATTTATACATTTATATATGTGAGGTACACTAAGGGTATACCCAAAATTAGGGTAAACCCGTAATTTCTTCATAATTACGATAATAATCTCATTGAATTACCATTGTTGCTTATGGAAATAGGGTTTGTTTGTCCAGCAGGCTGATTGACAGTTGTCTTGTGACGTCACATGCCCGCGGTGTATAAGGAAAACCGCGTCGATTCAATTGAACTGGCTTACAAGGTTAAAATATGAATTATCATGAATAAATAAATGTACACTTTTCACTTGTTCCGCATAAAAACAACATAAACGACACATTTCAGTAAACTCTCAAATTTCACACTCGTAAATAGCTCATGAACATAAGACATAACCAATTTTATGGCAGAAACGCCGTTGTGAGGTTTCCTGAACTCAAACGAAGATGGCGTACGATTATTTTTGCTAAACTCAATTTGTTTTTTGTGGTTTGAACCAAAACCGTTGTATGAAGATGTTCGTACAACGACATAACCAATAATTTTATGTTCCTTCTGGCGCGATTTTCGATTCATAAGAAGAAATATTCAATTAACAACCTTGTACAATAAGAAATGTGGCGCCTTCTCTTGATATCGTCAGAAAGCATTAGTAAGGTTTTAATTTAAACCGTCATAATTTCTGGATATCTAAATAATATGCACCGCGTGAGCATCATATCTCCTCTTTGTTCTTCCTTTGATTTGTTCAATAAATAATCTCTTCAAATACAACTAGTTCCTCAAATTTAATAAGATGAATATTTATTTTCAAAACACTCAAACTTTTTTATTTTGAGGCAAAAGCATTCAAACAAACCGAATTAGATAAAATCACTTGTTCTACGTACTTGTGATTTTATCTCAATCGGTTTGTTTTCATTCTTTTGCCAAATGAAAAAGCTTTTGTGCAAAATAAAAATTTATCGATGAAATTTGAAGGACTCGTGGTATTTTGATCATTTCCCTCAATGCGGATCACCAATTGAAAGAATTGTAGTCTGAGGATTCGTCTGAATACAATATATACACAATATGTATATGTTTCGTTGGGTGGGTACAGCAAGATGCCTAAGAATATTTGGGTTACTTTTTGGAGGTTTTCCATGAAGATACTAACCAATTCACCGAAAACGCCGAGTTGATATTGCCGGAAATCGATGAGGACTTAAGTGATAACAAAAAACCCAGGAGTCTTGGCCGAGTTACCTAAGGATAAACAATTCTAAGATAGTAGAATACTTTGTTGACCAATTGAAATCATCCATGGAATATACTTGTTGCGGCAACTGTTCTGTTATCTTTGATCCTTTCTGGGACCTTTCTCTGCCTTTTCCACAAATGGCTGAAAAAATTAGTTTATCTCGATGCTTAGATTCTTTAACATAAGAAGATGAGAAATCAACTTGCACTATTTATAATACCTTCGATCTCGGAATTTTTTCCAATAGTTAAAAACTGAAGTCATTTGCTTAGCAAAATTTCGAAAATCTTGGATATGCAGCACACATTCTAACCAGTATTGAACTTGGTGCACTCTATATATAAAGATAAAACGCTCCTTCTCGACAGCGATGAAACTGAAAACCCACACCTATGAAATTTACATCAAGGGGTCATTCTTTTTCATCATACGTGAGCCTTAGTGCTCAGGTGTGCATCATTGTTACACTTTCAATTGGTGGCACTCTCCTGATCATAAAATCGAATTGAACCAATAAATAATAAATATAATAATTCGAATTAAAGTGACTAAATATCGAAACTTTGCAACTGCTACAGAAATGCACAAGTTCGATTTGAATTCATTACTATAACGCTGACTGTGAATGTTAGTGAAGCATACCTAGATAAGAGTTCTGGAATAACTCAAATGACCATGTGAATTAAATTACTCACCGATGCAATAAACAGATACCAGAGACCGAAATGTAAAACGAATTGTCTAACTTCACTGATTCAAAAAACCTAACGAAAATATAACAACAATCCCTCAATCCAATTTCTAACTTGAATTTACCTATGTGTGATACTCAAAAATCTCAAATTAATTATCAAAACTTATTCGTATAACGAATGAGATGAGAAGACATTGGAATATTTTTTTTGTTTCTCGAGTGATAGAACTTCCAGAAAGTATTGAAATAGCAAAGAGATACAGCATAAAAGTCTGCTTCTAGCTGAAAACAGAATCTGCACAGAAAACTGAAATATTGATGGAGTACATCAAGAACAATTTTTGATTTTTTCTTGTACGCTTCAAAAAAATGAGAAATACGAAGCTTCTATGAAAGAAGGTAAATGAAAATTTGTCAACGTTAGTAGGGGGGGGGGGGAGATTTTTCAAAACCAATTCGATGATGATTTTCATTCAAAGTGAATGTCAAATGATTCTCACACCATCATACATCATTATCAGATGATATTTTACATATTCAGAGTTTATATGAATATGTTGAGGGGGTAACTGCCAAGAGCTTCATTTGTGACTTTTGTGAGACAGATCCGAGAAAATAACGAAATAATGACCTCACCATTCTGAAGATTAAAATATCTGATATGAGAGAGACCACAATGTCTATCACACATGTTGTTTATCTGGGGGAAAAAATTTCTTATAACAAATATTAGTGACGGAATTTTGATCGATTCCTTCGATTATAATAGGAATTTCAAATGCTGGTACTGTATATAAATCCTCAAGAATGTGGATGAGCATTATTTGAAAAAAAAATTTTTCTAGGTAAATGGCCTGGGATGTTATACTTGGTACCATATAGGCATTCAATATACAATTATGTTCGTGGGGAGTTAAAAAAAAGTTATAATAGATATAACGACAAAGGCCACATTCAAACTCACTTTGGGCAACTCCTTTGCCGGGTCACATATATTTATCATTGCTAATGCGGCGAATTTCAATGAGCAAATGGTGTTTATTCTTAGGACTATGTCACCTACAGAAATTTCAAAAACGTAAAGTGATGAAGATATTCAACAATAGGGACATCGTATATTCAAATTGTCGCAGTTGACTCATCGCAATCGTTTTCAATCTACTTGCATGTAAGCCTAGCACAAATCAGTATTTGAATAAAGGAGATCATTGCATCAACAAATCCGTTACAGACTCCTATTTCTACCCGACGAAGGGTCTCATCAGTGGCACTCGATAGACTTGTCAAAGTAATGATTTCGAGTTCTCTGTTCTCATGAATTAACAGAGTGACTAGAACTGTTCGCATTCCCAATAACAAATTCGAATATGATTCAGATTTGAAAACACGGAGACGTAACTCTCCAAATTTACGATCGATTTCCAATACAAACCCGATAACCGAATATTTTCCTCGGACAAGTGCTCTTTATGTGTCATAATTAACCACTGCAGCCAACATATGTCGGAAAAAACGTCTAACGGATACGAATATGCTAATGAGCGTATAAATTAATATGTTGCTCGCATGCATATGCATTGGACGATCGCCCAAACCCACTCCTCGTCGTCAAACAATGCCGGCAGAGTCGACGATCCACCTGGTCCGACGCATCCACATAATTTTTCTTTCTCTCGCGCGGGTTAGTCAAGTCTAAAGATCGTTAGATAATGCTGAAATTAACACTAGCAACCAGAAGTGACTCGTGACTGCGTCTCTGTCTCGCGCTCGCGTTCGCCCAGTCCCGAAGAGAGACAACAACACCGCGAAATCGAGCTTCGCCGGACTTTTTCAGAGCCCACTGTATTTTTTTATATGTACGGCGTCCCGGTTTACTGGTTGCTATAGTTACCGGTCTGTGAACGCAAATAACAGTGCGTTGTTTCGGAACTGAATGCTGTTTGTTATTGGCCGGATCTGGCCTACGAAATGTTCGCTTCGTGTCGCTAATTTTTTCTTTCGTTGCTTTTTATGTCTTGTCGAACGAGTGGAAAGCTTGGGAATGCTATCTTTCTGAAAGGATATTGTTTCTAATATAACCTCGATGTAACAGTTACATTACAATGTTGTATGTTACATTATCGTAATAAGTCACTTTTACATGTATGTTATAGAGATGTTATAGTGAAATGTCCGGATGATAATGTAACAGGATGAAAGAGGTTATGTTGATGCAACGAATCAGATTCATAATTCATCTATAACAACTACTATTATAAGGGGTTAGAGTTTCTTTGTTTGTTTGTGAGTGGTAATCTTGGGAAATACTCATCTTATCATGAGAATTCTTTCGAATGAGTAAAAAGCTTTGGAATGCTAGCTTTCTGAAAGGATATCGTTCTGATATAACCTTAATGAAACCGTTAGATTACAATGTTATATGTTACTTATCGTAATAAGTCACCTTTACATGTATGTTATAGAGATGTTATAGTGAAATGTCCGGGTGATAATATAACAGGATGAAAGAGATTATGTTGATGCTACGAATCAGATTCGTGATTCATCTATACCTGCTGCTATCATAAGTTTTAACTTTGTTTGTATGGAGTGGTTTTCGGAAATACGGATCCGATCATGAAAATTCTTTCGAACGAGTAGAAAGCTTTGGGATGTTATTTTTTTTCGAAGGATATTGTTCTGATATAACCTTACAGCAACAGTTACAATACACTGTTATTTGTTACATTATCGTTATATGTCGCTTTTACATATATGTTACAGTGATATTATAATGAAATGTGAGGGAGGGGTACATAGTTATGTTACAAGATTGACGAGGTTATGTTGATTTAACGAATCATATTCATGATTCGTATATAGCTACTAGGAGGAAAAATTTCTTACTTTGTTTGTAGGAGGCAATCGTGGGAAATACTGATCTGATCATGGAAATTCTTCAGAGCCAGTAGAAAGCTGGGGAATGCTATCTTTCTGAAAGGATATTGTTCTGATATAATCTTAATGAAACAGTTACATAACAATGTTAAATGTTACATTATCATAATGAGTTACTTTCACATATATGTTATAAAGATGTTACAGTGAAATGTCCAGGTGGGATATATAACAATGTTACAAGATCAAAGAAGTTAGTAAAGTTTCTTATTTTGTAGGTAGTAATCGTCGAAAACTCTGATCCGATCATGGAAATTCTTCCACTAACATTCTACACTACTCAGGAGTGATATAGGCTATATATCACTATAATTGAACAAAAAATTCGGTGAATGATAATATATCTAAATGAAGTCGGAAAGCGAGCGAGATGTTATGCTTTACCGAGTGCGCTGTCTAAACGGTTCGGTTCGACTTCTACGCGGACGAAATCGCGGGCAACAGCTAGTTTATTATATGATTGTTGTGCTGTAGCATTATTGAAACATTTACCAACAACGGGTATAAAGCCATAATGTATGTTTTCAAATACCATTCTAAGCTTATTTGATACCCACGTTGAATTTGTTCTGGAATATGGATAAAAAACAAAAGAATTTGTGAAAATTTATTGAAACAACCAATATAACAGAAACAAACAAAAATTCTAGAAATAAAAAGTATAATTCCCATTCAATGAAGAGCCTGGGAAACAATTTTTCCATCCGATTCTTTCTCTGCTTAGGAAACCTCACCTACTGTTCCTTAAAACTTTCCTTTCATATTGAACTGGCCGATACTTGATGAAAATTCATATTCAATAAAAAAATCACAGTTTCTCACAACAATGGGTTCAAATCCCGGTCATTCTTAGTGAGGATCGTAAGAAGCTGTGATATTTTTTGTCAATGCATTCTCACCTTACAATTAGCTAGATCCTGCAAAACAAAACTTCAAATAAAGGCACATAGCAAAACTACAGAATGAAGAACAGCTACACAGAAGCGAAAGAGTAACCTAACAAATGGTCCCAATAATATTCGTCCCCGATTACTCCAAATATTAGTATCTTTTATATTTTATATCACATGAACGTTGACACTCAACTATATAGTAATATTGCATCTTATAAAGTGATATTGTGTTGTGTCACAGAGTTCAACATTACATAAATATATCGTAATAATATTGTATGTACATCTTCCTAACATAGTATACATTATATTGTAATGTAATTCGAAAAAAAAATTAATCAATATAATTGTTATGCTCCATGTTTAGTGGGTAGCTTCTGGTTCAACAGGATATCTTTCACACATATTTGAACAAGAACTTTCGAATTAAATTGTTCATCACACTATATACCATATTTTTTGCCATCCACTACATTTAGCAGATACTAGGAAACTCTGGCATCTAGAAGTGAAATTCCAGGATCTGAGAATGAATTTACTATATCTTGGAGAAAGGAATATAGGCAACGTCACAATCAAATCCTCCTAGCCTGATAAATATCCTAATTCGTTCAAAATCCATGGGACATTGAACTGAACCATGGTCAATACTTGAAAGATGGGACATAGACCATCACCGTTCAACTAACAGTTTGCGAAAACTTCACTTCCAACTACACAAAACATATGATCAGAAATATTCCAAGGTATCGAAATATCCAACAAAAGCCATTTTCTCAAAGTCTGATGAAAATTAATGCAGCGTAAAAGATTAGCCATTTCAATCTGATCTTCTGTTCAAACTCAACCCACTAGTAATGTGCCATTTTGCTGGAATCCTTACTTGGGGAGTTATTCGACCTTTCCTATGTCTGCTTTTCTGACACCCTAAGAACAGCCAATAAATAATATCGAGCTCATTGAATATCCAGATTACTAATGAATCACTGAAAGACAGATTACCATTGGGTTTTCAATGGTGATCTACCTGCAAAGGTTTTCCTAATATGGTAGCTCCTCATTAAGAAAATATGGAGTAACGTTGGACATGGTTCAGAACTAAGCTATGAAGTGTTATCAGGTCCTGAGCTTCGTTTTCACTACTGAAGTCACATCGTCATCATTCGTCCTTCCTTTTCTTTTCATCATAGCAGGGAGAAGTAGATAATTATTAGTTATCGAGTTTGATTTGTAAATGTAACAGTTCTCTCCTGTATAATGTCAAATCGTCTTGAGATGATTTATTTTCAATTGAAATGGTAGCACAATTTTCCATCCTCTGACCTTCTGGAAAGAAAAAATCAATTCTAGTTCAATAGTCCATATATAAAAAATAATTCATTTGTCAAGATATCATAAGAAATAACATCAAAATTTAAAGAAGTGTATGTTATTCAAGAAGAGATTTCTATAATCGATTGAATTGACTACAATCGAAATAGAAACTTCACTTAAACGAGTAACTTCTAAACGATGTGCTTTTTGTGTAGTTTTGTCAATGCAAAAATTAGAGCATAGGCAGCGATAAATGCAGAAGTACAACATCTATTATAATATTATATATAAAAGAAAGTCTTGCTAGTTCCACTATTTATAACTCAAGATTTGGCTGAAAATTTTTGGAGGGGTAGCTTAGAACCAGGACAAAGGATGCTTTTTATCCCGTTTCACTGCGTTTCCATAAATTCGACCCCTAAGGGGGTGAGAGACGAGGTGAAAGTTTGTATGGGACAACGTGATTGCTAGTAGTTATCTATAAATCTATCATTAATGAAAATAAAATCCTCTGGATAATGATTTGAAAAGAAACCACGCACCAAATTCCAAAATATCGCCTGAACCATTTTAATATATTGATTTTTTTTTGTATTATATAATGGTACTGAAAATTTTGAACTTGAATATTAGATCTCTGGCACCAAAGTTTATAAGGTTTAAGAAATGTATCGACTATTCCCAGTACGACATCATGATTCTAACTGAATCTTGGTTAAGCTCGAATATTGGTGATGACGTAATTGATTTAAAAAATTTTAACGTAGTAAGGAAAGACAGAGATTCTCGTGGAGGAGGAATAGTGATATATATAAAAAGTAATTATAAATTTAATATTATTAATGACTTGCCAGTGAACGACACTGAACAATTATGGTTATCTATAACTGATAAAAAAGAAAAAGTTTGTATTGGTGCAGCTTACCGTCCCCCATCGTACTCTATTCATACTTTTATCGACACTTTGGAGGAATGTCTCATTAATTTAGTGCCCCAGCATGACAATGTGATCCTTGCAGGAGATTTCAACATCGATTTTATGAATCCAATGAATGCCATGGTAGAAAAGTTTCAATCACTTCTAGATAATTTCGAGCTCAAACAAATAGTAAATTCACCAACTCGTATCACAAACACTTCAAACACCTTAATAGACCTCATCATATGCACCAGTCATTTATCTGTAACTAATACCCAAGTAAAAAATGTTGATCAACATGCAATATTGAATTGAATATTACTCCAAAAAAGCCGTTTTATCACACATATCGTTGTTTCAAAAACTTTAATCACGAGGCATTTCATAATGATTTAGTCGGCTCATCACTGGATAAAATATTGTCGGGAAGGAAGGTAGGATTTTAGGTCCTTCCTTGGGGTTAAATTAGCTCAGATGGTCTTTGTGATAACCAGGATGAAATCAGTTGGTAAAAAACATAAATATAAACTTTATTGATTACACACATTCACTCAAAACGACAATCATTCATTATAAACTTATACTTACAGAATAAAAACCCAACAACACTGAATTTACTTGCCCTATTGGGCAGAATCGTTTCACTGACTACATCTGACAATTTTGTGATCAATCAGGGACTTGTTTCCAATTCCCCGATCAACGGTTTATTTATCAATCTTCCGAATCAGAGTCACGACACTTCTTTTATAACACATTCGATTTACTGAGTGTGATATTTTCCAAAACATTTAGACGTGTATCGAACCATTGTCAACGAATGCGTATATGTAAGTCAATGTCGCGACCTAATTCCGAAAAGGTTTTTCATTAAGGCCTTTTACACGACAATATACATAACACCGAATATTCATGAAAAAGTACAAATACTAAACGAAACAATCATGACACTCTTCAACAAACATGCTCCTCTGAAAACAGTATTAATAACAAAATCTCCAGCCCCATGGCTAACAGAAAATATTAAAGCTGTGATACGTGAAAAAGACAAAGCCTTCAGAAAGTACAAGAGAACAAAAAATATATCAGATTGGAATAACTATAAAAACCTGAGGAATCACGTCAATATTGCAGTCAAAACTGAAAAAAAAGCTTATTTGCAGTTTAGAATTCAAACAGGTAATCAAAAGTCCATGTGGAAAGATTTGGATGAAATGGGTATCCACTCGAAAAAGCTTAAGAAATCAATTCCAGACCATCTTGCAGATCCCAATGCGGTTAATAATCATTTCATAACAGCTACTACCAATAACGCTCCAAACTCTGACCTTTTGGAATATTACATGGATCATAAATTACCAAACATATCACCATTCGATTTCACTCTCACAACCTATGACGAAATTATCAGTATATTAAATTCAATTAAGACAAATGCAACAGGGCCAGATGGGCTCAACATAAAACTTGTTCTTCATTGTTGCCCATTCATTATCAATCCTTTAATTAATATCGTTAATTCATGTATACTGGAGAACGATTTTCCGAATCAATGGAAAGTGTCTCATATCACACCCCTTCCAAAGAATGAAACGCCAGAAACTTTCAAGGACCTTCGTCCAATTAGTGTTCTGAGTGTATTATCGAAAGTTCTTGAAAAAATTGTCGAAAAGCAATTACTTCACCACTTAGATGAATTTTCGATCTTGCCTGAAACTCAATCAGGTTTCAGGAGAAATCGTGGTTGTGTTACGGCATTACTTAAAGTTACCGACGATATACTCACTTCACAGGACACTGGACACCTTACTGCTTTAGTACTCCTTGACTACACGAAGGCATTCGATACAATCAATCACCCTCTCTTACTGGCGATTCTGAAGCACATAGGACTGAACGACAACGCAAGACAATTACTGAGTAATTATCTGTCTAACAGGATTCAAGCGGTTAAAATTGACAGAATGATATCGCAACCACTGTATTTATCATGCGGTGTACCACAAGGCACAATCTTAGGACCTTTACTATTCTCAGTATATACATCGTTTTTGAAAAACAGTCTATCATGGTGTGCATCACACTTTTATGCTGATGATACTCAGTTGTACATCTCTTTCAAACCAGAGAACACCAATCTTGCAATTGAAAGACTGAATGAAGACATCAGGAACTTAGTAACATCATCTAATCACCATTGCCTCAAAATAAATCCATCCAAATCCTCAGTTCTATTATTTGGATCTAAGATAAATCGTTCGAAAGTGTTGAAGGAGTGTACAATCGTAGTTAATAATGATATTCTCCCAATAGTTGATTATGCAAGAAACTTAGGTTTGTATATGGACACTAAGTTACGTTTCTCTGTACATATAAATCATCTTCTGAGGAAATCTTTTGGAAAAATGAAAATTTTTTTTGGATGTCGACATATTTTGAATCAAAGAAGCAAAATTGTTCTATCTGAATCACTGATATTATCCCAACTCAATTTCGGTGATGTGGTGTACGGACCTTGTCTGACCATAAAAGATCAATCGAGATTGCAGAAAATACAAAATTCATGTGTCAGATTAATATTTGGTTTGAGAAGATATTCCCATGTCTCAGCGAAAGTCAAAGAACTTGGTTGGAAAGAGGATACTTTCATAGTGCATGTATTTTTCAAAAAATCCTTATCGATAAAACACCTGAATATTTGTACAACAAAATCTTATTTCGTTCTCAGATTCATACTTTCAATGTTCGACAGAAATATCAAATTCACATCCCACGACATAGCACAAGCCTGTTTCAACGTTCGTTCTCATACAACGTGCCAAAAATTCTTAATGCAATCCCTCTTGATTCAATGAATATTTCACATCGGAAATTCAAGGCGCAATTGTACAAACTTTTAATAAGTGGGAAACTCTAACTTATACTCGAGCAGTTCATTTTCATTCATTTTCATTGATTATTTATATGGTTACTATTCTTCTCTTCAGGGAAAACATCAAATTGAATTAAATTCGTTGTTCTTGGAGCAAACAAATGCTTCTTGACTTTTTAGCATGTGCCGAGAATAAGTAACTTTGTTATCTAGGTTAGCATAAGGTAGGTTAAGTTAAGATTAGGGACATTACTCGATACGCCTGTTTCGAGTAATACTAGTAGGTTAGGAAATTGAGTGGTAGAGCAGGACCTCACTACGTTCCACGTAGTGGGCAACTGAACTTCGCCTTTTAGGTCAACACTTATATTCAAATGTAAGAAAATGTATTTCCATTTACAAGTTGTCCTAATAAAGACTTATTATTATTATTATTATTATTATTATTATTTTTCAACAACAAAGCAACAATTCTGAATTCAGCATCATTCCATTTCGATAACTTTTCCTTTTTGTTGCAGTGATCAACATCAAATAATAAAAAATGTTGAGTTATTTCCTATAACCGATTTTATTAATTAGTCAGTTTCCTCAATTCAACTGGTCCCAATAAAATTCTACCAATCATCCAACTACGAGAGCTTCAGATGAATTAATGAAACCAGCCATCGTTCTATTCAATTTTTGCAATTCTCTCTTTGGAATGATAATATGAAAAGATTACAATAATTACATTTGAACCATTTACCCGATTCTTAGACACAGTAATGCGCCAGCTCGAAAACAAATACTACAAAAGAATGCCAATCATTATTTTTATCTCTTTCGTCTATAATTACCCGGTTAATTAACACGAACGAATCATAACAATTAAGACATTAGAGTTATCAGCTACATCATCTCTGTATCACTCGATTAGATTTATTCCAATTCTGAATCCTTTGTCTGCATCCACAGAGCACAATGGTTTTGGTATTGTTGATATGGTGATTGGGTCATTAGCGTCAGTAAGAGATAGCTATCGAATGTTTTTCAGTATAGGATTACACGGTACAGGATAATCTAAGGGGTTTCACACTTGTTAATTTACGTATGAGAAAAGTCAATGGTTTTTTTTATATGTAGTACAGGAACAAAATAGCCGTACCCAGAAAAAGTTTTCGGGGGGGGGGGTGGCACCAGGTGGGGCCGGAGGCCCTCCCAAAAAACCGTTAAAACTGATTGTCAAATAACCCATTTTCACGCCATTTTAAGCTTCATTAACAAAAGTTAGGACGACACTAAATAATAAATATATAAATAATAACAACAAAATAATTTCCGCAGATAATTTGGTGTCTAGGAAAATAAACAGATCGACAATGCAAATAGACTCAACAATGTTCAATACAATACATTACAAATTTACGTCTGTAGAGAATAACAGTCATATTACAAAACAAAATCCATTCTTCTGTTCTTTTTTCTTGCGAATTCATCGATCACTTTGTCTGTTGGAATTTTATGGCTTCTATGAACCGACATGAGAGCCAGTCCGCTCAGTCTGTCTTGTCCACAAGAATTCTTCAAGTACGTTTTCAATCGCTTGAGAGTGGAGAAGGTCCTCTCAGCAGTTGCTTAATGCCTCAATGGCACAAGGAGGCTTGTCGAAATCCATTTGTTTTTCCCAAAACAATTTCCAGAGTGAGTACTCACTAGGTACTAGTTCTAGATCAACCATCTTTTCGTAAAGTTTCAAAGATTCAACGTCTATTTTCTCATTTGCTGAGGTGGATATAAAGCACTGAAGTGTTACCAGAAGCTCTTTATGGTCTGTGAATCTGCATTTGAGCTGATATATCAGATCGTCTAGGATCGGGATTGCCACTGCTATTCTAAAATAGACTCGAGGGTCTTGAATAGAGTAGTTGCTTCTATGGCGTTGGCGAGGAGCTAATCTTGGGACCCGAATTTCTTCACCAACATCACTCATTGAAGATTCTGCTGTTTTGAAAATCTTGGAGAACTCAAGATCGATTGTTTTCCTTAAGTTTTCAAAGTGGCCAACAATATTGTCAATGTGGTCAATTGGGAGACTGAAGCACTTTGCAAACAGATATTGTGGCAGATAATGTGTTAGCCAATAAACAAAGGCACACTACAAATTCACTAGAAATGATGGACTTTAAGAACGACGATGCTTTAGTAGATGTCTCAATATCCTGACTTTCGCTAAGACTTTCTAGAGTTTCAACAATAGCCTTAAATATCTCCTTAAACTTCAGCAAATTGTTGTGTTTCTCCACCCATCTTGTTTCGCACATGGCTGTTAAAGTTTCCCATTTAGTATTAGGGAAGTTCGATTTTATGAAAGATTTCAATAGAGCTGTCCTCTTTGGAGATGCCTTTATAAAGTTTGTCACAGTCTTTACGATTCCAATGCAGTTTCTAGCACATGGGAGGCTGCAGGAGTGACATAAAGCCAGATTGAGAGAATGGGAACTACAATGAACGTATAGTGCTTTTGGAAAAGTTTTTTTCACTATTGCCTGCACTCCTTTGAATGAGCCCTTCATGGCAGAGGCTCCGTCATACCCTTGGCCTATCATGTTTGTCATTTCCACACCTAAGTCGTTTACAGTTGAAAGAATTGTGTTTGCCAGCCCCTCTCCCGTTGTGTCGTCAGCTTTGACAAAACATAAAAAATCTTCCTTGCAAATAGAAAAATTAGGTCTTTCTTCTTTAGTGTACCTTACACAAATTGAGACACACACATTTACTACTAGAAATTGGTTTGGGATCTTCCTCATTTACCTATGAAGAAGAACAATTATAACTTGAGTAGTGCATTTGAAAAATCTTATTTTTTGAAAAAAAGGGGGGTTTCAACCCCTGTGACCCCCCTCCTGGGTACGGCCTTGAGACATTCCATATGGGTGAATGTAATAAAGGCAAAAAAATATTCCGAAATACTCAAAATACGAGAAAAATGTAACATTCTTTTTATGATCTAGAATAGTGAAGTGAATCATTACAAGAAAGATTGAAGGCAAACATCGTCTAGATGTAAATGAACTATTTTGATAAGGAGTTTTAACTTATGAACAAGATGATGAAGACTTCCAGGGGATGGATAAGATTTGTGTTCGAATATTATGACTAATCATGCATTGGAGACATCGAATCATTGATAGTACGAAATGTTAATTCTGAAAAAAAAATCCTCCCTAATTCTATTGGAGTTCATATCGTTGACCTCGTTCATTTACGATTCTCAGAAACAAAAATATGCCAGTTGGAAAATGAATACTGCCGAATCATTCCAATAATTGATTTTATATTTCTAGTGTATTATATCCAGGTTAAGCAGCACGAACAATTAATGATGAAAAAAATTATACATTCACATATAAGATTTATACAAATTCTCAATCTTTTTTTTTGTGTCCAGAATGGTTGGTCATATTACCAAAACAACCATTTTGAGGTGGATCATCCACATCAATAAGTTGATAATGATAATTGGAACATTATCGTTAGAAGGAGATCGCTATGGAATATTGTACAAAAAGCATTCGGCTTCTTTCTTTTCTACGCATGAAGAATTCCCAAAAACTTATCCATAGAATTTTTTTTAAGCATCAACAACAGTTCACGATCGACAAAATGGTAAAGGCTTTCGCAGCCGAGGTTTTCAGTATCACTACTTCTGTTCGGGTTTGAAAGCCGTCGTTTTTGGAATTTCTTCCTGACATTTCGCTGGCGCGAGTGGCTAGCTTCTTCAGAGGCTCATACATCTTGAGTTTTACCCCGATGACTGGGTATCATAACTTCGTAAAGCGTATTTAAAAGGATTCATGTAGTTTGGAGTGCCAATTACTTTTTTGAATTTGGAGAATTTCCATTAATATTAATTGCCTCAACTTCTTCATCTGGATTCGGAGAAATATCATTGGTATTAATTGACACAATACCTGCCATCATAATGTTTGTTATTTTTGATCTTCTCAAAATAGGATTCAATATTCGGTTGAGGTTCACAGCTTCTTCTATCCTGTTGAAATTATCCGTGTGTTTGTAGATCTCTATTGCCTGACGTATCAGTCGGCTACGGTATCTCTCTGGTTGGAGGCAATGAGTTTCGCGTTTTCAAACAGAATCCTGTGGTTTCCCTCACTGTGCCGTGTTCCGCCACAGTCGACTTGTCAGTTTGTCCTAGTCTGCAGTTTCTTTCATGCTCTTTTAGCCTAGTTCCCATAGATCTCTTGGTAGTACCGATGTATACCTTCCCACAGGAGCACGGTATGCGATAAACCTCTGCTGCTGACAGTGGATCTCTTTTGTCCTTAGCCGACCTGAGGCTTTGTTGTATCCTCTTGGTGGGTTTGAAAACCTTTCTAATGTTGTGTTTTCCCAAGAGTTACCTAATTATGTCTGTCAGTTCAGTTTTGACAGTTGAAAAAATCCACTGGAAAAACTATTGATAGTAAGATCTTGACACTACAAAAAGGCTCGATAAGAGAAGGAAGAAAAAGTATATGAATATATTTTTGAAATTCAATCTTCAAATTCATAACAAATACGATACCTAACTGACAAAAGTCAATTTTGCTTTTTTATAATATTGCAGTTACATATCGAGCAGAACATACTAATCTGAACTGAACACAGAAAATAGAGTAAATTAAAGCTCTTTCATTTCCAAGGGAGCGAAAACCCGAAGAATACATTCTATTGAAACTTTTCCTAGAGATATTTAACTCGTACCGCGTTTCGGTAACAAGATAAGCATCTTGAGGAGGAGAAAATTGATACTTCAATTATCAATTTTCTCCTGAAGATGCTAACCTTGTGAGCGAAACGCGCGCCTAGTGCAAAAATATCAGTTTGGTGTTATGGTAGTTGATCTCTAGGAAAAGTTTCAACGTTTACACCAAAGGTTTCAATCACATTGTTTAATACATTCTATAAAAATCGAAAATAACATTTTTTAAGTTCATTATGAAAAACATTTCAATGAAGTTTTCGATAGAAATGGAATCTTTTTTACATCCTTTCGAGTATAACTTCTGAGATGGTCGCTATATACTCATACAGTCTTGAACTTTTGGGGGTTCTTCTCAAAACTTTGATACGCTTTTTTTTTTATCGGTTTTCTTCAAAATTTTTATTTAGAACGTTTTGCGATAATTCCACTGTTCACCTCAAAGTCCTAATGAGAGTTTGATGTATACACAATGTGTGTCTCTGTTGATATAAATGGTTATAGAGTTGAAAACAAAAACCGAAAACAGTTCTGAATCTTGCTATACCGTGAAATCCTCAAATATGTGTTCACAAAATAGTAGGTCACCTAACAATTGAGGAGAAATCACTTCACGCACGTTTTGGGTACACTATTTCTTCTACTAGCGAGCCGAAAAAAGACAAAAGTTAAAGCAAAGGAAAATTTATTTTTTAATGATAATAATAATAATAATTCTTTATTGCTTCTTTCGAATATACATCGATTAGCAAGAGTACAGCCAGTATGGAAAAAGTAAAGGAATACTTTCAATAATCCTAGTGTTCAACATAATACAAAGAAAGTTATATAAGGTGTTATCAAGTGAGAAAAAGTTAACAGTAAGTGATGATTTGCTTAAAGCAAAAAAAGAGCAAGAGAAGTGACTTAACTGAATATAAAAAAAGTATATAAAAGTTTGTAATGAATTGATATTTATTAATATTTATTCATTAATAACAAAAGATCGGAGCTTCAAAACACCGATAAAAAAGTGAGATATTTCCTTAATCTTGTTAATATCGGGGTTGTTAAGTGCCTCACAAAATTCATCGATGCCCCGAAGGTTCTTAATGAATGGTTATCTGATGCTCTCATATAACCTGCATTTGAAAACCATATGTTCAACAGTCTCTAAGTCCATGACATTACACATGGTGCATAGCTCGCTTTGATCGATTGAATAGGGAATAGCGTTGAAACAAAGGAATAAGCGTCTTTTGGAGCACAGACGAATTTGACAAAGTAATCTAATCAATTTAATCGGAAGGTTGCTAAGAAGGTAATTGGCTGTCTCAGGACATATTGTGAAATGTTTGTAGAGAATAGGATATTCAGATATTCTCAATTTCTCAAGATCTTCTTTGTAGAGTATAGACCGATATTCAGTCAAGATATTGTTGATATTTGATTTCAAATTTCTTAATGTAAGTCCAATTTATCTACTTTAATGAAAATTTGTTTCATCTGAAGAACCCAATTCAAGCGCTGCTTATTATGAATTTGTAATTTAAGGAGTTGATCGAATACAATCCGGGGAAATCTGCCATTGTTCATGGAAAGAAGTTTCAGTAGCCAGTTGAGGCACTGTTTGACAATCAAAAATTCAAGTTTTACAGTTCCGGTTTCGAGCCGCAGAAGAAAGTCGGGGGTGTTTTTGGGAAGTAGAAGTAGTCTTTTGAAAAAACCAAGTTGAATTCTTTCTAGTATATCAGGATATCGAAGGCCCCAAGAAGGGATGCAGTTCGTTAATGAATTTAGGATTATGGAGTTGTACAAAGTCATTCTCGAATTCCATAAAGTAATTTTTGACTGGGATAAAATGGACATAACAGCGCCTATGGCATGTTTAGCTTTCAAGGAAGCCACATCCGCTTGATCCCGAAAGACAGAAGATGATGTGAAAGAAACCCCCAAGTATGTATATCTTTTTGTCATTTGCATTTCACTGTTGTTGAAGATGAATCTATGACCAACAGGTAGTTTATAATTTCCCCTAGAGAAACACACAATTTTTGATTTGGAGTTATTTACTGTGAGTCTATTTTCCTTAGTGCAGTCCTCAAGAATTTTGAGCTTACGTGATGGATCGATCTCAGACTCTGCCAGAATGACAAGATCATCTGCATAAAAAAGAAGCAACAAATCGTTAAAATTATCGATATTGACACCTGTGGCACCGGCTTTACGAAAATAAGTCTCCATGTCACTAACAAATAGGGCGAAAAGGGTAGGACTTAGTGGTTCACCCTGTAGGACGCCTTCGTTGATTTCAAATAGTTTGGTAACCCCAATATTAGTTTTGACGCGAAAAGTCGCAGAGGAGTAGAGAGAATGTATCAACCGTACTAATTTTGCACTCAACACCAAATTGAATAATTTCCACCACAGAAGATTATGCTCTGAGTCAAACGCTCTTTTAAAATCGACAAGTGCCACGAAAACTTTCCTACCTCTGAGGTGCAACTGAATCTGTATTGTTTTAATACCTACATATCAACAAATTAATTATTATTATTATTGATATTGAACGTGCAATTTGTTGCATTCTGCAAATTAATTGAGGTCAGATTTCGGTTTTCCATTGCTTTGTCAGAAACTTGACTGGAAGAAGTCATTTTGGAAGGCTTAGTTGAATATTCAAAAGTCAGTATACTGCCCAAAAACTTAACAGATTAACTTTTCCGCGCTAGTGCATTCATTTATGTAATGGGCAAATTACAATTTTTTTTTCAATTCTTTACATTACACGCTCTATCGAGATGGAGGTAGGGAAAAAGTTGAGGCAGCGCAATATTGAGAAAAATAAACGAAGTTTAATCACCCAAACGATTGATCTGAATGTTTGCTCAATAATGTACACATTGAATTGAATATTTCCTTCATATATAAAATGTCCCATGAGAGCAATGCAATTATCGAAAACTTACAGCGGTAAGTGCATTGTATCAAGTCACCATAACAACACATTTGAAACCGTATCGCTAGACGTCAGTAAACAACACAAATAAATGACAGATAGACTTCAAAAATAGAAAAACATTTCGCGTTTTGGTGAGTGCTCCATACAATCTATAGAGGAAAGTATGAATGAACAAAAAATAACATTTCCTTGAGAATTTCTTTATTCGTGAAATATTCCAATGAATTACATTGGTGCATAAAAATGACCAGATAATTTTGCATTCAAGCGTGATATCTTATACAAATTGCATTCGGTTATTTTCATATTTTGTAAAAGAGCCCTCGTCCTTCGGACTCAGGCACTTTCGCCAAAATATGAAAATAAACTCTTGCAATTTTTAGATATCACGCTTTCTTGCAAAATTATCGGTAATTTTTATGCACTCGTGCAATTATAACCGAAGATTTCATTGGCATAGATTACTGCACGTGCATCGGAAAATATTGTTACGAGGTCTCCTAGCGCCGGCCCTGTCGCTCATAAACGCAGGGGTCGAAGAGAGAACGTCATTTTTCCAGGAACTCTTGATTCGCATCGAGGCCTCTTTCGAAGATTCTCCATAGGCGTACGCAGGTATATAAGGAGACACTTCAGCGCGGAGGAGACAGTTTTATTTGCAGATAATTGAGCAGAGTTATTCAGAGCTACGTGAAGCGAGTTCAGCAGATGGTTAATCAGAGTTTCTAGCTTAGTGGAGCCTAGTGGAGAGAGCTTTGTTATTGCTAAGTGCAGAAGAATTTCTATTACAGAGAATTTATCACAGTGTTTAGTACAGAGCGTTGGATATTTAGCGGAGCAGTTTGAGTGATTGTGTTGTATTGTATAGACGGCGGGCATGTGACGTCACAAGACAACTGTCAATCAGCCTGCTGAACATACAAACCGTACTTCCATAAGCAACAATGGTAATTTAATGAGATTATGATCGTAATTATGAAGAAATTACGGGTTTACCCTAATTTTGGGTATACCCTTAGTGTACCTGACATGTATGAATGTCTATATATTTCAATCTATATTCATTATTCTTCCTGCTTGCAAGGAAATTGTATGTGAAATGGATGATAAAAGTTATTATTTCAACACTTTGTCTATGGATATCAAGAAGAAATATTTAGAGAAACTGAAGGAAAGTGATGGATGTGATCCATATTTATTGAAATTTGGGGTTTGTAGTAATGCTGTGCAAAAACTTTCCTAAAGTTTCATGACATGTTGTATGACATTATTAACTATTTTGTATATGAGAGTGCATGCACAAAAGACTTCAAAGGCTATAAAAGTTTGGATTCATACAATATGTTTATATCTAAATGGATTAGAAGGATTGGAGTGAAGCTTGTGAAAAGAATTCTGAAAATGTACTGTAATAAATAATAATTTTGAAACAACAGATTTAGGGTATGTTATATAAGGCTCTACAAAATTATAAACCACAACCATCTTTTCATATGGCAATCCTGTATAAAAAAGGCATTTAGATGAGTTATGCTTTAAACTTTCCAATGCGAATGATCAAGTCTGCAAAGCTTTCCGGAGATGATGGATTTCACAATAACAATTCTGCAACTCGAAATCAATATCGGGACATAGGTGTTCACCAGAGTTTTGTGCATGTTCCACTTCTTCAACTGGTTAATTTATATCATTCAGAGTTTGATTTTACTCATCAATAATATTCAAGTTTTGAACAGCTGGATCATTCACACAAAGAATCATCATCAATTTTATCCGTATCAACTGGAATATTTGCGATCTCATTTTATCACGCTGCTCCCTACGATACAATCTCTGAATACTTTGAACTGCATTGATATTTGTTTTGTGGCCAAGTAATTGATTCGGTACCCAGTCCATATTGTCAACATCTTTGAGTGCACTCGGCTTGCCTGAAATGAAAAAAATAAATAAAATTGTGTTGCCTATGGTTCCTAGAATTTTTGAAAATATTTCCTACAAAATGTTTTGATCACACCGTTGCCCATTTCAACTTATAAGTTAAATCTGCTCTTCTAGTTGCCTGAATCCACAATTCACATCTTTTTTCAGCAAGAGGATTAATCTTTTTTTCTATTGTCGAAAATAGAAGGGAATCGATAGAATGAAACATTATGCCTACCGCTATTACTTCCACATTTCACAATCGCACAAAATTGAGCCTTTATTGAGAAAAAAGATTCAAAAATATGACATAAACACACACTTAGCATAGGTAAATCAGGTTTGTTTGTCCAGCAGGCTGGATTGACAACTGTCATTTACTGTCGTCTGTCAGATATGCCCGCGGTGTATTGTGATAAAGAGTTGTAATAAAAGTAGTGAAGTGTTGTTTGGAGTTTTAAACAACGAACCCAAGGACATATCGTAACAATATTCACATCGTCTACCAATCTATGAATACCTCACCTTCCGCATATCTCCGTAACATAATATCAGTTATCGAACGCGAAACGAGCAAGCAGTAGCGAAACAAAGAAAAAATAATTACACCTGTCGGAAGGTGGGTACATGTATCGTTACAGAAACACCTAAATAACCCTTATTAATGAAGAAACCCAAATGATTTACTTTGTGTACATAATTAGATATTATATTGCTCTATATACTTAAATACAATTCCGTTCAAGATTGGCCGGCGATTAAAACGAGTCATTGCCTGGATAAAATGTTATCGGAAACTCGAGATCTGTCAAAGGCGTAGAACGGAAAGGTTAACTATCGAAAGAATGCGTTGAAATATTTTTAGGGTTTGTTTTAATGGAATCATGTGACTAGTCACCATAGAATGGGAACGAGATTTTTGGGAACTTAATCAACTTGTTTTTCGTATATGACTAACTTCTAAGATTAAACAACTACTCTGTCAACTTCAATTGAATATAGACTGCTTCTTTAATGTCCCTTTCCTTTTATTTTTTGAACGTGTCAACTCAAAGAATTCAAACTTGGGATAATGAAACTGATGCATAAATACTATATTTTGGAATAGACAGATGAAATTTCCAAGATGGCGAATGGTCTTGTGACACATCATTTTGAAACTTCTGACGAATACTTTACATCCCCAGAAAATTGAGTCGATATCTTCAAATACTAAAAAATGGCGGAACACTTAATAATTACCTGAATACAAACTCATTAATATCGATATTTCTAGAAATATTCGTTTTTCTGCCATATAGCAATCCCAACAACCCCATAAGTTTCGATTGTTTTTTTTTTTCATAAAAAAAAAAAAAATGTCAGTACGACAACGAACTTCATTTTTAGGATCAAAATTCCCATTTAATTTTCGATTCTACAAGTAGATAGGTACCACGTGTACTATTTCCAAAATGGTCAATTTCACAAAATTTGATAGGGGAACTGTATTTGAATATGCTGAAAACTACTGTTGATCCTCTTGTCACCGACATCGTCTAAATAAATCCTGATGAAGTCGATATGGATATTATTATTCCAACAAGATGGAGCACCACTACATTACTCCAGACAAGTAATAAACTATTAGGATAATATCTTTCATGCTCGTTGAATTGGCCTTCAGACTTTTTTTATGAGGCTATTTGAAGCAAAAGGTGTACAAAACTGAACCTGCTCCAATATTGGATATACGGCGGAGAATAATAAATATTTGTAGAACTATAGACGTTGCTGTGTTCAGAAATGTTCAGCGTGAAATATCGGATAGGCTGTTCTTATGTCGAAGTATGGAGTTAAACGTCATTTCGTTGTAGTAGAAGATATTTACTTCATATCCTAGGGTGTTGAAGTATTCGTCAGGAGATCCTAACTAGTGTATCACAAGACCCCCCTTTCCATTCAATTTTTTTCCGAACGGTGCCCAGTCGCCATCTTGGAATTTTCATCTGTCAATTCAACTCCGAAATATAGTATTTATGCATCAATTTCATTATACCAAGTTTCTATTCCTTGAGTTAACCCGTTCAATTTATTCATTTTTATACTATTTGAAACAAGCGAAACATATAGAAAATTTCAATACTTTATTAATTTATGAATATTTAAACTTTTGCAAAAACTAAAAAATTTCATATTTTGTATTTCTCTATAATTTTTTTTAGAACAATTTCTTGTGAACGGCAATACTATATAACGATAGTATTTTACAATATCATGTTAAAAAAAAAGTTGCAGTACAGAGTCAAATGATTTTACATTTATATCGTCCTTTATACGTCACCTGGTGGTTCATATGACCCCTCCATTTTTTGTATGGGCCTGTAGTCTAATACTCTTCTTATTGTTGATTATATAATATAATGACTAAACAAAAAGAATCGGAGATGAAAAAGGATCTGGATAAAACACTGTGTGTGGGAAAATGGAAAAAAATGGGAATCTGCAACCCTCGAAGAGGGAAATCGCAAGAACATTCACTTCTGCTACCAAGACCATAGCTGGAAAAAATGTGCTTGGGATGATAGGTGGTATATACTGAATCGAGATATATATAATGATCGGTAACCAGCAGAAACATCCCTAATAGTTGTTCCGTAGTTTTCAGGGTTTCTAACCTACCGCAGTCTGAAAAAATAAGAATTAATATTGAAATCTATACAAGTGAAGAGGGGCAGCTTTTCAATCTACCCTGGAAAGTTGCTGCCTCTATTGAAAAACAGTTCTTTCTGGATAAAACAAGTCCAATTAATTAGTCAGCAACTTCTTGTATAACTAAAATTTTGCCTATCAAAAAAAAGAAACTAATATATATATATATATATATATATATATATATATATATATATATATATATAAATATATATAAATATATATTTGATCGGCTAGGCTTCCGCGGTCAGAAATGTGCTGGCTGGAACTTCCGGTTGATCCGCGTCTGGAAAGATTCACTTGTCTACGTTTCGGCTCCCATTTCGGAGCCATTTTCAAGACTGAGTGACCTTGCGTCTAGGTCTGAGTTGTCTTACTAGCTGGCTATCATCACCGGAGATCGAGGATTGAAGGTTGGTGGGATTTAAGGGTTCATTAGTAATTATGGCAGGATCAGGTATCGACCATCGACCGTCCGATACCTGATCCTGTCATAATTACTAATGAACCATTAAATCTGACCACCCTTCAATCCTCGATCTCCAGTGATGATAGCCAGCTAGTAAGACAACTCAGACCTAAACGCAAGGTCACTCAGTCTTGAAAATGGCTCCGAAATGGGAGCCGAAACGTAGACAAGTAAATCTTTCCAGACGCGGATCAACCGGAAGTTCCAGCCAGCATATATATATATATATATATATATATATATATATATATATATATATATATATATATATATATATCAAAATACATCAAAACTTACTACTATGTCTTCAGTTTGTATGTCAATTTGATTAAACTTTTCAATTAGACGTGATGTATTTTTCAAGAAACTATCACCATTACCTGATAGATGTTTCAATATTTGGCATCGAGATTCAATGGAACTTACGATGGGTCTAAGAGGATGATTTGGTTTGTGTATTTTTGGTGAGCCATAAAAATGGGGTGGTTTTCTATATTGATTAATGAGTGTGTGCATTCTATTTTTGAAAGTGTCTTTGTATTTCAGTAATGTTCTGTATATTTTCTATTCGATGGGTTTTGTCTGAGTTTATTGTATACTCGTTGCGATGTTACAGATGTGTTTTGGTTGTGTATCTCATATGTGGTATAGTTACTGCAAAATTTAAACCTTTTGCTAATAAAAGTTCCTCTTTGTTATTCAATATTCGAGAAAATAGATTACAACGGTTTTCTCGGTAAAATTTTTACTAGTGAGAGTATTTGTCAGATATTAATGCTGTTCTTCTTCAAAAACTTATCTGGATTTATTGATATGAACTCTTTTTCTATCGTTATTAAAGTTTTTATAGATCAGTGTTCCATCATTCTCTAATTTTGACTTGATAATTTCTAAAGTTTTGTTCAGAGGAACGTTGGTGCCTTCCTACATGATAGGCAGTATTTGAGTTATACGAGAAGTTGCTGATTAATTGGACTTGTTCTATCCAGAAGGAACTGTGTTTCAATAGACGCAGCAACTTTTTGGGGTAGATTGAAAATCTGCCCTTCTACACTTGTATAGAATTATTATTTTTTCAGATTGTGGTAGGTTACAAACCCAGAGAACTACGGAACAAATATTGATCCACCACAAAATAATGGCGTTCAAACAACCCTAACAGGTTTCGAAATCCCAACATCAGGGTTTCCAGGCACCTAGGGGTCAATTTATACATCGCTGTTTTAATCCTAATCCTTATTTCATTTGAGAACAGACTTGATTTTAGACGTCTATGCAGGAATGTTTGAGGAGCTATGTCTGTTATAGTCTTCTCTTTAATCTCAAAAATATCACTTAAGCAGTATATGATTAATAACCACCTAATTCCTAGAAATATAATGTGGAACCGACTGTCATTCAAGGATTTAGGATTGGAACAGAGATGTATAGATTGGGCCTCAGATGTAATAGTCGACAAAAACTGATAATTGGGCAATAATCGAAGGATTCAATGCATTTGGTAAGCGAATCGATCGAAAACGATTACAATCAAAAACTATTTGAGGCAATCTTCTCTACACCCCGTCCAACAGCTTCATCAGGCCTCCCGAATGTTGCGTCACTGGCACCTGCTAGTTCATAGAGAAGCTATCCTTTGTCGAAAATTATAAATTATATAAAAATATTCCGTAATAATCGTTCCGTGTTTTTCCTCGATATTCGTGCGCCTCGGGGTTGTAACGTTAAACGGGGCAGTATTATGGGGCACGCGAATTACCGATCTAGAGCGCAAACAAATGCTTGTTCACGCGAAACAACTGCCACTTACAACAACTGACGTACTTAACTGGGAAAATCGGGTTAGGACGAATTAGTTCGTCGCCTTCCGATTCACGTTTCAGAGTTCAGTCAAGAATAATTTATTATTATTAGGCTGTTCTCAATTGAATAAAATTTCTTTTCCATATAAATCAGGACTTGTGCCTTCTTTCTGACCATAAGAAGAGTTTTCGACAAAAGTCAGTTGATTTAGCTGTAGGTGTGCCGAAAGGTTCAATTCTTGGCCCAATTCTCTTTCTTGTCTATATTTTGTTATCTTGTAGCTCGCAGTTGTATCAGCTTCAGTGAAGTGGTGACAGAACTCCTCGAAAGCTTTGATGAGCCTGCCTGTGTCCACCATCGATGAGGTTGTCAGCACTTCTTTCCATTGTCATCATAAAACGATTTGACTTCACTTGCTACAATCTTCAAAACAACTGCAGAAACATTATAAAACCAATCCCGCATTTTCGAATTAGAAAAGGTTAACCTCATTGTTTTCAAATGAATGAACACACTCAATACAGTCGGAGAGGAGTCAACTGTCCATTGATGAAACGGATTTAGTGTACCTGGTTTGATCATGGTTATGAGTGTAAATGCAATAATATAATTGAAAAGCTGAATGGAAGTGGCCGTTACTTGATGAAAATCCATATTGAACAAATAATATTTGTAAGGCGTTTAGTAAGCCCTTAAATGTGAAAATCATACAGGAAACTGTATATGATAATTGAGGAATGAGAGGATGCATCGAAGTACCCACAATTATTGGGTTTCGAAATTTTTCTGATGAAACAAACACCAAACACCTAATAGTCACTGACTGAACTCCGCCTTCAACGAAGACACTTTATTATTATTATTATCATGATAAACGATGAGATCGGAACCTTTGGTGTAAAATTTGAAACTTTTCCTAGAGATCAATTACCCTAACACCAAACTGATACTTTTACACTCCACGCGCCTCTCGCTACCAAGGTTGGTATCTTCAGGAGAAGAAAATTGATACAAGATATGAAGCTAGGGTTGGTTGTTTATATAGTTTTCCGGCCCGATATGGACTTTGTTTGTTACTAGTAATTATTCTCATTTATTTCTCAATAATGAACTAGCGCAGTCACTACCTGCAAAGTTTTTTAGTCCGTCATCTGTTATTATTGATTATTCTGATTACTTTCTCAACAATAAAGTGGAAAGCGGACTGAAAGGGATAGGTCCCTTGTCACCATTCATGCTGTTTTCACATTTTGCTATTGCTAGACTCTCACATACATCAAGTAGTCTTATGTCATGCACATGCTTGATCAGTTCAAGATTGCTTTCACTAGTATTGTGGTCATTGTCTAGAGAGTGTTAGGCGACGCTGGATTTTTCTACCCTTCCGTATTTCATGTGTGCAAAATGCTTTTTGAAACGGGTTTTAATGTCTCGTTGGTTCTAGCCGACGTATTTGTTGTTGCAATCTTGACAACTGATTTCGTAAATTCCCGACTTCTCTGAGTTTTCTGATTCATCTTTTGGGATACCAAGAAGCTGTTGTAATTTGTAGGAAGTTTTATATTCACTTTATCAAATATCTGTTGAAGTCCTCAGTGTATTGATATTCATATGGGATTATTATAAACTTTTCATTTTTCTCATCTTTTCGAAAAGTCGAAGATTTACGATGTGTTTCCTTAAATTTACTTTTGTAATTATCTTATCAACCCTGGGAAGCTGGATCCGAATAAATATTTGGCGATGACCAGGAAGAACCTACTCTTTTCGGCATGGTGGTATAAGTGTTGTACCACCCAGTCTGCCTCAGCTGATGCATGGTGGTACAACATATGTACCACCATCCTCACACGTTTCTGTTGATGGTGCTGAAGCTGAAATATTTATGTATATCACTATAATAAACTTTTTTGGGGTTTTTCCTCTACGAGGAAGATGGCGGTAGTTAGCAGGTTATAAAGGATAGCGCTTGGCAAGGCGGCAAATTGACAGTAAAGGAACTTTCTGCTGGTAAGCAAACGGTCATTTCTTGATTTTTTCATGCAACAAGGGGATATTTTTTCCCAATTCTAGCGTGTAAAAAAGAGTTAACAGTTTCTGACTGGGCACTGTGAACTAAGGAAACACCTCCATATTATGGGGCTAGTGGACACACCACCTCTATGCAGGATGTGTGAACATGAAACTGTAAGGCATGTCTTATGTGAATGTTTGGAGCTATCGTCGATAAAAGAGTGTGTGTTCGGTGAGTCTTGGCCCACACCTGCCGATATTAAGGAGATGTGCCCTGGTGACCTGTCTTCCTTCCTGGATAAGGCAGGATGGACAATGGCCTAGGAGGGCGTCTCCTTGGGAGGATGTACAATGGGTCATAATGTGGCCTAAGTGCTGTGGGTCTACACTCACCCTCCCTACTCTACAGATACAGATTATCTTATCAACTATCTCTGGGATAAAACCGTTCACTTCAGCTACGTACCTAATCACTCTCCTTGCATTGTCGTACTTATCTTTTTCCACGTGTTTCGCTGAATGGGTATAATAATGAAAATCAAGGGGTTCAACACTTCAATCGTTTCATTACTATTTGATATTTTTCCTAGGATAACTAGAAGTATAGTTACATTCAGTATTCGTGCTTTGTGGGCATGAATCACTTCCATCTTTCAAAATACTATATGTGCACTAATCTATATCACACCCTAATGAGATACAATATAGCTCCTTTACCCAAAACTAGACAGCTGTAGCTGTTTAGATGATTTTTGTAAAACAATTTTCTTCAAAAAACTCTATCCAGCCTTCGATCCCAACTTTGAAATGTAATAAATATCTTTTCTTCGAAAACATTTTTTGCCTATAGAAAAAGCACTGTACTAGCAACATTAACCATAGCTGAGGCAGTCCTAGTTCTATGAAATGGCAAAGATTGGGTACTTCATTGTCTATCAGTTTCACACATTTTTTGTGATCCACCTGTATGTACCTACTTCTCGGAATAGTAACTTTTTTTCAATGATTCTCTATTACTCAGCCAGTGATGATATTCATAGAAACATTCATCTTTTCCGAATGAAATTTTCAAGAAAAAATACCTTAATTGAAAACTAGGAACCGCATACCATGAATTATTGATTCTATCAATGATTTGTAACCGGCTACAGGAATACATATACTCTAACGTTTCATGGTTCTACATGTAACATTCGCGACTTCCTGCTTGAAAACTCACCACAAATCATCTCAATGGGGGGAGGGGGAATTGGTAAAGGCATAAATCAATTTACCAACAGATGATCCTCTTGATAACTTCCATGCAACTCAGATCAATCTCATTAGAATTTGAGTTGTAACATGGACTAGATTGCACTTTTTAAGTCGATGATGCATTTTTGCTCATCTCTGACAGATCGAACCCTACTCTTGGGCAAAAAGCTGATAAAGTCCTTGCTGATACTTCTTCGTAGTTTTCTGATAATTCTTCATTGTCCAAATCGCATTTCATGATATTCCAAAGATGTTTTCAAATATGGAACCAATATCGCCCAATGTGATATTGAATCAATATTGGTCTAACACCGTGAAACTTTCAAGGAAGTTTTATTAGTTCTGAAAAATGTATAAAAGACAAGATTGGAACCTTTGGTGTAATAGTTGAAACTTTTTGTAGAGATCGATTGTACTAACACCAAACTGATAATATTTGCAATCGATTCGCGTTTCGCTAACGAGGTTAGCATTTTCAGGACGAATAAATTGATACTGTTTTCGGCTCCTGAGGATGCTAACCTTGTTTGTGAAATGCGCTCCGTGTGCATATGATATCAGTTCGTTGTTACAGTATTTGATTTCTACAGGAAGTTCCATCTGAACAATGTAGTTATTTTATTGGGAAGGAATCAAATCATCGTCCTTTAGTTTGATCGTGAGAATAGAAGACAAAATCGACAGGTATTCGAATTCTGAACAGGAATTCATTCATCTTATTTCCTTCTTTTGAAGACCATACAGAGTTCATTGCATACCTTTCGGCTCTTTCTATTTCATTTCTATTTTTCTTCATTGGTATGGCACCTTAATGATAAAATTAATAATAGTTTATTGGTTATTCTTTAGATTATGTCTAGCATAATATAGAATAAGTCAGTATAGTACAGTACCGAAGTTATATAAATGTACAGTGTTCTATACATGGAGCCCAAGGAAGATCATAGAAGGTGCTTGAGGGATAGATCTACCGTTAGATTTCAGCAATAAGCTGTGGTCGTTTTTTTTAATTTGAATGGCTTAATCTTATGATCTTTGTCTTCCCCATATCCAAAACTAATTTATTCGAAGAGAACCATTCTTCAGATAATTTGAATTCATCATTGGCCATCAAGACTGTTTGCTCTACATTTTTCCCTGTGGTGACGAGGAAGGTGTTGTATGCATACATTATACAACTTTCATTACAAATGTCATTAACGTATGTCAGATATAACAGAGAACCTAAAACAGAGCCCTGGGGAACCCCTATATCATTTATTGTTTTCAACGAAGTGTGATTATTTGCCTGAACATATTGCATCCTGTTTGTGAGATAACGTTTTAGCCAAGCATGTACCACTCCTCGGAAACAGTACAGTTATAGTTTTATTAGAAGTATTTCATGGTTGATTCAAAAATCAGATAGTTCGAAAGATGATTTGAAGGTACAAACTACTTTGTTACCTTTGTCTAATTTCTCCGAAAGTCTGTTTGCAAGCTTCACCATTGCATTTGAGGTTGATTTGCCTTTTTTGGAACCTATATTGATTCGAGTTCATTGAATCAAACCTATCCATAAATTCTGTCATTGCATTAGAAGCATATTTTGCAAAAACTTCAAAGGGACTCAGTAGCGCTATTGGTCTGAAATTTTGAACATCTGTGACTTTTCCCTGATATTTATCAGATTAGTTTTTACATGATCACCACCCTGTGAGTGGGAGCTCTCATTGGGTTTATGAATATAATATTAGATAAAGATTTCTCTTTCAATTTGAATTCTTCTGTTTTGTCACTAATGCCACCATTAATCCAACATGGAATTCTATTATTGCACCTCGAGCGCGTAATTATTATTTATGGTACCCATGGCTACAATTGCGAGTGCAGTAATCACTTCGTAATTATTGCCTTATAGGAAGAGGAGAGGATGTCATAAATCAAAACGCACACACTCTCATCATTATAATAAGAATACACTGTCAGCGGGTCGACAGTTTGAATGGAGAATGTTTCAATACTTCAGTGAGGTCGTTGTCGTTGTTGAATGCTGCAACTTTTATTGAGACTAGAATCAGCCAAGTACTCAATGATGAAAATCAAGATGCATAAATTCCTGGTGCGATCTCCGATTCGATATTGTTTCGTCAAAAACTCTGGACACGATCAATCATATCCAGGGAATTTATTGCGATTTCCGGTAGATGGTGCAAGAATCGAATTCTGTCATCTCTTGACATTTGCATTCCAATTTATCCGAATTGTGTTCGAAGCTTTCCATAATTTTTGTGTTCTTTTCAACCAACTATTTGTCGTTTCCAGTTCAATTCTCTACCGTAGTTTTAGTTATTAGTCGTTTATCTACCGGTGCTCTCAATTATTAGTTGTTTTCCGTTTGTTGAGTATTCAATTCAAGTGTTGTTTTTAATAGTCTTCCATAATGGATATCAAACATTGTTGTATTATTTATGGACGAAATGATCAATCATCTATTCATGTAAATCAAATTCCGATGGTTAGTACAAAACATTCAATACATGGAGGTTCTCAAATTCAACTGGTCAATATCACGCGAGATTTTTCTGACGCTGATAAAAACTAAGTTCATCTTGCTCAGTGTTTACTTTTGTAGAAGTTATATGTGTTATTTGCTGATTGCATTTCAGAAATTTCCAGATTAATATATATTTCCAGTACCAGCATTAGTAACATCCCAGTTGGAGGTACAATAGCAAAAATTTTAAATAATGGAATAAAAGTTCTTTCGGGAGAGTGTTTTCAAATGCGGTTTTCTTGTATAGCGCCATAATAGTCTGCACTAGAGCACTCTTCCAAATGAAATGAAATTACTCAGGCTGATCTGGACTATGGAGGGTCCAACGTACTATTTTTCCATCTCTGTGGTCCAAGTCCACTAGCTCTCACGTCGATAACTATATTTCGAAGCATTTCTGAAAATTTTCTGGAAATTTTCAGCATTGTATAGTAAAAATTTCTATAAATTTTGATATTAATTTCTTATAACATATATCAAAATTATAAAGCAAATGCATCTCTCTGTATTTACTTCTAAACAGAAACAAACATCAAAAATATAGCGAATTAATAGGTAAGAACTCGTGTATCTTTATCCTTTATTATTTAGAGTGTTGAAAAAAGAAAGTCATACACTGACTCTTCCTCCGATATGAACAAAGTTTCAACAATTGTATTCGTATCTTTTACATAAAATATTGACAGTATTCACTTATTGAAGAGGTTGGCTATCAAGAAGGCGTGACACAAGATCTGTAACATAGTACCGAAAAAAATACAAAAATATTCCATTATTTCTTGCAGGAATTGTAATATTTTTTAAACCATTTTGATTCAAGAAAGGAATATTTTCAAGATTGTACTGATGCACAGTCTGTAAATACTATAATGAAGTTGTAAAGAAATAATTTTATTAGAATATGAACGATGATATTCACACTTTTTTCAACTGAATATCAATAACCCCATCGGAGCTTTATTTGAGTATGGAGGCATTGCTCATTTTGTAGTTTAATGAAAAAAAAACTTGAAATTATTTCATCCTCTGGATTTTCTGAGATATTTATGAAATGCTTCATTATTCTTCATGTGTGAAATATTCTTAAGGTTGTGTGAATAGCTTATTTGAATCCATTATAACACATTAGTAAATTCAAAATGCCATGAATCTCTCTGAGTTGAAATTTCTTGGATACGATTTTCAGTTTGAAAAAAATATTGACTCAAAATGGTTTACTGATAAGCATCCTCATCTTTATCACTGAAAAGGTCACAAAATGAGATGAGCATGAAATTTTGATCAGTTTTATTCTCTTTATTTGTTAAAATACGCTCCCATTCTAATTAGGAACCTAGGAATTCTATTTTCTTTATTTGAGGAAGTTCATATTTGTGCAACACCTAAATACTTCGAAATTATTATTGATATTATGAATATTTGCGGATACAGACCAAAAATTCAGGGGGAAAAATAATTGTTTTTTGTACGGAATTCTAACTCTTCTTCACAATCCCCTAAACATCCGTTGTTGTTCAATTTCACTTTCATTTATATCATATTATAGCTATCTGAAAGATGCAAGAACAACTGAAATCGAAACTTTCCCAGCTGATACCTGATACCTGAATAGGTTTAAAAAATACTTATAGGGATTAATTTATGTTTGAAGCCCTGCTATTCCTCATGTTGCGAAATCCCCAAGACGATCAAAGACAGACAAAAGCTATAAAAATACCAAAGCCATGCCATTCGACTCCTTGTTTCACTTTTGTTAGTTTCGGTGTTGTAATAAAAATGTCACGATGTCAATGTTTGCTAGTTTAGTGAGCTACCCCCTGAGGACTGCGACATTACCGTGGTCTATGAGGGATCCTCGTAATTACATAACAAAACCTTAAGGCAATCACGGAGACGAAACACAACAGGTATCCAGACGACTGTCATTTGCGGAAAGAATCGAGATGATCACCCGTAGAAAATGAAAAAAGCTACCTAACGATGTCTGGTTAGCGAAGAATTACAATTTCCACGAGAGCTAATGTTTTCGGCTTCAGAGTGATGACTGGGATGTCGAATGATCATAAACAGAAACTTGAGTAGATAGAAGTTGTTTGTGATATATATTTCTTTCAAAACTAAAAAGTGTGTGTTCTGAGAGTGAATTGATATATTTGTCTGTACATAACTGCAGATATTTGAGAATTTTAAGTCAGTTCAACATTCAATAATTGAATGATGAACAACTAATTCCTACCTTAGACGAAGATCAGACGAAATGCTATTCACCTAGCGTCTTGAAATGGGAAAAATTTCTTCAGTATGTCTACATCGGCAAACATCGACATCGATGAACTAACTACATTTTTTTTTCAAACTTTGATTTTAAGATGGTTTCGAGCTTGAACTAATACAATATCGATAAAAATAACCAAATACTGCATATGTAGTTAATAACTTGTAAAACGAAAAATTCAAGCATGAGGAGGTGGAATACTGAATATCCATATTATGTTCGTAATCATTATTCCCATTCACTGTGTCACAGGAATCAATATTGCTGCTCCTTGTCACCTCCTTTGCGCCTATTGAAGGATATTTTGATTTTTAGTCGGGCTAAAAATTTATCTGCCAGCCCGCTGTCTGCGAACACGAATAGAGGGTTCAACTTGAAATTTTAGAATAAAAAAGTGATCAGGTAGATGCAAGGGTGAAAATTAGTATTCACATTGTTTTTGTGAATGTGAAGAGAAAAATTGGCAGGGGAGAAGTTGAAAACTAAATCTAGAAAAATATGGTATATGTGAATGTTAGATGAAAAAACTTTTATACTATCTCTCCATCCTCATAGGTGGTCTAGATAACACTGATGTAACATGTATCATTACCGGCTGATTCAAAAGGGTTTTAAAAACAATTGCGATCACTACTACCACCACCTCTTACTGAGCATTGTACATACTCCTAATTTAAGAACCGTTCATAATCATCAACTTCTTTCAAGACCACTGATTGCTCGTGAAGTAAAATGACATCGAATCCTTTACTAAAATGGAAAAACATCATCTAGACGACCTTGAAATTATTCTAATTCATTTACCATGAAAAATTATGAGAGTGATAAAAGGTCTGTAGTAATCATCCCATATGAACCTCAATACACTAGAGGACTTCAACAGATATTTGATAAAGTGAATATGGAAGTTGCATATAAAACTAACAAATCACAAATTACCCAAAAGATGAATTAGAGAACACAGAAAAGTAGGGAATTCACCAGATCAGATGTCAAGATTGGAACAACAAATACATCGGCCAGAGCCGACAGCTATCAAACCCAGTTTCAAGGAGAATTTTGCACACATGAAATAAGGAAGGGTAGAAAAATCCAGTGTCGCCCAGGACGCTCTGGACACAAGGCTACACGATGCATGTGAGAGTCTAGAAATAGCAGAATGTAAAAACAGCATGAATGGTGACAGCCCGCATTTTCTTTTGTTGAGAAAGTAATCAGAATGATCAGTAGTAACAGACGAAGTCAATATCGGACAAAAAAACTTTACAGGTAGTGTCTGCACTAGTTTATCATCAATAAATCAGTTAGAAAAATCAGCAATAACAAACCAAGTCCATATATGACCAAAAAACTATTGGTATATAAACAGCTAACCCTACTCTTCGATTTACCATCAATTTACTTCTCCTGCAGATGTTAACCTTGTTAGAGAAACTCGCGTCGAGTGTGAAAATATCAGTTTGGTGTTAGTGTAATTGGTCCCTAGAAGAAGTTTCTATCAAACACTCTTTCGAGTCTTGTGATGAACCTGACTAAACTAATAGAGGAGCCCAAGCGGGGATTTCGGGATTCACTAAAGCGCAGCGGATTAATATACAGGGGGATACCTTGTACCCGGTTGAGTGATTCCACCATATATGAGCCCTATATACGTATATGGCCGCCCTTCAAGGATAAAGGATCAGATTAGTAAAAAAAAATTGATCATCTGAAATTCTCGAGCGCGTCAGATTAAGGTAGGGTAAGTTAGTTACATCCTGTAACGTGTATATTCCACTAATCTGACAATTCGAGAGTGACCTAAGGAAGGAGGAGGGCTACAAAGTTGTAAAAAGATGGTGGCTAATTTTTTTTATTTTGAAGGGAATAATTCAAGAATTACAAAAAAATATATAATCTGACGATTTCCACAAGCCGTAATAATAAAAATTCATCGATAAAGTTTAATGCGTGCAGATACGTGATGCCTATATTCCCCTCCCGCGTTTCTATTTCTCTCCCACTCTTTCCCTATCTATTGCTCTCACACTCCGTCCCAATTCTGGTTTCTATTGCCATGACGCCATGACAGAGTTGATCACAGACTCGTTCGTGGCATGATATTGTTTACAACGAATATCCAACGTTTTAAAATTTTGGTTGCTTTTAATTATTTTCTTATGAATACAAGTATTCTACCAAAAAAAGACACACTTTTTTATTTGCATGCTTCTTCCTGAGCTTTTCAATTAATAAAGTTCATTGATTTAAAAAAATTTGAAAAAAAAAATCAAATTGGCAGAATAGGCGAATCCCTTCAGATAATAGTCAGATTATGAGACAGCAACGTCTTGGGCGTAAAGATGAACCATATATATCTTAATCTGAATCGCTTGTGTATTTCAAAATGACGATTTTTTTTTTCACATTCACATTCTAATAACTTCCGCGAGTCAGCGTCACATCCAAACCGTCAGATTATTATATAAGAGCACCCCCTCAGAAAATCTGACGCGCTCGGGATTTATTTTTTTCATTTTCAACCCTAACGTATGACCACCCCCATTATGGAAACAATCAGATTAACATACGTACATTTTTAAAAATATTTAGGACATAGATGATATCGATATCTGACGCGCTCGAGTATGTCCATGCAACAGTTTTTTTACAATTTTGAAAATCAATAGCCGCTTCCCACCGATGAAAAGGTATACATTATATAACAATTTTTTCCTTTCATCATCTAAGGTATCTGTGACTCTCGAGTAAATCCAGATTTAGCATCGTTGGCTCCTCTACTATACTGGAAATCACAAAATAAAATTACACCAGAAAAAGAACAACGAAGTCGCCACGGGTCGGCTAGACAATAATAATTCTGGGTGAAATCAAAAATTTTGCGAAATATCTCTACACACGTTCTTGAGGGGATGATTTGAGAGAATATTTCCATCGAATGTTAAAAATCCCATATGAAGCGGGACATTTTCGATCAATTACAGCGATAAATTCTCGGCGGGACATTTTCGGGCTGGTAAATACCCGGTAGGTATCGAAAAATACCCGCTCGGTCTGTGTATCTATAGTAACGATTGTTAAAATGTACATTTGTTATCTTGACAGGCATAAATACTGAATTTTGAACGTCGTTATTTTAACTCCGGAAATATTCTACCGAATTACACTCGTGCTTCAAAATAAACCTGATAATTTTCCATTCAAGCATGTTGTCAGTAAAAAAACTGCATTCGGTTATTTTCATATCTTGCTAAAAGAGCCCTCCACCTTCGGAGTCGGGCTCTTTCGACAAGATATGAAAATAAACTCATGCAGTTTTTAGACAACATGCTTTCATGGAAAATTATCGGTAATTTTGAAGCACTTGTGTAATTACTCCCGAAAAGTGCATCGTCAATTATCGAAACAAAAACCTTCAGGCAAACAATCGTCACTAATATCATAGCCACCCCCTAGCCGGCATTAAACAAACTCCGAAATCAAAAACCGTTCTCCATTGTCCTCGTCCGCATTGTGCGAATCCGATTCCGCGTTTGTAAAAATGTTCGCCGCATTTTTGGCGTCGCTCGGCCCAGGCTCTAAATGCGTGTTCTGTCCGCGATAACCGTTCTTTGTGACTATGACAAAAGCGCATCTACAAATTGCATTGCGATTCAACCAATCAGAAAGCCATTGTGACGGCGCGATGTTTTTTGTTCGACGTAAATTAATAAAGTCGCAAAAATGATATTCGTTCGACCTGCGGCCGGTGTGCGGTCGGCCCTGACGAAAATTCAAAATGTTATCTAATTGTATTCGAACACATGTGTGGTTTTGTGGGCGAGAATAAAATCGCGGTTGCAGGATTGTTCAAAAATGGACTCATCCCACCTAATCGCTACTATCAGATCAATATTCTTTCACTGGCAAATATATTTAAATCGACTGAAAACAAATAATTATTTTTTCTACTAGAGTAGGGAAATGTCCACATGTCCGCACTCATTTAATTGTTGAAAGAGTCACTTTTCTGCACTAGTGCGGAAATAGCTATTTATGATATGAGTGTTGAAAATGAAACTCACTTTCAACAGAGTTACAGAGATTTTTTTCTACAAACGTCAGTACGCATGCTGTCAGTGTCTAAAATGCCATTTTATGACACTGGTATTAAAAGTAAATCACTTTTAGCACTAGGGCTAAAAGTTATTTATTTGACTTTTTCGGTCGATATCCTTCACCCTTTTGCTTCAAAAAAGCCACAAGCTTGTAATATCTGCTTATGTCATGATTATTTATGTTCATCATCGACTTCAACATAGAGTAATTCGACCAAAGCGTTGACGATTTCCATATTTTGGACTTTTCTTCAAAGTATGAAAGAAGCACTTTTTCACTGGCCTCCTTGCCACTGACATTTTTCTGATCACACCGTTTCAAAAAACGATAGTATGAAAACTCGTACTGTCGCTTTGACTTACTATGCAATAATTCAAAAGCAGCTTTATTGGCAGCTTCTTCAATTTCCGGCGGTAGAAATTCATTTTCTGGATCACTTTCCATCGAGAAACGAACAAACGAGAAAGAATAATTAGTGATTTATTGACGTTAGTTGTCAACAAAGACAAATCAACAAATTCTGTTTTTGATTACCTTGGCAACTTGTTTCATGAATAGATTAGATGAAATTGGATGAAAAACTGTTTCCATAATTAAATAGATAAATTCAATATTTCTGTAAAAACACATTTTGACATCTCTTCTCAGTTAACTATTTTCATGTTATCGCATTTGCTGTGAAGTGGCCGTGTCAGGTGACGCCGAATCACCTGGTTACCAACAAACAATATTGTTTTTTAGTTGAAGTCACATTAAAATTTCTTGCTGGTGTTTGATGTCTTGCTTAATGAAGAACAAGAATTGTGTATTCCTTACGATATTGAAGAGGCTGCAAAAAGAGCTTTAATTGAATTGTTACCGAAAGAACAGGCTCAGCAGTACGACATCGCATATTCTACTTATCTTAGCTGGAATAAAATCGTGTTGAAAATACCATCAACACATTGTTGAAAATATTTTTAACACGCTACTTTGTAAACATCATCTTCAAATATTTTTGCCAACCATTGAAAATGTCAGTTTTAGTGACAGTTGTACAAAAAAAGTTCTTGCCGCACTAGTGCGGAAAAGTAAATAAAATAAATATTCTTGGGAATGCTTGAAGACTGGCTTTAAATCAAATATTCAAAAAATGAACAATTTGTTCAGGCCAGCCTCAACTCACCTACACTGTAGGTTGACGGCCTAACACCTATTAGAAAACAACTACTCCCCTGGCTAATACCACGAAGGGCATTGGATTATATCCAACAGGTGTTAGTGTGGGATTCTTCACAGAAGAAATTCCACATATGCTCTTGGCGATACACCACCAGAATTGATTTTCAATTATTGGGACGGGACACACTTGCAGACCGGTTTCGGGCTATTTGGCCTCTCGTCAGTGCAAGGCAGTGCCATCATCAACATAAGTTGATGACTTCCCATAATTAAAAATCATACTCTAGTAGAGTATCTTCCCTAGACCTAGGCTGATACAAACAACAAGCTAAATAGCCGTTGCTGCGCCATCTGCCCGTAGACTAGGTACTAACCAAGAGCATATCCGCATGGTCCCAATTCCTTGTACAAGGAAAATCCGAATAAAATAAATATTCTTGGGAATGCTTGAAGACTGGCTTTAAATCAAATATTCAAAAAATGAACAATTTGTTCAGGCCAGCCTCAACTCACCTACACTGAGTGAGTTGAGGCTGGCCTGAACAAATTGTTCATTTTTTGAATATCGGGAAAGTAAATATCTCAAGTTCTTAGGAAATATACTGACATTTGAATATACAAAAAGCATATTTATTTGTATGATTGTAGTTTAGAGAATGACTGAAAAATAAAGAAATTTATCGGAATTCTGTTATACTTTTCATTAAAAATGAAATTATGTTTCAATAGTTTTTCAATTGTTTTCGTATAAGCATCAAATGAATGTCAAATAATAATTAACATATCTGACATTTTTCGTTTGTCACTTTACCGTTGCAACAAAGGAAAAATAAGTCTGGTAGTCAAAACACTATCTTTTCAAATCCAATTTTATGACCTCTTCCAGCTGACAAAGCAGTGGAAAACAGAAATCTGACTTCAGATGACCTTTTATAGCCTCTGCAATTAATTTACAGAATGCGAATAATTGCGTGTTTAATATTAATATTAATGATAATTATTTTGTTGATTTATATTCAATAAAGAATGTTTCTTTATGTGATTTTTTTGTTTTTTCCGCACGCTTGTAGAAAAATACCTGATACGTGTGTAAAATGACTTTCCTCATGCGATTGCTGGCCAAACACCGCTATAGGTAAACTACTTAAATTATCAAAACAAACATCCTCTGTTGATAGGTACGTGTATATCGTATACAAGGTGTCCCAATTAAAATTTTCAACCCTCTTACACTCGGCAGAATAAATGTTTCCATGAAAATCCAAAAACACTATCATTTTATCAATAGTTTGTTGAACTTCAACCCTAAAACCCTCCACAAATTTTCAAATGGGACGAGGGGTCAAGTGCCTCGGAATTTGGAAAGGGTTTTCTTGACTCACACAAACTTCCTTTTTTTTAATCTATCGATTACTTATCAAGAAATCGCGTCATAAACGTTCAAAATATTTCATTAAAGCCCAAAAAGAATGGACCTAACCAATGTATTGCTGAAAATAACCCCCATTAACTTACTACATACAATAATACAATCTTGATTATTTATTCCAAATTCAGAGTCAGTTGACCCCTCGTTCCATTTTAATATTTGTGGGGGGTTTGTACCTCCACACCACAACACCACAGTGTTGAAACTGCACGAATTACTTTTGCATAAAAATTCGTCCCCCTCGTATTAAAATGAACGCGTTTTTGGATTTTCGTCAAAATATTAATTCTGCCGAGTATTAGGGGGGTACAAATATTCGTTGTGACACGCTGTATATAGACGTTTGCCCCTTCACAGAAAGGAAAAAATAGTCTATCTTGAACAGCTACTACCCCGCCTATAAAAAAATTTCACTATATCTCCAAGCACAATAGCTTACGAGTATTATGCCAACCTCTTGAGGCTAGTGATTTGTTTGACAGTTACTGACTTCAACTAAAGTCTGATATGACCGTGTTATCGGTATACTTCTGACAATTATGTTCAATAAAAATTAAAGGAGTTAACACTATTTTTTGAAGAATTAAAAACAAGATTTGAAAAAGCTCATAATTGTCATTATTTGTATAACTAGTCTTGACCTACGTAGAGGTTGAAATTTGTTATCCTCTTTGTCTTTGCACCAAAGACTGCGTTTGGCATACTAATAAGATCTCACAGATTTTAGTTATGTATCACGAGGATTGCTGCATATGAGACTAAAAAAAAAGCTATCGGATTGTCGTACGATCGGATTTCGGATCTGTCTGAATTCAGCCTTATTTGGAATACTTTCTGGAATATTAGCGGTATTATTGTCGATTAGCGACTCATGCTCTATTTAGAAGAATTACTGATGGAGTGGTAGGGTTTCATTGTTGGAAACTGAGTAAGGGTAGTGAGGCTGTATTAATTGAAGAAGATTAAGGTTTTGAGGGTAACACTGAGTACGTATATATTTTTCGATACTGAGATGGTCTATGGTTACTGTAATATTTCGTCAGAGTAACATTTTTGTTAGACAATTCCATGAATTCTGATCAGCACAATCACGTTTCGAATGAAAGAACGAGAAAGAAGAAAGTGCCAGAAGGGGCCGAGAAAGTGCTTTCCAACCTCTACTTCTTTTAGGCGATCAATCGGTCAGTTATTTCCCTACCTGAAAGTGGGTTGAAAATAATAGTTATTGTCCAGAGTGTTATGTTGAACATAAGTCACGCGAGAAAGATTTATAAATAAATCTTCAAGTAACCTAGGAAACATAATTCATGAGTGGCATACGATGTTTTATGCAACGTATGAGAGTTATGACTGTCATTATTAAATTCATTTGAGACAAGTAAACTATCAAGTAACAGTGTGTAGTTTAAGTATCAAAAGTACTGACGGGTATGCTTGAAGACTGGCTCCAAATCAAATATTCTAAATGAATAATTTGTTCAGGCCAGCCTCAACTCACCTACACAGTAGGTTAACGGAATTACACCTATCAGAATACTACTACTCACTTGGCTAATACCACGATGGGAATTCGATTACATCTGAATTTCTTCAGTGGTGAAGAGTCCTGCGCTAACACATTATTATGGCATTGATAATAACAGTCATAACTGTCATGTGTGGGATAAATACATTTTTGAATCATTGTAAAATATGAAACCTTCCATACGGGACGAAAACATAAATATGTGGGACGAGCCCATTTTCGCTCAACGAGATCATAAAATAATGTATTTTATCGGCGCTTTGTTTGAATATTATATTCAGCGAGCTCGAACATTTCTATCGTATCATCGTTAACCAAATGAGTGCTGTCGTTCGGTCTGATGAATTGAATTATTTGAGGTGATTGCCTCCATGATATTTGTTTTTGAATCGAACGGCGCATCGTCCAAATACGATGCTTCGATACACAAGTAATGCAGAAAACTGAGTACAATATCACTTATTTTTTTCGTAAGTTTTTGAATTGTTCACTCATTAATTTCTTAAAAAAATCAAGAATTGATATTGGAATGAAGAATGAGACATAAAACTTCCTAGATCTGGTGCATATGGTGTTATCCGTTGAGGAAAAACGCCATCTGCTCGATTTGACCGAAAACTCAAACTTTCTACCTAGTCATCATTTATAGAGATATAGTTAGTACTATATTAAAAGGGATGGATACTACGGTTAGATGGCACTAGTGATTTCGTTCCCAAGTCATGCCTTCTCTTTCTTTTTTTTACTGACATCATAGCCTGAATCACAAATTCACTTTATTACTCATACAAAATACCAATACATGGTAATCGATTCGGAAACAGAAGTGAATTTTTCAATCGATGTCGTCGATCTTTCATGTTCTGAAAAATATTTTAAAGTCCAAACTTTCATTCCCTGTATAAACTTTTATTGTTAACTCTATTTTGAGGCTCCATCATCTTCCTTTCAACATATTGGTCAATCTGTCAGACAGAACTCTGCAATTATATTCCCCTTTAGATTAGGAAACTTCGTCGTGCATTGTCAAGTAAACGGAAATATCGACCATATTGACTAACTATACCTCGATGAACAATGGTCTGTGTAAAAATGATTCGAAGCGTTTTGGTTACGCCATTGCCATCGCCTATAACGTCGATATTCTCGTTCCTCTTGAAGAAATACGTCTAGTATTCGTGTCAAAAATTGAATGAAATGAGGCAAACATCTTATTCTCTGGAACGGTACCTGTACCTTTCTGTGGACTCTCAAAACGCCACAAGATGGCCAATGGAAAGTTCATCAATTGAGACGTCACCGGAACAGATTTCCAGGACGAAGACAAGAGAAATCTCTATCAGCTTTCAGGTTTTAATCAAAAATACCTCAAATCAGCAACTGAGCTGGTCACGGGGTACTGTCCATTGAGGTACCACCTCAATAAAATGAACAAAGCTGACAGTGAAGAAGAAATGCCGCCACTTCGGCGTTTCCACTGAAACTTCAGAACAACTGCTTTGCAAGTACCAAGGTCTGTTCTGCAAAAGGCTCAAATTCCTGCAGCAGGTAACATTATTACCCTCCGACATAAAAGAACAAGCCTTCAGGAATATGATCCGCTTCATCAGAATCCTCAGCATCCTGGATCTGCTCTGACAGCCAGGCGAAGCTGTACGCCTTCAGGAACACCTGCACGAGTTCTAAGCCGGTGAAAGATACCAAGGCTACACTGGCGGAGCTTGGAAGTAACAATCTCCTCAATATTTCCTGGATACCTGGTCACTCAGGATGGAAAGTGAATGAAAGAGAGGATATACTTGCCAAACATGGGTGCCTCACGCTGGCCTCATAGTATGGCCAGTAGGAATGCCATGCCCAGAAGTTCGGAATGGGATAGACGATTCAGCGGAAGATCTGGGCAAGGCAGCTTGGTACGCAACAAGGGGATGTGAAAAAGTCAAAACCCTTTGGGGATCAACGGGAGATAAGTGGGGAAAATGAACTGTTCACTCTTAGTAGGTGGCAACTCAAATCAATCATAGAGCTAGTAACGACACGGAAATTTGAAAGGCTTTCTACATAAGATAGGGAGAGCGATATTTCCTGATTGTGAAAGAGGTGAAAGAAATCGGGAGGAAACCTCTACTCTGTGAGTACCCAGCGCTAGCGGCGCCTGCTTCCAGATGGAAATGGTTTGGAAGGGAAGAATTAACACCAGTGGAAATCAGGAAATGCAGTATTAAATGGGTATTGAGTTACTGCTCAGCAGTAAAGCTACCCTAGTATAACCCTGAGGCAGGGATGGGTACAGTGTACAAAGTCACCAGCTAAATGAATAAAACCGAGATGGTTCCTGCGAGATTCCTAATCTAATCCAATCTAATCCTGGGACTTTAAAAGATGAGAGGGCATGTACAATATATCTTATATGTCGGAGTACTGAGAGGCTTCACCCATCTCTTACAATCTACAACTCACAAATAGTATATTACACACCGAGGTGGAAAGTAATTCATTCCTGTCGTGAGATCAGTTAGTTAACCGGGACGTAAAGCGTCGAGGTTAGCTATGATCTCGAAACAGGAATGAAACTTTCTACCGAGGTTTGTATACTATTTTATTTACAACCATCATATTTCGATTAAAATTAATAAATCTCTGTTTCGTTCTGAAGATATCTAAAATATTACATTTAACGACAAATTACCAAAACGCGGTTTTCTCAGAATAATCAAGTAGATTTATTGTTACCGTGAGTACGGGGTACACAATTGTCACCAATATAAATAAATGTCAGATAAAGTCAATAAATGACAGATAAAGTCTAGAATAGATGAAATGAGCGCGGGAAGTGAGGGCGGGAAGTAGAGGTGTGTAATGTGACACTTCCCAACCTTCAATGACGTTAGTAATGACAGCATTACATATATGGTTGTAAATAAAACAGTTTTCCCAATGAAAATTATCAAGAGGATGATATCCTCAATCATTTTTGGTCTTCTGGTTTAACACATGCCGCAACACATTTAAATCTATATCAACCACTCAATATTCCATGACAAAGTATGAAAACAAGCCTGGAAATCCGAAAACCGCATGATTTCCTCGCATTGATCGATTGATAAAACAAATTCCACAGTACAAATCCCGTGAAGAACGCACGTTATAAGCTCACACATTGCCACGACATTATTACATGGGTACGCTAATGAGCTTTATTGCATTACCCACCGCCATACTCTTTTATTAACAACGAAATTTTCGCATGAGGTCCGCCGTGCAGACGTTATGAGGTCATTGTTTAAATTAAGTGCTAAAATCACGCTATTGTTCGAATGAAGTTAAACATGCAAAATATGGAACGGCATACTGGCGGTGTTAGGTGGAGATAAAAAAAAAACAGGTGAAAAATGTTTTTATGGTGTCTCCATACCGAACTCCATCGACATTGATCAGAAGTACTTCAGCAAATAGGCCTTGTTAATATCTTCCACGCCATTCCCCATAAGCAGCGATATTATTGGAGGTTCCGTCAACAACGATAGGTGGAAGATTTATTCTTCAATACGATAGAGAAAAGTTCTCAAGTGAACAATCTCTACCCGTTTGGGCCTCGAGAAAATATTCAACAGATAAGTTGAGGTATACTTCGCCAATTCTTCATCCTCTGGTGTGAAAGTTAAAACTTTTCCTAGAGATCATTAACCCTAACACCAAACTGATAATTTTAACACGACGCGCGTTTCGCTAACAAGGTTAGCATTTTCAGGAGAGGTAGACCCATATCAATTGATCTCTAGAAAAAGTTCAGACAGTCTTGTCGGTTTGATCGCTTGCTCTTTTGGTAGCAATAGCAAGGGTGAATGGGCAGATTTCAAATTATTTCTTGATTTATCAGATTGTGGTAGGTTACCCAAAGAACTACAAAAAAAATCCACTCCCATTTTTTCAAACTGTTCATTACGTATTCGATTGATTACAGCTGTTAGGTAATGGCTCATTCAAAATACACGGATTTTTCCTCAAAAATTATGGTAAACGTAACATTTAGGATCGGTTTTTCGATGTAAGATATCTATCAGAAAAAAATAACCAACAGTCTTTATCACTGCCACTCATCTATCTGCCAGATTACTCGATTTTTCTGGTATTGAAAAACTGGCCCCCAATCTGATAAATTTGATCTCATGACTACATTCGATTGTCCAAAAACTGAATTCAGCAAATTTTTGCAGCTAATTTTTCGTGAAATCATATTGAAGATTATATTTTCAGGAAATTTATTGTTGCTATGTCTAGTAATATCCATAAATCGACAAGCAACTGTTTCAGCTACTTGCTGTCATTCAGTGTTTCATCGATCATCGTTACGTAACATACTGTTATATACCATAAAGAATAGCTCAATTATCCTACATCAATTTGAAACCACTTCTTTCAAAAAGTCTATGATGATAGAGAATGTGCTGAGTACTTGACAATCTCACATTAATTCAACAAAGACACAATGCCTTCTGGGATATTGAAAATCATCTTCATCATGCATTTCCTGCATTTCACTTTTCTCAAATTTCGATATTTCCCAGCTTTATCATGAATCCGGAACAGTGTGCAAAAGTTCCAATCCTCACTAAAAACGCAATAACCTGGAGAAATCGTTGAAAAAACGGCACTTAGGACACTAATTATAAACGAAATCGACGACCTGCTAGAAATTTCCGGATATCAAGAAAATGTACCAAACAGGATGCATCCACTTTCTCTTTTGAAGTTACAACTGAATCGTGGAATATAATACTTCCCCACTCTCCTCAAAACTAAACCCTTCATATCCCCACCTTCATCTCAATTACTGACATGAAAATAAAAGCCGGACGAACTCGGGAACCCGAAAGTTTGAATTAGTTCAGCTATTCTTCTAATGTGTCATGGTGTGTAACCAACGTAATACTAATTCGAAAAACATTAGCCCAATTGCGGCAAGGCTATTATTAAAATAATAAAAAGAAATCGAGAACTGTTGAATTCGTGTGGGATTTTCACATGAACCAATTTCATGATTAATGGATTTCAATTATTAGGTACGATCCGAATTCACCGTGATGGTATGGCGTTTTTTAGCTTGGATAGAATAATTTGGGTAATATAGAGGTCACTTTTACTAAATTACTGATTGGTAATCAGTTTCAGATTATCCCAATATGCAATAGAAGTTAGTTGCGATATGTGTTCTGAATGATAATTCCATTACAAAAAGTAGGATTATGGACATACTGAGATTGAATGCCTTTGGGGAAAATTATTTTTTCACATTATCAATTTTTTTTTCAATATAATGGCTCCTATTATGCACAGCACGAAGGGACAGCCATGGGTAACCCATTGTCTCCATTTGTGGCGAACCTGTTCATATCTAGGTTTGAGACGGATGCTAGGGAGGAACTCAGTTACTTCCCTAGGGTCTGGATCAGATATGTTGACGACATACTCGCTGTGGTGGATACAGGGGTAACCGAAATTGAAAATACCCTTTCAACACTAAACAGCAGATGTAAGAGCAGATGTATTGGTTATAAGGAATGAACAAAATGAAATAAAATTTGACACAACATAAAATGTCGGCACTGCAATTCCCTGTCCATAGGTTAATAACTTCTCCTTTGAAAAAAGATAAGTACGACAGTGAAAAGAGAGTGAACGGTTTTAATCCAAAGATAGCTTATGAGATAATTAGGAAATGTAAATTTTAGGGAAACATTTCGTAAATCTTCTACTTTTCAAAAAGATGAGAAAAATGGAAAGTTTATAGTAATCCTGTATGAACCTCAATAAACTAGAGGACTTCAACATATATATGATAAAGTAAACATGAAAGTTGCATATAAAACTCCTTACAAATAACAACAACTACTAGGTAACCCGAAAGATAAATTAGAAAACTCAGAGAAGTCAGGAATTTACGAAATCAGTTGTCGTGATTGTAACAACAAATACTTCGGCCAGACCGACGAGCTATCAAAACCCGTTTCAAAGAGCATTTTGCACACATGAGATACGAAAGGGTAGAAAAATCTACTGTCGCCCAACACGCTCTAGATAAAATTTGTGAAAGCAATCTTAACCTGATCAAGCATGTGCATGACACAAGACTTCTCGATGCATGTGAGAGTATAGAAATAGCAAAATGTAAAAACAGCCTGCATGGTGACAAGGGACCTTTTCAGCCACTTCTCGATTCATTGTTGAGAAAGTAATCAGAATAATAACAGATGACGGACCAACAAACTTTGCAGGTAGTGCAATTAAAAGTAACAAACAAAGTCAATATCGGACCAAAAAACTTTAGGTATATAAACAACTAGCCCTAGCTAAAGATCAGTATCAATTTCCTTCTCCTGAAGATGCTAACCTTGTTAGCGAAACGCGCGTCGAGTGCAAAAATATCAGTTTAGTGTTAGGGTAATTGATCTCTAAGAAAAGTTTCAACTTTTACACCAAAGGTTCTAATCTCATCGTTTATTTGAATCGATTGTCTTGGTCAATTACTTCAGCTTCTGACCAAGGCTCCCATGATGATTGAAACTAATCTTTAACTAACATCTTATGCTCGAACCTCAAACCAATTTCATTATGATTGTTCTTTTTCACAATCTTATAGCCATTTGCACCGATTTTAGGTACTTCAGAGTAACACTTAAGGCCACTTTCACAATATCTGGTCAATAAAAAGTAAAAGCTAATACATGGGTTTCAAGTTTAACATGTAACATGTGACTTACATGGGTAATCGAGCATTTGGCTCAACAAAACAGTTAACCAGGAGGTTGTTGGATGAGTGACCATCACGATCACCATATTTGTCCCCAGTAATCAAATGAAATTCAATGATTTGAGTATTACTCATTTTCAAGAACTTCCTCATCTGTAATGGTGAATACTGATTCACTGTTTTCAAATAGTATAGTATTCCCCTTCCAGAATTTCGAAAAATCGAAAGAATGTATCAAGTTACAGATATACAATCCTTAACCACTTCAACGTCATTTTCCATCAAGTTATCTACAGCTTAAACTTCAAATAATGTAATTAGCCATCCTTTTTGGTCCCTAGTCTTGTACTCTTACCTGCAAACTTCCCATAATTCCATAGCCCTGCTCTGAAAAGAGAAATTCCTTCTGCCCAACTAAATTTTGTTGTATTTTAACGTAGGTAATTGCAATAGCACTTCATTTCATGATCTTCTCCAGATAGTTTACAAAACAACTACATATTTTCCCTATACAATGGCTTCTAAGGGGCTGTTATGGTATTGCAATTGTTATATTTCTCAGGATTCTGCTGTTATCATATCTAATAGGGCCCGGTGATCAATATACTACAATTACTCTACAGTCAAATAATTTTGCTTGTAGCAGAGGTTTCGCTGATAATTGTTAAACTATAATAATTATCTCTCTCGTAAATGGGATATAATGATTATAATAATAAGTTTATTGCACAGAATAGAATACAGAAGTTTGTGACAAATAAAAACGAAAGTGAGTACTATAAAACAGTTTGTTCCTTGAGAATATAGTATTCTTGTATGGGAAAGGGGTAATACAATGGATATACACATACTGGACAAAACTTCATATTTTATTGTTGCTTGACTCCGTTGTTTATTTGTTTCATTTTTAAAAATAGGACGTTCGTTTGATCTGACTGATGCTCGATGCTATGTACCTATTGCGATTGTTTTATTATTATATAATTTAAATGTTCCTTATTTATATTGAGTATATGTGATTTTAATGTGATATCTATATACAATTTTTCTCGTAATATTTTTTTGTTCATACTGAAAAAAACTTTATTCTTATACTATATTCACTATAATCTATAATATAATAATTATGATCTAACCCACGCACAGGTTTATCCTTCTGTGGAGACCCTATATTTATTTTTCATTAACTTAGAAGATTGTTAAGTTCAAATTGGATGGCAAATAAATGTTTTATTATTATTTTCATTATATATATATATATATATATATATATATATATATATATATATATATATATATATATATATATATATATATAAACATATACTCACAGATATACAGGCACATACAAAAAAGTCTACTTGTTTTCGTATGTCTTCTCTTGATAGAGATTTCATATAATCTTTCATCTCCCTTATAAATATATGAAGGCTCCACAAATTCCTAATTTGAGAGGGGAGGCGACTGTACAGTTTAGGTACGAGATATCTTTGACTTTTTTGACCAATTGATTTCATTGCTGTTTGTTGTATGTACGTGTTGGTTTTATGTCTTGTATTGTAACTATGGTCATTGATCTCAAAGAGAGCTTTATTTTTGTATTGTTCAATATTGAGATTGAGGAAGTAAAGTTGTCTAGGATCTAATATGTCAGTTTCAGTGTACAGAAGGTCTGAAGGGTGGCGTTTGGATTTGCAAAACAGTATTTTAATGACTAATTCTCAAAACATAACCATTCAGAAATTCTATAATCTTTTACGAAAGCATGATACCAGAAGAGGTAGCCATCAAAGTTTATTGTGTGCTCACATCTGTGTGAAGCTGGAATAAGTAATTTTTTACAAATTAGTTTCTCAGCGTTATCATAATAGCAATCGGAGTTAGAGAAGCATGAAAAACGCAAGATGTCTAGAGCTACGCAATGGAACAACAGTATAATTTGTTGATTTGTTTTTCTGGTGTATGACAAGCCGATATTCATATCGCGGTCCACTGGTTAGATAGTGATCAACTTATTAATTAGTGAACTAGGAGGTTTATGAATACTTATAGAGTTTTAGCAGTTTATAAATGGGTGAAATGATGAGAATGCCTCAATATCCTGAACAATGTGTATAATTTGCATGAAAGAATTTACTATAGATGAACAAAAACCCAATTAGGACCAGGCAAAAAGCTTTGGTCATCTCAAAGTCTGAGACATATGTTTCTTGAGAAATAGGTAACACAATAATAAAAACAGTTTTCCCATAGAAATCGGTTTTATTACTCAATAATGGAGAAGAACAGGAAAAATAGTGAGAAAATCAATCTCGATTTTCATACAAAAGAAATGAAAGGGTAGTCTCGAAATGGATTCACAATATGATTTCCGACACTAAAAAAAAATTCTGGCTGGTTGCTCAATCAAGATATACCAGCAGCTTTCCAAAATATGAGTAAACGTTGTCGATGGCTATGGAGATTCTCAAATTAGTTGAACTATATCTTGGTATCGTGATTTTCTGTATGGTGCCAATGAGAAACATTTCATGTTGATCTCTAAGGGCCAGATTTTCCATGTTGACCAACCTATCTGTGTAGTCTTCAATAGCTAATCGAATGTTTTGGTCAAGTATATCGATTTGCTGTTGAGGACTTAGCTGATACCTTTTCTTTTCTTGACAGTAGATTGAAAAATTGACTTCAAGTTTGATTTGATTCTGATATTCTGGATATTATTTGAACTGAAGACTGCTGGTGATTTAATAATTTGATTTTTGTAGATCTTACAGGAATAGATTATCCGATGAATCATTCGTTTTAAAAAAAGGATGTTTTTTCATTACCGTTCCATACAAAAGGGAAATCCCCGGACTATTGCAATATTGGCATCGATGTAGAAAGAAAACATTTATGGAAGGGCTATCACACAAATTTCAAACACACCCAGCTGATAAATGTATCCATACACTTCCTCAAATTGTTCGGTGACATTTGTAAAAATTGAGTTTTCATTCTTGAGAAATCTCTATTTGATTGAATTTACGTGTTCGGTATACAAATTGAGCAAAAAAATGACTTCTATAAGATTCAAGATCTGTCGTGCCGTGCAAAAAGAGGAATAGTTGTTTCAAACTTTTTTTTGTGGGTGAATCAAACGCCTATAAATAAAATACACATATCAACAGAGACTTGATAGAAGCTTGGTATTCTTTCTATATTAATTCGAAGACGAAAAAGCCAGAAAACTTTCACAAAACTCTATTTTCTGCACCGAAAAAGTCATGTTTCTAAGAAGAGGCACAACATCAAAACTTTATGTTAAGATAGATTACATCGAACTGATGTAATTTGTATTCATATATTTCAGAATATATGGTAGTGCGGGTAAGAACTACATACAAGGTTTTTTTTTTGTCCGATATGGATTTCGTCTGTTAATCACCAGTTATTTCAACTATTTTCTAAACAATGATCTGAATGGCGGACTTGAGGAGATCGACCTTTTGTCACCATCAATACTATTTTATTGTTATTTCAGGCAATAATGCGCATCCTTAATCAGTTTTTACTAATTCTAAGATTACTGTCCAGAACACGCTGGGCTACACTGACTTTTCTAACCTTCATTATCTCATACATAGTGTTCCTTGATTCGTATTCTCATAACTCGTCTACTCTGGCCAATATATTCATTGCTGCAACATTGACAACTGATTTCGTATATTCCCGAGTTTTCTGTGCTTTTTAATTTATCTTTGCGTGAATGTAGTTCGGATTCAAAATTAGCCCCAAGGTTTTTCACAAATCGAACATACAATAATTAGAAACCACCGTTCCAAACCCCCAGAGCCGATGTCAACCTTGCCGTTCTTTCCAGGCCACATAAAATTGTCCACTAGAGAAATGTTTGAATAGTCGCAATGGCCTGTATGACGTACGTTGTAAAGCGCGCTCACGCAAACCTAATTTACGACGCCATATTTATTTCCAACACGCGATATCTTTTGTTCAAACGTGTCATGGCGAAACGTAGTTTTGAGGCGATCCACGAAACAAAGGCATTAAAACAATGGCGGGAAACAAGCGGAGTTTCGTAATAACATTCCTTAACAAGTGCTCGACGCTCGCTTGATATTTGGGATATTAAGAGATTTTAGGACGCGGTGGATTTGTTCAAATGTTTGTTCTGTAGTTTCCTGGGTTTGTAACCTACCACAATCTGATAAAATGATAATTGATATTGAAATCTATACAAGTGTAGAAGGGCAGATTTTCAATCTACCTCGAAAAGTTGCTGCGCCTATTGAAAAACAGTTCTTTTTGGATAGAACAAGTCCAATTAGTCAGCAACTTCCCTTATAATCAAATTTTGCCTATCAAAAAAAATAAGAACTAATATATACATACGAAAATACTTATCGTTAACGTTTCGGAAACTGAATCTGCTTCCGTTCTCAAAACTTATACGCAAATTCCTGTTCAAATGCAAATTTCTCTTGTAGGCAATCTTCGTAATTGACATGTGTCAAATATTTCAAATTTGATATAACATTTTGTTCTTCAGTAGGTATAGATATAGGTATATTAAGCGAACTCATAGATATGTATTCTTCACCAGACGGCATGATGAAAGCAGATTCCTTTAATTTTCGTTTCCTGTCATTGCTCCCTTTCGTCATAATAATAGTGTCGTTCCATTCTACTGTGTGATCTCCATAGGCAGTGAGAATGTGTTCTGATAATTTGGAACCACCGATCTGTCTGTTCTTGATGTACATCTTGTGTTCACTCTTTCGCACTTCCAATGGTTGAGACGTTTCACCGATATATTTTTGACCGCACGAACAAGGAATTTGATAAATACATTTTTTTGGGTTTTCCGTTGTTTTATTTGGTTTGGTATGTGTCACTATTGACTCACTATTTTTTTTTTTTTTATGTAACCATAAGAAAAAAATATATAAATGACTTAGGTACGCACGAGACTTATTTTCAATTTCACATATGCTGCAACAAAAAATATCGATATTAGTAGAGAGCTTGTTCGCATTACGACACATCAGATTGATTGGTGATTTCAACATTGAGTTAGTTTGCGCCCTTTTGCATAAAAAAGTATTGTAGTGCCTAGAATATATTCTTGGAACAAAGATATCTATTTCTGATAATAGCACAGGACAATCCAACTTGCCATTCAATAATTTATATAAAAATAAAACAGATGCCTGATTTCTTCGTTTTCCTAAAGCTACAAAGTCGAATCTACATAGTAGATCAGGGTAATTGCATTTTCTTGGAGGATAGGTTCCGGTGATTCTGAAAGTAAGAAATTTAAAAAAAAATTTGGACTCTATCAATTGCTGATGTATATTGATGGTATATGGGATTCCATATAATGGATCCATATTCTAGTTTTGGCCTCACCAGACTGAAATACAGAGAGGTCAATGTTAGCATATTATGAAAATGTGTGCAGTTCCTCACTATAAAACCGTATGCGCGGTAAGCTGAATTAATAATATGATTGATATGGTAGTTGAAGGTCAGTTGATGATCAAAATAGACTCCTAGATCCCTAATATTCTCAGTTCTTTCCAATATAATGTTTTCAATGTGGTAAGGAAATTCCAGTATGTTGAATTTTCGACTGAATGTAACAATTTTGCATTTTGATATATTCAAGTGGAGGCGATTCATAAGACACCAATTTTGTAGAAAATCAATCTCCTTTTGCAGTTTGTTACAATCATCTAAACTATTTATAGATGTATACAGTTTTAAATCGTCAGCAAACATCAATCTATTGCAAGTTATTGAGTTGCAAAGATCATTAATAAACAGTAAAAACAATAAGGGACCAAGGTTGGATCCTTGCGGAACTCCGCTGGTTGCTACATACACATCTGAAGAAAAGCCTCGATAATATACGTATTGATTACGTCCGCTCAGGTATGATTCCAAAAGTTGACAATAAATTTTATTGAAACCCATGCAAGAAAGTTTACGAATGAGTAACTTATGACTGACTCTATCGAATGCTTTAGAGAAGTCCGTGTACACCACATCAACTTGCCCTCTACGGTCTAACGATTCACACAAATATTGATCAAAAACAGCTAAATTACTGATGGTGGATCTAGAATTCATAAAACCATGTTGATGATCAGATATTATATGTCTAGAGGATTGATAGATACGACTATACAGAATTGCTTCTAAAAGCTTGGCAAAGTTGTTAAGGATTGAGATAGGCCTATAGTTATTAATTTCATTTCGATTTTGAGTTTTATGTATTGGACAAACTTTGGCAGTTTTCCAAAGTTCAGGAAAAACTGACGTTCTCAAGATAAGATTGAAGAGAATTTGTAGGGGATAAACTAGTACTCTCAGACAATCTTTCAATAGAAAGGATGGAATTTTGTCTGCACCAGAGGTCATCTTATTTTTTAGTTTTCTTCCAGCTTCTAAAATTTCCATCTCTGTTATTGGTTCCACACTAACATCTATTAAGCTATTAGGTTCGAAATTAAAAACAACGTTTTCTTCGTCAACTTCAGGTGATAAATAGGCGTTTTTAAAAAATCTACTAAAGAAATTAACAATGAATTGTGGACTGTTATAGGATTCACCCTCATAAACCATTTGGCTTAGAATTCGTGTACTATTATTTTTATTATGAACAAATGTCCAGAAATTTTTCGGATTAACTATTAGTTCGTTTTCAATACTGTTTATATACAATGTATATACTTCTTTGACTTTCTGCTTAATATTTTTTCTAGTTCTACAAAATTCTTCGTAATAACACATATTTTTTGTTGCTTTGTACTTTCTATGTAATTTGGCTTTTTCTTTAATAAGCCTTATTTTGTCATTCGTATACCAAACTGGATAAACATGTTTGAAATTTTTTGTGAGTGGAACATGAGCATTCAGAATGCCATAAAACTTATTATAGAAACTTTCTACACCAGTATTCACATCAGATGAGTTTTCTAAAAATTGCCAATCCATGTTCAAAAATTCATCATATAGTGACACGTAATCAGCTTTTTTGAAGTTGAATGATCTGTTATTCACATTTGTATCGAATTTGTTAGGTTTTGTAGTGAAACCGCTAAGTTCAATTGAAATTGATGGGTGGTGAGGGTCCTCATTTACTAAAGTAATATATTCTCGGTTCACAGCACAATCGATATTACTTATTACCAAATCTAAGAGTCTGTTATATTCATTCAAAATGCGGTTACATTGTTTCATATTAAAGAATGACAACAAGTTTGTGATTGTAAGAGTTTTTCTATCTTCCATATTACCAAGAATAAAGTGTATACAATTGAAATCTCCCAAAAATAAGACTCTGTCAAAATTCATTTCCTCCCATCCTTCTACAACTTCAAAGAAATTATCCAATTCATCTATGGTTAACGATGGAGGAATATAAACAACAACTACAAGAAAAGAATATACTGATATAGTGCACCTGCAAGCCAAGAAGTCTATATTAGGAAAGTTTTCTTCAAATTCGGAGGTATCAACTATTTCAGAATTGATATTATTATTGTCGATAGCAAGTAATACTCCTCCTCCACGTGTCGATTCTACTTGGTTGAACTTGCGATCCCTATGATAGACTTCATAGTTGACAGGAAAGAGTTCACTAGATTTAACATCAGATTTCAACCAGGTCTCACTAAGTGCAACGATATTATATTCACTTACGTTAGGATAGAAAATGTTTATCTTACTATTCAGTCCCCTGACATTTTGGTAGTAAGCGGATATTGTGAAATTTGTTAAACTGTTGGGCTCAGTCCGTTTAACGAAACCACCCTAGGTATATCATTGAAGTACCTTATCTTGCAGTTGTTATCACCAGTGTTGATTCTGTCCAATAGTTCTTGCTTCACTTTTTTATAGTATTCGGTTTGCTTCTTGGTACGATCAGCCGAGAGATTGATGTTTTTGAAGTTTGGTTTGTTGTTCAAACAGTATTCTGATTTTTCCTTTTGGCGTTGTTGTGTCATGGTCTATTATCTTCAGTTATTCCACGTCGATTTCGATAACAACAAAATCTGTTTTTGCACTGCAAAATATTCGATGTGAAGGAGAGCATAGATGAAACAAGCAACTGTTATTTGATCATCCTGAACAAAATCCTCAGATCAGACAAAATTCATTTCTATCAAGTGAGAGATTGGTTTCTAAAATGATTCAATTTATTTCAATGAGAAATTAGACCTTTAATGCTTCCAGCTGGCAATTCTCGAAAGTGATCCAGATTCGTACCATTTTCTCACTTCTCAACTTTGGTAGGGGATACTCTTATCATTAAAAATCTTGACGTAGATAAAAGTTAGAACTATCCCAGGAATTAACAAAAAGAATCAATAAAGTGTATTGTCACCTTCAGTTTTGACAGAAATAAAGTTCATCTTCACAAAACTAACAGAATCTCTATGTTCAGTAAAGGTTATTAACTCAATCGTCTTTTAATATTCAAAAAATATTAACATGACTGAGCAACAAAATTTGCAGGTAGTGACTGCACTAGTTCATTATCAAGAGATTAATTAGAATAATTAACAGTAACAAACAATTTCCATATCAGAGCGGCAAAACTTTAGGTATATAAACAACTAACCCTAGCTCTAGATTTAGTATAAATTTTCTTCTCCTGAAGATGCCAACCTTGTTAGCGAAACTTGCATGCAAAAATATCAGTTGGGTGCTAGATCTCAAGGAAAAGTTTCAACTTTTACACCAAAGGTTCCAATCTCATAGTTAATTTGAAACCTTGTATACTTTTCACATAAAGACCCTTCAACATAATATTCCCAAAAAAACATGTATTTCATAGCAAAAACTCCAAATTGAAGACAGTATTGTGTCCTCTATCGCATAGAGGAAGGTTCCTTTTCATATCAAGATTGGAAAAACAGCGAACAATTTACAACGCTTCAGGAAGAATTTATTGATGCATTCTCGAAAGTCCAAATCTGAACCCAACCAACAACCATCCGTCTCTTTCCATCGCACACCCTAAATCCGAAACGTACGTCGGTGATAGCCTCCGAGCGGCGAACCTCTGCGATATGAAATTTCGATAAGACGTAAAGAATTTAAAATTTTGAATTGATATTTAAAACAAATTTTATCCGTTCGCGAAATTTGTAATTCTAAATTTTTATTGTGTCGACCAGCGATATTATTGATTTGGACCGCCCGTTCGTATTTTTCGGTCGGACTTTTTGCCGTGCCGTTTTTTCTTCTTGTTTCGCATGTAAACTACGGTCGCAGGACTCGCGTTTTAATAGGATATCCTGATAAATCTAAGGTATGCTGCTGTGTTGTCAGCTTTAAAATATGCAGTACTGAACTTGGATTTATTGCCCGACAGATGCCATACAGTGTAGCAGATAGTACAATAATTTCTTCACACTCAGCGCTGGATGTTACGCTGAAAACTCGTTTCGGTTAGGGTCTTATGAATGGTTCGTCCGAAAGGAAATCGTTTGGAGCTTGATGATGAAAATAATCAATTAGTGGTAATTTACCAAACCAAAAGGGAAACCTCAGATTCTTGCGTGACAATGAATGAGAAAGAGATATTTGTTTATCAAGATCAACCTAACTTGATAGCGATAGGATAAATTCATACTCATCCTACTCATACAGCATTCCTCTCAAGTGTTGATCTTGATTATCCTCATGAGATACTGACGACGGAAGCTATTGCAATAGTATGGTCGCTAAAATATCAGGAAAATGGATTCTTCAAATCGACTCCCAAGGCTTTACAGGCCATTGGGAATTACCGAAAGAGTGGATTTCATTCACATTCAACTGAACCACCACTATTCAAAGCCGATCTCATCCGAATTGTAAACAATGCACCTCTGGAAGTATTGGATCTACGCAAGGCTCAACACACCTGTTTATATACTATTTTCTCAACTTTATATATATATATATATATATATATATATATATATATATATATAATATTTTATGTCTATATATTTCATTGCCTGTATAAATGTTATTACTTTCCTGGGTGCGGATAACCAATGAAAAATCTGAAGGCTAGACTGCTTTCACAGAGTTTTAGTAGTAGTTTAGTTTCAATCTGTTCATAATAAACCTGGATTTTGGCTTACTCATCAGGTACTATATTGTTCCTATCTTCGATTTTGAAGTTTTCTGAGTTAACATTTCATCTGGAAATAATCTCAACATATATCCCTCCTACACCATGCAGGTTCAATCGACCAAAATGCCCGCATTTCCTTAATTTTCAAAGTTTTGCTTTCGAACAAACGCTTTCGTGTATAATACCTAATTTAAGACAAAATCCCTTGACCTACGGTCTCAGGACTTCATTAATTCAATATGCATTCAAGTCATCTGCTAAGCAGAATATCGAATATCATGGATATGCAGCACACATTTCAACCAATTTAACTTGGTTCACTCGAGATATAACTCCCGAATCTAGATGTATATATTTCAATTCGTAATCACCTGAAAATTTGCATTTTTATCATCATGTTAATTCAGCTTGGAGGTGAGAAATTATTCGTTAAGAAGAATGGAATGTTTATCAGATGGTATCACTGGAATGAATACAATTAATGCATTTTTTGCCCTTCTGTGATAGTTTAGAATTGCATTCTTCTTACCCTTCAAGCACAGTACAATATTCATCTAGTGATCATTTGCTGAATTGTCAGCCAAATTATGTCCAGAGCGTGCCGACGCGCTTATAAACTTTGTCATATTCTTGAACAAAAAAAATTCCAATAAGAGTCATTGTGAGTGAGCTAGGTACAATGGCAGCAAGACCCCTGTATTTCTAACTGGTGGAAGCTCACTTAGTCTACGGCATCCTTTTTGGGAAGCATGTAGTCGATATTGATCAAATGCAATATATGTTTTACAAAAGAGAGCTGTCAGATACCTTCGCACGACTGGCTATAGAGAAGCATGTAAACACCTCTTTGTCAAAAACATAATCTCGACCCTTCCGGCAATTTCTGTTTTGGAAACTTTCTGCATCATCCATAAACAGAAGAATTCTTTCTCAGCTCCAGCTCTTATTGAAAATTCTTTTATTTATAATGGTTTGGGAATCTATACCACTTGCCAGAATCGATCAAAAGTATCGAAGTTTATTGTAATTTCAAGAGGGCAGTAAAAAATGTATTAATCGAACGTCTATTTTATTCCATTGAATAGTTATTTGTTTCTTCTCTTTGAATTCTTGTACTTCTTGTATTTCATTATTCATTAGTCGTTCACTGACTGGCTTTAGATTTTATAAAGTTGTATTATAGATTGTTGGTTGATATGTGTACTCTGTTTAATTTAATTATATATTTGTTTACATACTGTATGAGTGTATATACACACCAAGTTTATTGACTACTAGGTATAGACATTCTTCTGTGAAGCAACCTACACTGGCACCGGTCGGATATAATCCAATGCCCTCCATGGTATTAGCCAGGGGAGTAGATGTTCCAGCCAAAACCAACTATGTAGGTAAATTTGAAACTGGCCTGAACGAATTGTTCGAAAGATGATTTTACTAGGTATGAGTTTTATTTTTATTTATTTCATTTCATTTTAATCGATACACACACTTTCAACTGCTTTTAAGAATTCATATTTTTAAACAATAAAGCTATTTCTGAGTCTGACTCTGAATCTGGATCAATATTTCCGAAGATTACCCCTTACAAACAGAAAAACATACTAACAAAGTCAGAAACTCACCTCTTCATAACATTGGTATGGATTGAGAAATGAAGAAAGTTGAAGTGGTCAAATTTCTTTGGGAAGCCTGGTGTAAATTTTAAATCACCTCCAGGCACATCGTGATTGAAAAGTACTGAGTAAGTGTTTAAACGTCATTATTTTGTGGTGGATAAATATTGGTTCCGTAGTTTTCTTGGTTCCTAACCTACCACAATCTGAAAAAATAAGAATTAATATTGGAATCTGAGTGTAGAAGGGCAGATTTTCAATCTACTCCGAAAAGTTGCTGCGTCTATTGGAAAACAGTTCCCTCTGGATAGAACAAGTCCAATTAGTCAGCAAATTCTCGTTTGAAATGAAAGTTATTCGGAACTTACTATGCGTTTTATTCAACTAGAAGGCTGGTCACAAACTAATTGTTTACAATAACAAGTCATGTCCTTATATAGAAACACTGTGACATTGGTGATGATAGACAGATAATTCACGGGAATATTTCCCTCACATATAAAATGTCCCATAAGAGCAATGCAATTATCGAAAACTTACAGCGGTAATTGCATTGTATCAAGTCATCATAAAAACACAATTGAAACCGTATCGCTAGACGTCAGTAAACAACACAAATAAACGTCAGATAGACTTCAAAAATAAAAAAACATTTCGCGTTTAGGTGAGTACTCCATACAATCAATAGAGGAAAGTATAAATGAACAAAAAATAACATTTCTTTGAGAATTTCCTTATTCGTGAAATATTCCAAAAATATGAAAAATATGAAAATAAACTCTTGCAATTTTTAGATATCACGCTTTCTTGCAAAATTATCGGTAATTTTTATGCACTCGTGCAATTATAACCGAAAATATCCCACTATACTAGATAATTCTTGAGTAGAATACATACTCAACAAAAGATTTGGCTAAGTTGCTTATGAGTTTTTACAGTCGTTAACATCAGAACAATCATTATCATTATAAACAAATAAGAGATAGAGTTCGGCAAGAATGCAATGTCAGCAATTGCCAGTTTTTATATATGAATAAACAGGTGGGTCTAGGGTTGGTTCAGAAATAATGTAACTTTAAACCGAAATGGTTAAGGTTTTGGCGGCCGAGGTTTTCAGTAGGAAGAAATTCGAAAGAACGACGGCCTTCAAAACCGAAGAAAAGTAGTAATACTTTTAACCGAAAGACTGTCGTTGGCGAAGCTCACCACCAATTCTCCACGTCATAACGGTCCTCTCGCGGCCTCAGGGCTAATTACCGGCCGCAGAAGATAAGAATCGGAGATACGTGGCGCGAGATAGCTGGCCGGAAGGAAGCAGATGCCCCGGTCACCTGCCGCAAGAAGCGGTACCGGGTCTTGGACATCGCGGATGAACTCCCGCGGGAATTTGTCTTGTCTTTTGCGGTTAGTTTCGGTTTGTTGGTAGGGTTAATGGCGCGGTTAGTAGGGGTCCGTACGGTTTTGGGAACTGTGGCAGGGAAAGAGTTAATTAAATATTGTTTGATTGTTATTCGATGAGGTAGAAATGTCCTGAAATCTATATTTTGGCAGTGTTTATACTGGTCAGACATCAAGGCCTTGAAGAATAAGAACAACTGAACATAAAAAAGAGTTAAATATCATTTGAATGTTACTCGATGATATAGAAATGTCCCGAAATCAATTTTTTGGCAGTTTTTATACTGGTGAATCATCCTGGCCTTGAAAAATAAGAACAACTGAGCATAAAAAGAGTCAATTAAATATTGTTTGGATGTTACTCGATTAGGTAGAAATGCCCCGAAATAAATTTTTTGGCAGTGTTTATACTGGTGAAACATCAAGGCATTGAAAAATAAGAACAACCGAACATAAAAAGAGTTGAATATTGTTTGGATGTTACTCGAGGAGGTAGAAATGCCCCGAAATCAATTATTTGGCAGTATTTATACTGGTCAAACATCAAGGCCTTGAAGAATAAGAACAACTGAACATAAAAACGAATTCGAAAGACAGAAACTAGTTAAGTCGGAATTATGTGAACACGTTCTATCAACAAATTGTACGAACATACATGGTCGAATGGAATAATGTTAATTTACTTATGACAGAAAAGAATGGAACCAAAGGGAAACTCGAAGAGGCTTCTTGATTTTTGTACAACTGAAATGAAGACATTGCTACTACTTGTTCATTGAGAATGGATCAATGTTGGATGCCACTGACACATCTCGACACCGAAAATCCAATCTCATTACAAAGTTTCAGGAAAGCTTGAAAAAGAAGGCAGGCTAGCTTTCGTCGCCAAGGGGAAGTATATCCAATTTTGAATGTATTTTTTGATTTGATCTTTCCTGCTGGTACTGGCAAGCTGCGAGTGAAAACTTTCGAAAAATATGAAAATTATCCGATATATAGATGAAAGGTGATCTTGTGAACTTCAAATTATAATGAATTTGTAGCAATGCATCAGAAAATATTAAATTAAAAAGAAAGCTCCATGCAAATTATAAATTTAGCCGGCTGGAACTCTGCTACCAAATCTGACTTTTTGACCAAAGGTGACTACTTTCATCAATATGTGAAATGAATATACTTACAAACTTTTATTATAAATGTCAGTACTTCAACTGTTGTCACGTACAAGCAGCCAAAACTGCTTCTGTGATACACTTGTTTATTTACTTTCTTTAACACATTTTGTA